>LR738715.1:151727403-151750998 GCA_902687465.1 Secale cereale
TACCGGAACACACCGGGGGAAAGATATGAGCCATATGGGCCATAGGAGGGAGGCAAGGCACCCCACTTGGGGCGCGCCTAGGGCTGGCTCCCTCCCCCTCCCTCCTTTATATATGTGGGGAGGGGGTGCCTAGAACACACATCAATTATTCCTAGCCGTGTGTGGCGCTCCCTTCCACAGTTTGCTCCTCCAGTCATATTGTCGTAGTGCTTAGGCGAACCCCTGCGCGGATCACTTCACCATCACCATCACCATGCCGTCCTGCTGACAAAACTCTCCCTCGACACTTTGTTGGATCAATAGCTCGAGGGATGTCATCGAGCTAAACGTGTGTTGAACTTCGAGGTGCCATACGTTCAGTACTTGATCAGTTGAATCGCGAAGACGTTTGACTACATAAACCACGTTAATATAACGCTTCCGCTTTCAGTCTACGAGGGTACGTGGACACACTCTCCCCCTCTCATTGCTATGCATCTCCTAGATAGATCTTGCGTGAGCGTAGAATATTTTTCGAAATTGCATGCTACATATCCCAACAGTGGCATCATGAGCCAGCTCTATGCGTAGATGATATGCACGAGTTGAACACAAATGAGTTGTGGGCGGTGATGTTCATACTGCTTACCACCAACGTCTTATTTTGATTTGGCGGTATTGTAAGATGAAGCGGCCAGGACCAACATTACATGACCGCGTTCATGAGACCGGTTCCACCGTTACGTGTGAAAGATCGTGGATGTCGCCTAGAGGGGGGATGAATAGGCGCTTTAAAACAATTACATTTTAGGCTTGAAAAAATGCGGAATAAACCTAGCGGTTAATTTGTCAAGCACAAAACCTACAACTACTAGGCTCACCTATGTGCACCAACAACTTATGCTAAGCAAGATAAACAACTAGGTGATAGCAAGATATATGACAAGAAACAATATGGCTATCACAAAGTATAGTGCATAAGTAAAGAGCTCGGGTAAGAGATAACCGAGGCACGTGGAGACGACGATGTATCCCGAAGTTCACACCCTTGCGGATGCTAATCTCCGTTTGGAACGGTGTGGAGGCACAATGCTCCCCAAGAAGCCACTAGGGCCACCGTAATCTCCTCACGCCCTCACACAATGCAATATGCCGTGATTCCACTAAGGGACCCTTGAGGGCGGTCACCGAACCCATACAAATGGCAACCCTTGGGGGCGGTCACCGAACCCGTACACTTTGGCAACCTTTGGGGGCGGTCACCGGTACCCGTCAAATTGGTCGGGGCAATCTCCACAACCTAATTGGAGACCCTGACGCTTGCCCGGAGCTTTACACCACAATGATTGAGCTCCGAACAACACCAACCATCTAGGGCACCAAGGCACCCAAGAGGAACAAGCTCTAGGGTGCCTAAACACCCAAGAGTAATAAGCTTCTCAAATTTCACTTCCACGTATCACCGTGGAGAACTCAAACCGATGCATCAAATGCAATGGCAAGGGAACACGGAGTGCCCAAGTCCTTCTCTCTCAAATCCCACCAAAGCAACTAATGCTATGGAGGGAAAGAGAGGAAGAACAAGAAGGAGAACACCAAGAACTCCAAGATCTAGATCCAAGGGGTTCCCCTCACCTAGAGGAGAAAGTGATTGGTGGAAATGTGGATCTAGATCTCCTCTCTCTTTTCCCCCAAAAACTAGCAAGGATCCATGGAGGGATTGAGAGATAGCAAGCTCGAAGAAGGTCAACAATGGGGGAAGAACACGAGCTCAAAGGATAAGGTTCATTGGGGAAGAAGACCCCCTTTTATAGGTGGGAAAAAATCCAACCGTTATGCTCACAGCCCGCACAGAGCAGTACTACCACGAGGAGGCAAAAAGTCCAGAAGAACCGTTGGAGCGGTAGTACCACTTGACCTCACGGTGCTCCGCTAGGGGTAGCGGTACTACTGCTAAGGGTAGCGGTACTACTGCTAAGGGTAGCGGTACTAAAAAATTACATCCGGGCCTACCACCGCAGGACTTGGGACGAGTTTTTGGTCCGGAGCGGTACTACCGCTGTAGGAGCCACGGTAGTACCGCTCTGGAGCGGTAGTAAAAAAATACATCCGCTCCGATTCGCGGTAGTATCGCTGCAGCCTTTTCAGAACACCAAAACTGCCACAACTTTTGCAAACGGACTCCGAATTCGATGAAACCAAGTTTGTTGGAAAGCTAGCGGCAAGGGCTAACACGATCTTGAAAGAAATATCAATAAGAAGCAAATTAGATAAGGACCATAAGAAAATGGTGAGAACCCTTCCTCGGATAAGACCGGTAAAACCTCCAACACCGAAAACATCATAGAAGACGCATGTGAACTCCGTTTTCGATGAACTCAAGCTTGTCATCAAGATGACCATAAGCTCTAAGACTCACAAAGAGAACCAAAAAATAACCAAGAAACATTATGGAAGGATGCAATGGTTTGATCTCTCTACTAATGATATGATCAAGCTACCAACTTGAGAGCCCCCCCTAATAGTACGGCGATCGATCCTATAACCCGGTCTCTAAACTACCACCATGAGACCGGTAAAACAGAGAACCTATCAAGGGCAAACCTTTGCCTTGCACAAAGTCCACTTGAGCTAGATGTAGACGATCTTGACTTCCTCAAGTTGGACCACCTTTCTTGATTGCGTTGGCTCGGTGAAGACTAGTAGATTGCTCCCCCATACTCCACTATGGGTGAGCCACTCTTCGGCATATCTTCACAAGTTTATTGTCACCACAATGGACAGCAAGCTTCAAGCACTTGATCTCCTCGTGATGCATCACTTGAACTTGCACACCACAACCTTGATTTGATGTCATCCTCCATGGGTTGTATGTGATCTTCCTCTTAACGCAAGCCCATGGAAGATAACCTAACCCCACATAGAACTCTCACAAAGACCATGGGTTAGTACACAAAGCGTAATTGACAATGCTTACCATACCATGGGATCACTTGATCCCTCTCGGTACATCTTCTACGCTTTGTGTGTTGATCAACTTGATTCACTCTTTCACTTAGTCTTGATCAACCTTGAATCTTTCCAACTCTCTTCATTTGGATGATGTCTTGAAGGTAAACATGAATGATAACGCACTCTTCTTCGTCAAGACATGCTTGTAATAAGCTCAACACTCACAAGACCAATCTTTGGATAATTACTTAATAGCACCTTAGTCATCACAAACTCTCCTTGAAACCAACACATGGACTCCAAGAAAAGCCTATGGACAAACCCTTCAAATATAACTCAAGGCAACCATTAGTCCATAGAGATTGTCATCAATTACCAAAACCAAACATGGGGGCACCGCATGTTCTTTCAATCTCCCCCATTTTGGTAATTGATGACAATCACTTTCAAGAGAGTTTAAATAAGGAATTATGCATCACCATACCATGCAACAATAATGTATGCGCATGAGATGCAAAAGCTTATGAACAAAACCAAAGAAATAAGGGAGGAAACAACTCTCTAAACTTCCTCACAAAACTCTCTGAAACTTCTCCCCCATTGGCATCGATTGCCAAAATGGGCGAAAAGCTTAGAAGGCCAATATAAAATGTGTTCCTCCATAAGTTGTGTATTTCTCAACAAGAGAGTGGAATGCAATACACATATCCAACGATAAAAACTTTGAGGAAGACAACTTATATTTAGGCTCAAAGATTGCAAAAGAATGATATGCCACAAAGGCATAACAAAGGGAGAGACACGCAATCAAGCAATCAAAGGATACCAATTGAAGCAAGCTAACAAAAGATACCAATTGAACCAACTAGACCAATGATCCAACCTGCCACATGAATAAACGATATTATGATATGAGCATAGAAGTGTTCTAGAGAAACTAGAGAAGCTATCCATGATTTGTGCACAATTTAGTTTTGTATTTGAATACAACTAGCACAAAAATAGGATCGTCGCTCCCCCAAGATCAAGAGAACCTCACGACATAGCAACGGAGTGTTCTAAAGACACTAGTGAAGCTCCCCATAATTTATGCACTCCTTAGAATATTTTCATTAGGATACCAAGTGCACAAAATAGGATCATCACTCCCCCAAAATCAATAGAAAATCACACCAAGTGCAAGTGAGCATGAAGGAAACAAAGCCTAGCACTTGCAACAAACAAATGGTTGAGCAACATATAAAAGAGACAACTTAAGAGTAGGCTCAACCAAAATGATGTGTGTGAGTCATGGCAAAGCACTTGAGAAGACTAATGTATGGATGAACATTAAGCATCAATATAGTCTTGAATGAATGAGATACACGGTGCAAGGCCTATCATTCCCACACACAACAAGCAAACGGGTTCACAATCTCACTAATAAGCATCTAAAGAACCTATGCTTGTGACAACCCGTGGTGAAGATATAAAAAGAGAGCGTTTATCAAGACAAGGGATACCAACTAATTGGCAAAACCCTTGTCAAGACAAGCAAGAGACAAAAATATCCTCACCACACAAGAGTGCATCTAGATGCAACAAGATAAGATCCGCACTCAAGGCAAAGGCTTTCACGGAGCCACCAAAGAATGATACAAGAAAGACAAGGTGGTCGTGAAAGAAAGGATATCTTCTAGATATGTAATTTCTCTCAAGTGTATACGATTCTAGGTAGATGAAAATCATGATGATATCAATCCACAAAGAAGAATGTAAACTTGAAATGGTTACAAAAAGGAAGTAATAAGATATCCACAAGGAGGTCATAATTATACCAATAAGATATTTTGCTTGAACGCATAGCACATGGCTAGATAAGGTCTTATTGAATAAACATGAATTCCAACCAAGCAAACATCAAAGACATCACAACTAGCAACAAGAGATCATTATTGGGATGCTTTGAGAAAGGAAACAAGTATCACAAGAAAGAATGAATTACATGCCATGATACAACCTACACAAGGTTGATGCAAGAAATGTGTGCATGAAGTAGATGATGATACTTGTTATCGAGATACCATTGGAGGGATGTAGTAGATACCAATTGAAGATAGACAGTAGTTCATTGATCATCTTAGATTGACTCCAATAAGCATATGGTGACACCACCATCCTTTCGAATGAGCCGAGCATCCAATGCATCTCCAATTGTTCCTAGAACAACAACACAAACAAAATGGTACCCAAACTCATTGGGACCAAAGAGTTAGAAACACCAATACATAGGACGAACTCCACAAACACATGTGAATTTATATATGAAAATGAATTTCATGCACATCTCATCCAAATTGAGACTAGGTGGAGTTTCCCCTATATATTGGGTTAAAGAAAGAAAGCATGCCAAAGAAAATACATGAAGTAAATATGCATGTTCAAGACTTTCAAGAAACGAAACGAAATGAAAAAGAAAAACCAAGTGAAAATAGGATACCAAATGGAGAAATCATCACTTGGAAGATATATATTTAGAAGATACATCAAGGAATGAGATACCCATTGATACACGCAAAAGGAAAGGTATCGGACTCCCAAAAGAGAGGATGGTTCCGAACAAACCAACCCATATACAAAGTTTCATGATGGCACAAAGTACCAAAAAGAAACGGCTTGCCTTCCATCAACACACACTTGAAAAGGATCACAAGAAGAGTGTTCTATCGAAAATAGGATAGCTCCCCCAAGAATTGTGCATTAAAGAGAAATTGCATTTGAATACAAAATGCTCAATGTGGGATCACCACTTTCACTATATCTAGAAAACACTTGACAAAATCAAGAAAATGACAATATCCACAAGTAGCACGGAAGGCAATGGGAGTTTACACAATCTTGGCAAGAAATAGGACGAACAAAAGCAAAAGCCAATGTAAAGATGATCAACAATTTCTACCACATAAATGATTACCAATTGTCAAGAGACAAGAAGTATTTGGGAATAATTCCCGGTGATAGATAGCAATGATATCCAACATCATCTTCACACCAAACACAAGCAAATTGCAACTTGTAGAGCTAACATGTCACCTAGAAACAATATAATTTACAATATCAACTCTAGGTGACAATATCTCAAATGTACACATTTCCTAGGCTAGTAATATGCACATAGCACATTACTCCCCCATAATGTGATACCAAAGAAAACTTAAACAAGAGACAATAAGAGGAACCTACAAGAGATAATTAATGGACACTTTAGAATTTGAATTTCTCATGAGAAGATATACCACATAGTGACTAGATAATCTTGTAATATCAAAACTATATGGTATTCCTCATGTACACACATTTATAGGATTGTGGGGTGCACAAAGCACATCACTCCCCCAAAATGGGATGTTCCATTAATCTCTCACAAGAGCCAACTAAGATACAAACAAGATGCACAAAGGCTCAAATCACTACACACACGTACATGATGTGCAAACCAACATATCCATACTTGTTTTCTCAAGATAAGCAAATTGGGAGCACAGCATATACACGCACATGCAAGGTACAAAACCATAACATGCTAAGGAGCAAGTAACTTTCGATGTAAACAATTTAAGCACGAGTTACCGCAAGGAGGAACATTGGATATAATATAGAAACTTAATCATCCGAATGACTTGACTTGAGACAATATGAATGATGAAGACCCCTAAATTCTTCATAATGTAGCCAAGTCTCCAATGCCCTCCATCAACGCCTATTGACCAAGTTTTAGCTTGTTGGTCCCCAACCAAGTTGGGTCCTAAGAGGTTAATCACAATAGGCTTGGCTACCCAAATGTTTCTTTTCTTGACACCACTTTGAGTTCCAAGAAACTTGGCAAACACATTGCCAACCTTATCCTTCCCAAGAGAATAGACATCATCAATAATAATTGGGTCGGATAAGTTACCACTAGTGCATGAAGAAGCAAGGTGACCCTTCTCACGGCATAAGTAGCAACATCTACTCTTCACTTTATTCTCATTTGATTTCTCAAAATGAGAAGCATTACCATGAGTCTTCTTGGGAAGCGGCCTTTCTCCAACTTGTGGTTGAGCACGAGATTGAACTTGTGGCCTCTTCCCTTGTTGCTTGTCACTAATGGCCTTCTTCTTCAATGGGCAAGATCTAACATGATGCCTTAAATTTTGCACTTGAAGCAAATAATCTTGGCCGAATTCTTGAGTTGTTCTTGGCCCTTCTTCTTGTTGCTCTTGGACTTCTTCTTCTTCTTCTTGGAGTTGAACCCAAGTCCACCTTTGTCATTGGGAGACTTTTGCACACTCAAGATATTGTTGAGTGTGGACTTCCCTTGATGACACTTTTCCCAGTCTTTCTTCAAGGAAGAGACTTGGGCCTTGAGCTCTTTGATTTCCTCTACATGGTTAGTATCAACACAAGTAATAGAGGAAATATAGGCTTCTTTGTTAGAGCAACAAGGCAAGGAAATCAATTCAACACAAGAAGTAGCAACATTGTGAGTAGATGAATTAAGAGGACTAGCACATGGCAGGATAGCATTTTGACTTGAAGTAGTGCTAGTATCCACATGAGGCTCACTAGATGTTACCTTGATACTCATAGCCTCATGAGCTATCTTTAGCACATTATGGGATACTAGAAGATCATCATGAGAGCTTGTGAGCTTTACATGACTTTCTTCCAATTTCCCATAATTGCTAGATAGCAACTCGAGTTGAGCCCTTAGCTCAACATTTTCCTTCAAAATGGATGCTTCACTAGAAATAGAGTTAGTAGCACAAGCATCATCAATAATAGCAAGCGGAGAAGGCAACTTTGCAAGCTCTTTAGAATATGAAGATTTAAGTTGAGCATGAGACTCGGTGAGTTTGATGAGCTCACCCTTAATGACCCTTGAGCCATTTTCGAGGTGCTCAAAATCCTCAAGGTGTTTAGCATGCACAACTTCAAGCTTCTCATTTTTTGTTTCAAAACCATTAGCCACCTCGAGAGCTCTATCTCGGGATTCCTTTATTCTAGATAGTTCTAGAGCAAAAGTCCCCTGAAGAGATTCCTTGGTGGTTTGTTCAAGTTCAAGAGCTTGTGAGAGGTCGGCGATCTCATTAGCGTAATCACGCTCATGACCTTCCATTTTCTCAATGGTGACCTCATGCTCCTCTAGATGAGATTCCAACTCCTCTATATATTTCTTGCCCTCAATGGCAATAGACATGATTTCCATGAAGTTGGAACGAGCAATTTTATTCTTATGAAGAGCTCTAAAAATCATTTCCCCCTTAATTTTTAAGGAGGCAACATTATCATTCTCTTCATCATTATCAACATCATCATCATTATCATCGTCACTATCATTACAAGATATATTGGGATTCACAGTGGGTGATACCTTTGAAGCCTTAGCCATAAGGCAAAACGCAATAGATGATGATGTAGGATCCCTTGAAGCACCATTCAAGACTACATCTTGTTCCATGGGGTGATGGGTTTCCTCTACATTGTTAGCACAACAATTCGAGGAAATAGATGCATTTTTATCATGGCAACAAGATATAGCAAGCATATCATCATGAGTTTTAGTCAAGCAATTTCTACATGATATGCAAGGACTATCAACACAAGCATGTGAAATATGTAGGGTGCTCGAAGTGTTAAAGTCCAAAGAAGATGCATTGCAATAAGATAGTGATGAAAGATCATCCACAATAAGCATACTATCATCATTGCAATGACCAACACTACTCACCACGTCATTACCTTGTGGCAAACCACATGAAGGTGAAGTAGAAGAAGTTGAGAAGACAACACGGCCGGAGGTGGAGGGAGAACAATCATTCCCACAATTCTTGGACACACCATATTTATCTTGAAGCCTTGTTCACAACTCATGAGCATCCCGGAATGGCATGAGTTGAAATATAACTACATTGCTCAAAGCATCGAAAAGCACATTAGAAGCTTGAGCATTGAGATAAGAGTTTTTCTCATCCTATAAAGATAATCTTTGGGGATCCTTTGGAGGAGAAAAACCCATATCTAAAATTAGCTCTAAATTTGGGTCCATGACCCTAAAGAGATTAAGCATGCGAATTACCCAAACATCAAAATTTGTGCCATCAAAACTAAGAGTGTCAGAGAATCCCAAACCCCTAGTCGACATCCTTACTCTCTAGGCGGTTAAGCCCTATAAAGAGAGACGAGGCTCTGATACCAATTGAAAGTTCGTGGATGTCTCCTAGAGGGGGGGTGAATAGGCGCTTTAAAATAATTACGGTTTAACCTTGAACAAATGCGGAATAAACCTAGCAGTTAATTTGTCAAGCACAAAACCTACAACAACTAGGCTCACCTATGTGCACCAACAACTTATGCTAAGCAAGATAAACAACTAGGTGATAGCAAGATATATGACAAGAAACAATATGGCTATCACAAAGTATAGTGCATAAGTAAAGGGCTCGGGTAAGAGATAACCGAGGCACGCGGAGACGACGATGTATCCCGAAGTTCACACCCTTTCGGATGCTAATCTCTGTTTGGAGCGGTGTGGAGGCACAATGCTCCCCAAAAAGCCACTAGGGCCACCGTAATCTCCTCACGCCCTCGCACAATGCAAGATGTCGTGATTCCACTAAGGGACCCTTGAGGGTGGTCACCGAACCCGTACAAATGGCAACCCTTGGGGGCGGTCACCGAATCCGTACACTTTGGCACCCTTTGGGGGCGGTCACCGGTACCCGTCAAATTGCTCGGGGCAATCCACAACCTAATTAGACACCCCGACGCTTGCCCGGAGCTTTACACCACAATGATTGAGCTCCGAACAACACCAACCATCTAGGGCACCAAGGCACCCAAGAGGAACAAGCTCTAGGGTGCCCAAACACCCAAGAGTAATAAGCTTCTCAAACTTCACTTCCACGTATCATCGTGGAGAACTCAAACCGATGCACCAAATGCAATGGCAAGGGCACACGGAGTGCCCAAGTCCTTCTCTCTCAAATCCCACCAAAGCAACTAATGCTAGGGAGGGAAAAGAGAGGAAGAACAAGAAGGAGAACACCAAGAACTCCAAGATCTAGATCCAAGGGGTTCCCCTCACCTAGAGGAGAAAGTGATTGGTGGAAATGTGGATCTAGATTTCATCTCTCTTTTCCCCCCAAAACTAGCAAGAATCCATGGAGGGATTGAGAGATAGCAAGCTCGAAGAAGGTCAACAATGGGGGAAGAACACGAGCTCAAAGGATAAGGTTCATCGGGGAAGAAGACCCCCTTTTATAGGTGGGAAAAAATCCAACCGTTATGCTCACAGCCCGCACAGAGCGGTACTACCGCTCCAAGGAGCGGTACTACCGCTAGGGTGGTAGTACCCCTTTGAAAAAAACAGCAAGGAGGAAAAAAGGCTAGAAGAACCGTCGGAGCGGTAGTACCGCTTGACCTCACGGTACTCCGCTAGGGGTAGCGGTACTACTGCTAAGGGTAGCGGTACTACTGCTTGCGAGTGGTACTAAAAATTACATCCGGGCCTACCACCGCAGGACTTGGGACGAGTTTTTGGTCCGGAGCGGTACTACCGCTGTAGGAGCCACGGTAGTACCGCTCTGGAGAAGTAGTAAAAAATTACATCCGCTCCGATTCGCGGTAGTACCGCTGCAGCCTTTTCAGAACACCAAAACTGCCACAACTTTTGCAAACGGACTCCGAATTCGATGAAACCAAGTTTGTTGGAAAGCTAGCGACAAGGGCTAACACAGTCTTGAAAGAAATATCAATAAGAATCAAATTAGATAAGGCCCATAAGAAAATGATGAGAACCCTTCCTCGGATAAGACTGGTAAATCCTCCAACACTAAAAACATCATAGAAGATGCATGTGAACTCCGTTTTTGATGAACTCAAGCTTGTCATCAAGATGACCATAAGCTCTAAGACTCACAAAGAGAACCAAACAATAACCAAGAAACATGATGCAAGGATGCAATGGTTTGAGCTCTCTACTAACGATACGATCAAGCTACCAACTTGAGAGCCCCCCCTAATAGTACGGTGATCGATCCTATAACCCGGTCTCCAAACTACCACCATGAGACTGGTAAAATAGAGAACCTATCAAGGGCAAACCTTTGCCTTGCACAAAGTCCACTTGAGCTAGATGTAGACGATCTTGACTTCCTCAAGTTGGACCACCTTTCTTGATTGCGTTGGCTCGGTGAAGACTAGTAGATTGCTCCCCCATACTCCACTATGGGTGAGACGCTCTTCGGCATATCTTCACAATTCCATTGTCACCACAATGGACGGCAAGCTTCAAGCACTTGATCTCCTCGTGATGCATCACTTGAACTTGCACACCACAACCTTGATTTGATGTCATCCTCCATGGGTTGTATGTGATCTTCCTCTTAACGCAAGCCCATGGAAGATAACCTAACCCCACATAGAACTCTCACAAAGACCATGGGTTAGTACACAAAGTGTAATTGACAATGCTTACCATACCATGGGATCACTTGATCCCTCTCGGTATATCTTCTACGCTTTGTGTGTTGATCAACTTGATTCACTCTTTCACTTAGTCTTGATCAACCTTGAATCTTTCCTACTCTCTTCATTTGGATGATGTCTTGAAGGTAAACATGAATGATAACGCACTCTTCTTCTTCAAGACATGCTTGTAATAAGCTCAGCACTCACAAGACCAATCTTTGGATAATTCCTTAATAGCACCTTGGTCATCACAAACTCTCCTTGAAACCAACACATGGACTCCAAGAAAAGCTTATGGACAAACCCTTCAAATATAACTCAAGGCAACCATTGTAAATAGAGATTGTCATCAATTACCAAAACCAAACATGGGGGCACCGCATGTTCTTTCTACGTGCAACTTGTTTGCATAAAGGTAGTTGTCAGGTGTCTGTTTCTCCTACTTTAGTTGAGTCAAATTCGACTGCGGGCGGTCCTTGTTGAAGGTTAAAACAACAAACTTGATAAATCAGCATTGTGATTTATTGTGCCTTAGGTAAGAACGGTACTTGCTAGAAGCCCGTAGCAGCCACGTAAAACTTGTAACAACAAAGTAGAGGACGTCTAACTTGTTTTTGCAGGACATGTTGTGATGTGATATGGTCAAGACGTTATGAGTTATAAATTATTGTATGAGATGATCATGTTTTGTAAATTATCGACAACCGGCAGGAGCCTTATGGTTGTCTCTTTATTGTATGAAATATTAATGCATGTAATTACTTTACTTTATCATTATGTGTTAGCGATAGTTGTAGAAGCAATAGTTGGCGAGACGACCACGACGCTACGATGGAGATCAAGGTGTCAAGCCAGTGATGATGGAGATCAAGGTGTCAAGCCAGTGACGATGGATATCATGACGATGCTTTGGAGATGGAGATCAAAAGCACAAGATGATGATGGCCATATCATGTCACATATTTTGATTGCATGTGATGTTTATCTTTTGTGCATCTTATTTTGCTTAGTACGGCGGTAGCATTATAAGATGATCCCTCACTAAAATTTCAAGGTATAAGTGTTCTCCTTGAGTATGCACCGTTGCAATAGTTCGTCGTGCCAAGACACCACGTGCTGATCGGGTGTGATAAGCTCTACATTCACATACAACGGGTGCAAGACATGCTTGCATGTGTGAAATACTCGGGTTAAATTTGACGAGCCTAGCATGTACAGACATGGCCTCGGAACACTAGAGACTGAAAGGTCGAACGTGAATCATATAGTAGATATGATCAACATAGAGATGTTCACCATTGAAAACTACTCCATCTCACGTGATGATCGGACATGGTTTAGCTGATTTGGATCACGTGATCATTTGGATGACTTGAGGGATGTCTATCTAAGTGAGAGTTCTTAAGTAATAAGAGTAATTGAACTGTATTTATCATGAACTTAGTCCTGATAGTTTTTGTATATCTATGTTGTAGATCAATGGCACGTCCTATCGTTCCCTTGAATTTTAATGCGTTCCTTGAGAAAGCTAAGTTGAAAGATGATGGTAGCAACTACACGGACTGGGTCTGTAACCTGAGGATTATCCTCATTGTTGCACAGAAGAATTATGTCCTTGATGCACCGCTAGGTGACAAGCACCCTCCCGCTAATGTGGATACTTTGAACGTGTGGCAGATGCGGTCTGATGACTACTCTATAGTTCAGTGTGCCATGCTTTACAGCTTAGAACCAGGACTTCAAAGATGTTTTGAACGTCATGGAGCATATGAGATGTTCCAAGAGTTGAAGTTAATATTTCAAGAAAATGCCCGAGTTGAGAGATATGAAATCCCCAACAAGTTCTATAGCTGCAAGATGGAGGAGAACAGTTCTGTCGGTGAACACATACTCAGAATGTCTGGCTACCATAACCACTTGACTCAGCTGGGAGTTAATCTTCCGGATGATAGTATTATTGACAGTGTTCTTCAATCACCGCCACCAAGCTATAAAGGCTTCATTATGAACTATAATATTCAAGGGATGGAGAAGACAATTCCCGAGCTCTTCACAATGCTCAAAGCTACGGAGGTAGAAATCAAAAAGGAGCATCAAGTGTTGATGGTTAACAAGACCACTAGTTTCAAGAAAAAGGGAAAGGGAAAGAAGGGGAACTTCAAGAAGAATAGCAAGCAATTTGCTACTCCCGGGAAGAAACCTAATGTGACGACCCCGGCTCAATCGTGCACTAATCATACACGCAAATGCACACGATCAAGCCTAAGGACTCACGTGAAGGAATCACAACACAACTCTAAAACATAAATAAATACATACAAGTCATATATTACAAGCCAGGGGCCTCGAGGGCTCGAATACATAACATGATGTCTCACACATAGTCAGCGGAAGCATTAGGTATCTGGGTACAGATACAACATAGCAGAAGATAGGCCTTTTCAAAGGCGGGGCAAAAGAAAAGCTACGATCGAAAAGGCGCAGGCCTCCTGCCTGGGACCTCCGATCCTACTCCTGGTCGTCGTCCGCCGGCTCCTCGTAGTAGTACTCGCCGGCCGGGTAGTAGTAGTAACCAGCCTCGGGCTGGTAGTAGTAGTCGTCAACGGGGGCTGCTGGCATCATGGCTCCGTCGTCTGGTTTAACAAACGGAAAGGACAAAAAGGGGAGCGAAGCAACCGTGAGTACTCATCCAAAGTACTCAGCAAGACTTACATCAGATCTATTCTAGCAATGCAACATTTTCAAAGGGGGCTTTATGTGGGTGGACTAGGCTGCAGAAAGCCAGAATAGAGAGGTGAAAGGCCTAGTCCTGACGAAGACTAGCATCTTCAGCGTCTTGCAGCAATTAGAGGGAAGTAGAATAGTTCATAATATAAAGTAATATGTTCTCAGCAGTATCATCCTCATGTCTCAAGTCACCAGTTCTAGTTGTACCGAAGTGGATACAACTCCGAGTGTCCGTTACCGTAGGACAGGCTATCGATAGATTGTTTCTTCCCTGCAGGGGTGCACCAAGTTACCCACCACGCTCGCTTAACTCCGGCCGGACACACCATCAGGTCGTGCCCGCCCTCGGCTAAACCATACGCCGCAACCCGACCGGATACCGCCAGAGAGGATCGAGCACGCCGGACTAATCCTATGCCCCCAGGGGTCTGAGCCATCGCCCCGGGCGCTCCGCACGTTGCGAAGCCGTTCGGTAGCAGACCTAGCAACCCCTTATACAAGCACGCAGTTGCATCCTAAGTCCAATCCGAACAGCCCGCTCAATCGCTGACGTCGTGACGGCTCCGGCTGATGTATACGACGCAGAGCACCCACTCACACCCACGTGGTGGTTAGTGCTATCGGACCCGGAGGCCCCTCGGATCAAATATCCAAATCGCTTAGTGTGTTGGGAGCGCGCGGTAACGAGCAGAGCCTACGATACTGTTGGCCCCGTCGTCCCGTCTCGAGGACTTGTGACAAGGACTGGAATGACCGGCCACGCCTCGTAGTTATCTCGCGGGTACCCTCACTGGTCACCCGACTCCACAGCTCACGCCTCAAAGGCACTCGCGGGTACCCCTCTGGGTCAACCCGCCTCCATCCAACAGGAGTAGTAGTAACTTCAAAGTGTCATCAGACGCACGATACCTCTGGCCGCACGCCTTTGTTCCTGGCGACGTCCGGCCTCGGGGATCGATACGTCTTTAAACACGGTATGATAATCCAGGGCATCCGTGTGGTTTATTGCCGATGAGGAATCCGAGGAATCACCCTCGTTGGATTCCTAACGACAAGTCCCGATAAGATGATACCGGAGGAATCACCCTCGGCAGTAATCACCGTAGCGGATGCACGACAAAGCTAAGTCGGAAGTGGGAAGAGGAATCACCCTCGGTAACCCACAACGAGCTAGCTATACTACAGGGACAACATCGGAAGTGAGTTCGGAGGTATCACCCTCGTCACCCGATGTTAACTCTGCGGAGTCGAGCATATTAGGGTTGTGCGGTGCTGTGAAGAAGGTCAGGGGAAGGGGGGCTCGATCGCTCGATCGAGGCAAGGGTACTAAGCGAGGCAACTACGAGAATGTGGGGCCACAGCAGTGCTACCCAACCTATACTAAGCAGTTTATAAATAAAAACAGGTATCAACAATTTAGCAAAAACAGGCTATGCAACAGTAATAGGAGCAACAGCAGTAGCAGCAATTCTAATGCAAGAATAAGAAAGAAGAGATATAGGCGATATCGGAAATGCTCAAGGGGGGGTTGCTTGCCTGGTTGCTCGGTGGCAAAAGCAAGATCGTCGGAGGGGGAACCAATCACCGGGACGGCGTCGGTCTCGGGATCTGCGTCAGCGCCGGACTCTACCGAGAGAGAAGAGGGGGAAGAAACAGATAAATGCACAATAAACAAACAACACAAGGCGAGCTAGGCTAACGTGCAGTGCGGGGTTGCCTAAGAACATGTCTAGGTCATGCTGGTTATTTTTGGGATTTATTTGGATTATTTTATTAAAGTTGAGCACTATTCATATATCGAAAACAGGCCGAAAGTTCCATGTTCATCTAGCTAGGGGCATCTGATGGGAATACGGAGGGCGTGTCTAGATTCGTATCGAAATTCTGAGCAATTTTCATATATAAATTATTTTCATCGGAGTTACGGATTAAAAGATATGATTTTTCAAAGTTTATTTGAATTTCTGGAATTATTTTTATTAGCAGAAATGAATTATGACGTCAGCATGATGTCATTACTGCGTCAGCAGTCAACAGCCGCACTGGTCAGGTCAAACCTGACCAGTGGGTCCCACATGTCAGCCTCTGCTATTAAACAGAGTTAATAAAAACTAAACTAAATCTATTTAGCTACTGGACCCCACCTGTCAGTGTCTAATTAATATTACTAATTAAGTTTAATTATAAAAACGTTTTAGTTTAATTAACTGCGCGGTGGGGCCCGCGTGTCAGCGACTGGGGCTGCCCAGTCAGCACGTTGACTGGTCAACCCAGTCAACGGGGCCCCTGGGGCCCACGGGCAGCGACCCTGGGGGTGGCCCCAGGTCAGCCACGTCGGCGGTGGCCGGCGGCTCGACGCCGGCGACCTCCAAACGCGGCGGAGGGCTACGGCCCTCGTCGGAAATCGCGTACAGGGCACCGTTTAGCGCGCGGCTGGGTGCGTTCGAACGAGGGGAGAACGCCGCGTCGATCTGTGGCATCTGTTGGTGCGGGGGCAGCCGGAATCGTCGCCGCCGACGAGGTCCGCGGTGAGGAGGTCTCGGGCGACGACGCAAACGGCGTTGCAGTGTGCCGTAGCTCGAGCTAAAGCTGCGGGCGGGCTCTACGCGTGCGTGCGAGAACCACGGACATAGCCAAATGACCAAAAGGTCACCGGAGACGCGACGGTGGCTAAAAGCGGCGGCGGTGGGTTCGGGCTTCGTCGGAGCAGGAGCTACGGATGGCTAGGGATCCAACGGGGAGGAGCAGAGGTCGTGGAGCTCACCGTGTGGCACTCACGTAGGCCCGCGGTGGTTTAGTAGCAGCAGACCGGCGCCGGAGACGAAGAAGATCACCGGAGCCCGACGCGGAAGGGGGCGGCGACGTGCAGCAGCTCCCGAGCTTCCCAGCTCCGGCTCGTGGACGGAGGCGTCGCAGCCGAGGCCCACGCACACGCCTGACAGGGTGGCGAGGCCGGCCGGGGACGGTGACGACGGCGACGGCGGTCGAGCAGCTGCGGCGGCGCTCGAGGCGCGCGGATCTGAGGGGGAGAGGAGGGGGGAGAGCGAGCGAGGCGAGGGGAAATGGACGAGGAGGCCGGTGGGGAGCGGCTGGGCTCGTTCTTATCTCCTCGCCGGCCCTGTGGCGGCAGCTGTCGACGGCTGCGGCGGCGAGCGCGCGGCCGACACGGCGACGGAGCAGGTAGGAGGAGAAGATGGGCCGGGCCGGGCCAGGCGACAGGTAAGGTTCTCTGGCCCCTTTCTATTTTTGTTTTTCTGTTTAAGTTTTTAACAGAAGGGTTTGCATTATATTTGAGCAGCAATAACATTTAGCAAAAATGTGAAGCTTGGCCACATAATTACTTTGGATTATTCTGCACTTTTAGAAAATGGTTTGGGCAATACTTGAACATTTTTGAAATTTACAAAAATGTTTTAGGCATTTTTAATGCTGTTTTGGCACTAATTTAAATGCTCTGGCCCAAAGCAAGTTGATGGTGATGTTGTTTTCATTAACAACATTTGTTTTGAAATATTTGCAGCAACATGGACATTTTTCCATAATTTTTGGAACAACTTCATTTTGCAAATGAATTTGAATTTGAATTTCAGAGGGATTTTGGAAATGCTTGTTTTAACCACTGTGATTATGCAGTGCTAATGATGATGACATGGCAAGTTTATCATTAGGGCACAGTGCTTATTACAAGGGGGTGTTACAAATTCTCCTCCTCTAAAAGAAATTCTCGTCCCGAGAATTTAGGAGGTAGAAGCAAAGAGGTCGGGGTATTCCGCCCGAAGATTTTCCTCGCGTTCCCAGGTGGCTTCATCTTCGGTGTGATTCGACCACTGCACTTTCAGGAACTTGGTTGTCTTCTGACGGGTCCGACGTTCAGTTTGATCGAGGATGCGGATTGGATGCTCCTTATAAGACAGATCATCTTGAAGCTCGAGCATCTCGTGATCCACAGCACGATGCGGGGACTCCTTGAAAGATCGGCGGAGTTGCGACACATGGAACACATCGTGGATATGCGAGAATTGCGGAGGCAATTGCAATTTGTAAGCCACGGATCCACGTCTAGCAACCACGGGAAAGGGACCAATGTAGCGTGGAGCTAACTTGCCCTTGATGCCGAAACGATGCGTGCCCTTCATAGGGGTGACACGAAGATAGACTTGATCACCTGGTTGATAGGTCAAACCCGATCTCTTGCGATCATAGTTGCTCTTCTGGCGATCCTGAGCCGCCTTGAGATTTTCACGCACGATTCGGACTTGCTCTTCGGCGTGTTGAATAATGTCCGGACCAATAACTTGTCGTTCCCCAGTTTCTGACCAATTCAGAGGGGTTCGACACTTTCGTCCGTACAGAACTTCAAAGGGAGCCATCTTCAAGCTTGCTTGATAGCTGTTGTTATACGAGAACTCGGCATATGGAAGAGATTCTTCCCATTTCTTACCGAAAGATATAACACAAGCTCGCAGCATATCTTCAAGCACTTGATTGACTCGTTCAACCTGACCTTGGGACTGGGGGTGATAAGCTGAACTCCATTGAATATGAGTTCCCAAAGCTTCTTGAAAACTTTCCCAGAACTTGGAAGTGAACAGGGTACCACGGTCCGAACTGATCTCCTTCGGAATTCCGTGGAGGGATACAATTCGGGAGATATACAGTTCTGCTAACTGGCTAGCAGTGATAGTCTCCTTGACTGGCAGGAAGTGTGCAACCTTTGAGAGTTGGTCGATGACTACAAGAATGGCATCGTTACCCTTCTGGGACTTAGGAAAACCAGTAATGAAATCCATCTGCACCTTATCCCATTTCCACAGCGGAATAGGAAGAGGTTGCAGAAGTCCAACAGGCTTCTGATGTTCTGCCTTCACGCGACGACAGACATCGCATTCAGCAACATAACGAGCAATATCCCGCTTCATATTAGGCCACCAGTACCTTTGGCGGAGATCACGATACATCTTCGTACTACCAGGATGAATAGATAGCGGTGTATCATGAGCCTCCTTCATGACCTTGTCAGTCATTAGGTCGAAACGAGTTACCACAATGCGGCCTCGGAAATACAAGGTTCCATCTTCAGATATCGAGAAATCCCTGTATTTCGGAAGATGCAGTTCCTGTTACATAACATCAACGTAAGCATCTTTGGTTTGCGCTACCTTGACAGCCTTCTCAAGATCCGGCTGTATCACAAGGTCATTAAGCGAACCATGTGGAACGATATGCAGGTTCAGCTTGCGCAGTTCCTCATAAAGACGAGGCTGAGCTCGCCTAACCTTGAGGTTAGTGCTGTATGACTTGCGACTCAAGGCATCGGCCATCACATTAGCCTTGCCAGGGGTATAAGAAATACCACAGTCGTATTCAGAAATAGTTTCCAACCATCGCTGTTGGCGGAGATTAAGATCCGGCTGAGTGAATAAATACTTCAAGCTTTGATGATCAGTATAAATCTCACACCGGTTACCAAGAAGGTAATGTCGCCATAGCTTCAGTGCAAAGATCACTGCTGCAAGTTCAAGATCATGCACTGGATAATTCCCTTCATGCGGACGTAGTTGACGCGATGCATAAGCAACTACTCTTCGTTCTTGCATTAGGACACAGCCTAATCCTTGACGAGAGGCGTCACAATATATCACGAAGTCCTTGCGAGAATCTGGAGGAGCAAGCACTGGAGCAGAAACGAGCTTGTCCTTAAGAGCTTGAAAGCTTTCCTGGCATTTATCTGTCCACTCAAACTTAACGCCTTTGTGAAGCAGATTAGTCAGGGGCTTGGCAATCTTGGAAAAGTTCTCGTCGAAGCGACGACAATAGCTTGCAAGGCCGAGAAAACTTCTCACTTGCTTGACATTCTTCGGAGGAGTCCAGTCAAGAATAGCCTGAACCCGTTCCGGATTAACGGCAATGCCATCCTTGGAAATCACATGTCCAAGGTAGGTCACTTCAGAAAGCCAGAACTCGCATTTAGAAAACTTAGCATAAAGCTGATGCTCTCGCAGCTTCTCCAGAACAAGCCGAAGATGTTCGGCGTGTTCTTCCTTGTTCTTTGAGAATACTAGAATATCATCCAGATATACCACGACAAACTTGTCGAGGTAATCCATGAATATATAATTCATCAGGCGGGAGAAGGTAGCTGGAGCATTAGTCAGTCCAAAAGACATGACAGTATACTCATACGAGCCATAGCGAGTAACAAATGCAGTCTTTGGAATATCCTCTTCGCGGACACGGATCTGGTGATAACCCAACCTCAAGTCGAGTTTAGAAAACACTGATGATCCAGCCAGTTGATCATATAAGTCGTTGATCCGAGGAAGTGGATATTTATTCTGGATGGTTGCCTGGTTGATAGGACGGTAATCTTGTACCAGCCTATTCGTACCATCTTTCTTCTTGACGAAAAGAGACGGTGCTCCCCAGGCAGAGGAACTAGGACGGATGAAGCCCTTCTTGAGTGATTTGTCGATTTCCTCCTTCAGCTCAAGGAGTACATGCGGTGGCATCTTGTAAGGACGCTTCGCAATAGGAGTAGTACCCGGCTTCAAGTCAATGACAAATTCGACGGCTCGAGCAGGGGGTATTCCTGGAAGTTCTTCTGGGAAGACATCCGGGAAATCACATACCACTGGTATGTTCTCGAGCCCTTCGAGTGGTGAAGCATTCAATGCATTTGTGGCATAGATTTGAGCCTCGGCATCACGAGATATACGAGCGCGGCAATTCACGAGTTGATTCGAGGGGTGCCGAAGACGTACAGTCTTGGTGGCACAATCAATTTGGGCCTCGTGAGCTTCCAACCAATCCATACCCAGGATAAGGTCGATGCCGCAGGATTTCAGGACAATGGGGTGTGCCTGAAACTTCCTCTTTTCTATTTCTACTACCACATCCGGACAGAATAAGGTAGCGTTGCACTGACCCGCGGAGGTTTGTACGGATAGTGTGTGATGTAGTGTATCTTGTTTAAAGCCATGTTTAAATGCAAATGGTTCGGATATGAAAGAATCAGATGCACCAGTATCAAACAAAACATTAGCAATTACTGAGTTGACAAGAAGTGTACCCATCACTGTGGCTGGCTGCTCTGGGTCTTCACTCAGATTGACGTGGTGAAGCTGACCACCACGGGCATTCGAAGGCCTGGTATTATTGTTGCGTTGCTGAGGAACTCCACGTCCATTGCCACGGCCAGCAGATGGAAGAGCCAGCTGACCCTGAGCCTGCGGACAGTCTCTGGCACGGTGACCCGGACGGCCACACTTGAAGCAGAGTCCACTCTCTGGACGAATCGCAGGTGCTCGAGGTGCTGGGACAGCAGGCCTGTACTGCATTGGCGGTGGTGGAGGCAGACGAGGTGCAGCATAAGAAGGCCTGTACACTGGAGCGTTTGGACGATACATGCTCTGAGGAATCCATATGCGGCGCTTCTGTGAAGACGAGCCCGAAGATGAGCCCGACTCGCGAGAGCGCTTAAGAGCATCCTTGTGTAGCTTGAGTCCAGTTTCAACCTGAATGGCCTTGTTCACTAAAGTGGCGAAGTCCGGAAAATCCAGCGCCACTAGAGCAAGCAGAATATCATGATGAAGTCCACGCCTGAACTTCTCCTGGCGTCTAGCGTCAGTAGCAATATCCTCCTCAGCATAACGAGACAGCTCAAGAAACTCCCGCTGATAGGCATCCACTGATTTGTTGCCCTGAACCAGGTTATGGAACTCCGTACGTTTGCGGTCGATAACCCCTTCCGGGATGTACCGAGCACGGAAAGCAGTCTTGAAGTCTGCCCAGGTAATGATAGTTCCAGCAGGCACTGTGTTCCGGTGCGTGTCCCACCACTGGGCCGCCGGACCCTTCAGGAAATATGTCGCGAACTTGACATGGTTGTCAGGGGACACGGCGGCAGAATCCAGCTCAAAGAGGATATCACGCAGCCAATCATCGGCATCCAAGGGGTTGGCGGCACTGCGAAATACCGTTGGATTGAGCCGCAGAAATTCTTGCAGAGTGACAGCGGCTGGCTGATGCTGAGCATTGGCGTTGACCTGGGGTATCTGGTTGAGCATACCCTGCAGCACCTGACGCTGCATGTCCAAGGTCTGAATTACGGCAGCCATATAATCTGGCGGCGGAGGCGGAGGCGGAGGTGGAGGTGGATCATTGTTACCAGCCATCCTGATAATTCCAACAGGGGTGGTTTAGCGACAAAGATACACGTTGCATGAATTCAACAATGAAGTAAATATGCACGACATAAGGGAGGTGCAATAAATACAACATCATACACATCATGACATACGGGTTCGTACATAACGTCGGTTACAAGCGGGCAGCATAACGGCGCAAAACCAAAAGCTAGACATAGTAGGCGGCGCGCAGACCGCGGTAAGGAAGTACACAACGAGACATAGCAAAGGCTACATCAACGTCGGAGAAGGGAACTGAAACGGGGTAACTGCAAGTGCGGACGGCGGATCTCGATCGCAGAAGGTTCCTGAGCTCCATGTGCACTCTGATGCAGAACCCGGTATCGGTCGGGAATCAGAGGTCCACGAACTGGCGTGTGACCTCCAACCGCAGGCCACTGGACACCTGGAGGGGTGTTGATCCTGCGCGGGCAAAGGATAGACTGTGGAAGTGTCCCTGCTTGGACAGCCGGTACCAGCTGCGTCAACGTCTGGTAGAGAACTGTCCGAGTGATGGACAATTCAACCGCCAGGGCCCGAGCAGTTCGATCCAGCGCCTGAGTGTGCTGAATCAGAACCTGCGGGTCATAACGTCGACTCTCGTACGGGGCACAGATAGCTGAGTAGTATCCAGTCTCATCTCCAGCAGGTGCATACGGAATGTACCGAAACTCAGAGGCATCCAAGCTATCCCTGTGCTCTCCTCGGAGGCGTGCGACAGCAGCGTAGGCAGCGTCATGGACTGCCATCGCAACCGTCACGCCGCTACCGTGGAAGCGGTACAGCTCAGTGTCTGAGTCATCCTGCCGGTCATAGATACGAACAACAGCATAATACTGCTCCTGGTTGAACTCACGATACTCCTCGTAGACCATGTACTCGGGGTACCAACGGTAGCCCAGCCTGGTCATGAGAGCGACTAGAATGGCCGGAAACCCAGGGGCATCTCGAGCCCAGGTGCGAAGCACAAGCTGAGTCTCCGGGCGAGGTGGAAACAGAGGATTCATCTGAAAGAAGAAGAATCAGACTTGTCAAGTCAATTATCATCAGGACTTGATAAGAAAGGTTAAACAAACAAATGGAAAGGAATGATTATCAGATTAACCAGATCAATGATAAGAAATTGCACTGATATCCAGCTCTCCGGGTAGATGTGAAAACGAGAACCTAATGGAGTTAGTAAAACTTAACCCGAATAGACGAGAGAGAAGAGTCCCAGAGTATAGACGAGGAATAAAAGAAGCTACACCACCCAAGTGGC
>LR738715.1:151751777-151803768 GCA_902687465.1 Secale cereale
TAGAGAGGTGAAAGGCCTAGTCCTGACGAAGACTAGCATCTTCAGCGTCTTGCAGCAATTAGAGGGAAGTAGAATAGTTCATAATATAAAGTAATATGTTCTCAGCAGTATCATCCTCATGTCTCAAGTCACCAGTTCTAGTTGTACCGAAGTGGATACAACTCCGAGTGTCCGTTACCGTAGGACAGGCTATCGATAGATTGTTTCTTCCCTGCAGGGGTGCACCAAGTTACCCACCACGCTCGCTTAACTCCGGCCGGACACACCATCAGGTCGTGCCCGCCCTCGGCTAAACCATACGCCGCAACCCGACCGGATACCGCCAGAGAGGATCGAGCACGCCGGACTAATCCTATGCCCCCAGGGGTCTGAGCCATCGCCCCGGGCGCTCCGCACGTTGCGAAGCCGTTCGGTAGCAGACCTAGCAACCCCTTATACAAGCACGCAGTTGCATCCTAAGTCCAATCCGAACAGCCCGCTCAATCGCTGACGTCGTGACGGCTCCGGCTGATGTATACGACGCAGAGCACCCACTCACACCCACGTGGTGGTTAGTGCTATCGGACCCGGAGGCCCCTCGGATCAAATATCCAAATTGCTTAGTGTGTTGGGAGCGCGCGGTAACGAGCAGAGCCTACGATACTGTTGGCCCCGTCGTCCCGTCTCGAGGACTTGTGACAAGGACTGGAATGACCGGCCACGCCTCGTAGTTATCTCGCGGGTACCCTCACTGGTCACCCGACTCCACAGCTCACGCCTCAAAGGCACTCGCGGGTACCCCTCTGGGTCAACCCGCCTCCATCCAACAGGAGTAGTAGTAACTTCAAAGTGTCATCAGACGCACGATACCTCTGGCCGCACGCCTTTGTTCCTGGCGACGTCCGGCCTCGGGGATCGATACGTCTTTAAACACGGTATGATAATCCAGGGCATCCGTGTGGTTTATTGCCGATGAGGAATCCGAGGAATCACCCTCGTTGGATTCCTAACGACAAGTCCCGATAAGATGATACCGGAGGAATCACCCTCGGCAGTAATCACCGTAGCGGATGCACGACAAAGCTAAGTCGGAAGTGGGAAGAGGAATCACCCTCGGTAACCCACAACGAGCTAGCTATACTACAGGGACAACATCGGAAGTGAGTTCGGAGGTATCACCCTCGTCACCCGATGTTAACTCTGCGGAGTCGAGCATATTAGGGTTGTGCGGTGCTGTGAAGAAGGTCAGGGGAAGGGGGGCTCGATCGCTCGATCGAGGCAAGGGTACTAAGCGAGGCAACTACGAGAATGTGGGGCCACAGCAGTGCTACCCAACCTATACTAAGCAGTTTATAAATAAAAACAGGTATCAACAATTTAGCAAAAACAGGCTATGCAACAGTAATAGGAGCAACAGCAGTAGCAGCAATTCTAATGCAAGAATAAGAAAGAAGAGATATAGGCGATATCGGAAATGCTCAAGGGGGGGTTGCTTGCCTGGTTGCTCGGTGGCAAAAGCAAGATCGTCGGAGGGGGAACCAATCACCGGGACGGCGTCGGTCTCGGGATCTGCGTCAGCGCCGGACTCTACCGAGAGAGAAGAGGGGGAAGAAACAGATAAATGCACAATAAACAAACAACACAAGGCGAGCTAGGCTAACGTGCAGTGCGGGGTTGCCTAAGAACATGTCTAGGTCATGCTGGTTATTTTTGGGATTTATTTGGATTATTTTATTAAAGTTGAGCACTATTCATATATCGAAAACAGGCCGAAAGTTCCATGTTCATCTAGCTAGGGGCATCTGATGGGAATACGGAGGGCGTGTCTAGATTCGTATCGAAATTCTGAGCAATTTTCATATATAAATTATTTTCATCGGAGTTACGGATTAAAAGATATGATTTTTCAAAGTTTATTTGAATTTCTGGAATTATTTTTATTAGCAGAAATGAATTATGACGTCAGCATGATGTCATTACTGCGTCAGCAGTCAACAGCCGCACTGGTCAGGTCAAACCTGACCAGTGGGTCCCACATGTCAGCCTCTGCTATTAAACAGAGTTAATAAAAACTAAACTAAATCTATTTAGCTACTGGACCCCACCTGTCAGTGTCTAATTAATATTACTAATTAAGTTTAATTATAAAAACGTTTTAGTTTAATTAACTGCGCGGTGGGGCCCGCGTGTCAGCGACTGGGGCTGCCCAGTCAGCACGTTGACTGGTCAACCCAGTCAACGGGGCCCCTGGGGCCCACGGGCAGCGACCCTGGGGGTGGCCCCAGGTCAGCCACGCCGGCGGTGGCCGGCGGCTCGACGCCGGCGACCTCCAAACGCGGCGGAGGGCTACGGCCCTCGTCGGAAATCGCGTACAGGGCACCGTTTAGCGCGCGGCTGGGTGCGTTCGAACGAGGGGAGAACGCCGCGTCGATCTGTGGCATCTGTTGGTGCGGGGGCAGCCGGAATCGTCGCCGCCGACGAGGTCCGCGGTGAGGAGGTCTCGGGCGACGACGCAAACGGCGATGCAGTGTGCCGTAGCTCGAGCTAAAGCTGCGGGCGGGCTCTACGCGTGCGTGCGAGAACCACGGACATAGCCAAATGACCAAAAGGTCACCGGAGACGCGACGGTGGCTAAAAGCGGCGGCGGTGGGTTCGGGCTTCGTCGGAGCAGGAGCTACGGATGGCTAGGGATCCAACGGGGAGGAGCAGAGGTCGTGGAGCTCACCGTGTGGCACTCACGTAGGCCCGCGGTGGTTTAGTAGCAGCAGACCGGCGCCGGAGACGAAGAAGATCACCGGAGCCCGACGCGGAAGGGGGCGGCGACGTGCAGCAGCTCCCGAGCTTCCCAGCTCCGGCTCGTGGACGGAGGCGTCGCAGCCGAGGCCCACGCACACGCCTGACAGGGTGGCGAGGCCGGCCGGGGACGGTGACGACGGCGACGGCGGTCGAGCAGCTGCGGCGGCGCTCGAGGCGCGCGGATCTGAGGGGGAGAGGAGGGGGGAGAGCGAGCGAGGCGAGGGGAAATGGACGAGGAGGCCGGTGGGGAGCGGCTGGGCTCGTTCTTATCTCCTCGCCGGCCCTGTGGCGGCAGCTGTCGACGGCTGCGGCGGCGAGCGCGCGGCCGACACGGCGACGGAGCAGGTAGGAGGAGAAGATGGGCCGGGCCGGGCCAGGCGACAGGTAAGGTTCTCTGGCCCCTTTCTATTTTTGTTTTTCTGTTTAAGTTTTTAACAGAAGGGTTTGCATTATATTTGAGCAGCAATAACATTTAGCAAAAATGTGAAGCTTGGCCACATAATTACTTTGGATTATTCTGCACTTTTAGAAAATGGTTTGGGCAATACTTGAACATTTTTGAAATTTACAAAAATGTTTTAGGCATTTTTAATGCTGTTTTGGCACTAATTTAAATGCTCTGGCCCAAAGCAAGTTGATGGTGATGTTGTTTTCATTAACAACATTTGTTTTGAAATATTTGCAGCAACATGGACATTTTTCCATAATTTTTGGAACAACTTCATTTTGCAAATGAATTTGAATTTGAATTTCAGAGGGATTTTGGAAATGCTTGTTTTAACCACTGTGATTATGCAGTGCTAATGATGATGACATGGCAAGTTTATCATTAGGTCACAGTGCTTATTACAAGGGGGTGTTACACCTAAGTCTGGAGCCAAGCCTGAAACTGAGTGCTTCTACTTCAAAGGGACTGGTCACTCGAAGCGGAACTGCCCCAAGTATTTGGCGGATAAGAAGGATGGCAAAGTGAACAAAGGTATATTTCATATACATGTTATTGATGTGTACCTTACTAATGCTCGTAGTGTTGCCTGGGTATTTGATACTTTATCGGTTGCTCATATTTCTAACTCGAAACAGGGGCTACGGATTAAACAAAGATTGGCTAAGGACGAGGTGACAATGCGAGTCGGGAATGGTTCCAAGGTCGATGTGATTGCCATCGGCACACTACCTCTACATCTACCTTCGGGATTAGTTTTATACCTGAATAATTGTTATTTGGTGACAGCATTGAGCATGAACATTATATCTGGATCTTGTTTGATGCGAGACGATTATTCATTTAAATCAGAGAATAATGCTTGTTCTATTTTTATGAGTAATATCTTTTATGGTCATGCACCCATAAAGAGTGATCTATTTTTGTTGAATCTCGATCGTGGTGATACATATATTCATAATATTGATGCCAAAAGATGCAAATTTGATAATGATAGTGCAACATATTTGTGGCACTGTCGTTTAGGTCATATTGGTGTAAAGCACATGAAGAAACTCCATGCACACGGGCTTTTGGAATCACTTGATTATGAATCATTTGATACTTGCGAACCATGCCTCATGGGCAAGATGACTAAGACTCCGTTCTCCGGAACAATGGAGTGAGCCACTAACTTATTGGAAATAATACATACCGATGTATGCGGTCCGATGAGTGTTGAGGCTCGCGGCGGGTGTCGTTATTTTCTAACCTCCACAGATGATTTGGGCAGATATGGGTATATCTACTTGATGAAACACAAGTCTAAAACATTCAAAAAGTTCAAAGAATTTCAGAGTGAAGTAGAGAATCATCTTAACAAGAAAATAAAGTTTCTATGATCTGATCGCGGAGGCGAATATTTGAGTCACGAGTTTGGTCTTCATTTAAAACAATGTGGAATAGTTTCGCAACTCCCACCACCCGGAACACCACAGCGTAATGGTGTGTCCGAACGTCGTAACCGTGCTTTATTAGATATGGTGCGATCTATGATGTCTCTTACCGATTGACCACTATCATTTTGGGGTTATGCATTAGAGACAGCTGCATTCACGTTAACTAGGGCACCGTCTAAATCCGTTGAGACAACAGCGTATGAACTGTGGTTTGGCAAGAAACCTAAGCAGTCATTTCTCAAAGTTTGGGGTTGCGATGCTTATGTGAAAAAGCTTCAGCCTGATAAGCTCAAACCCAAATCAGAGAAGTGCGTCTTCATAGGATACCCAAAAGAAACTGTTGGGTACACCTTCTATCACAGATCCGAGGCAAGATCTTTGTTGCTAAAAATGGATCCTTTCTAGAGAAGGAGTTTATGTTGAAAGAAGTGAGTGGGAGGAAAGTAGAACTTGATGAGGTAGTTGTACCTTCTCTCGAATTGGAAAGTTGCTCATCACAGAAAATAGTTACCATGATGCCTGCACCAATTAGTAAGGAAGCTAATGATGATGATCATGAAACTTTAGATCAAGTTACTACCGAACCTCGTAGGTCAACCAGAGTACGGTCCACACCAGAGTGGTACGGTAATCATGTTCTGGAAGTCATGTTACTAGACCATGACGAACCTACAAACTATGAGGAAGCAATGATGAGCCCATATTGACGCAATGAAATCTGAGATGAGATCCATGTATGAGAACAAAGTATGGAGTTTGGTTGACTTTCCCGATGATCGGCAAGCCATAAAGAATAAATGGATTTTTAAGAAGAAGACGAACGTTGATGGTGATGTTACTGTCTACAAAGCTCGACTTGTTGCGAAAGGTTTTGGACAAGTTCAAGGAGTTGACTACGATGAGACCTTCTCACCCGTAGCGATGCTTAAGTTTGTCCGGATCATTTTAGCTATTGCCGCATTTTATGATTATGAAATCTAGCAAATGGACGTCAAAACTGCATTCCTGAACGGATTTCTTAAAGAAGAGTTGTATATGGTGCAACCAGAAGGTTTTGTCGATCCTAATGGTGTTAACAAAGTGTGCAAGCTCCAGTGATCCATCTATGGACGGGTGCAAGCATCTCGGAGTTGGAATATACGCTTTGATGAGGTGATCAAAGCATATGGTTTTATACAGACTTTTGGAGAAGCCTGTATTTACAAGAAAGTGAGTGGGAGCTCTCTAGTATTTCTGATATTATATGTGGATGGCATATTATTGATTGGAAATGACGTAGAATTTCTGGATAGCATAAAAGGATACTTGAATAAGAATTTTTCAATGAAAGACCTCGATGAAGCTGCTTATATATTGGGCATCAAGATCTATAGTGATAGATCAAGATGCTTTATAGGACTTTCACAAAGCACATACCTTGATAAAGTTTTGAAGAAGTTCAAAATGGATCAGTCAAAGAAAGGGTTCTTTCCTGTGTTACAAGGTGTGAAGTTGAGTCAGACTCAATGCCCGACCACTGCAGAAGATATAGATAAAATGAAAGACATTCCCTATGCCCCAGCCATACGTTCTATCATGTATGCAATGATGTGTACCAGACCTGATGTGTGCCTTGTTATAAGTCTAGCAAGAAGGTACCAAAGTAATCCAGGAGTGGATCACTGGACAACGGTCAAGAACATCCTGAAGTACCTGAAAATGACTAAGGATATGATTCTCGTTTATGGAGGTGACAAAGAGCTCATCGTAAATGGTTACGTCGATGGTAGCTTGATACTGATCCGTATGACTCTAAGTCACAAACCGGATACGTATTTTTGTTGAATGGTGGAGCTGTCAGTTGGTGCACTTCCAGGCAGAGCGTCGTGGCGGGATCTATGTGTGAAGCGGAGTACATAGCTGCTTTGGAAGCAGCAAATGAAGGAGTCTAGATGAAGGAGTTCATATCCGATCTAGGTGTAATACCTAGTGCATCGGGTCCAATGAAAATCTTTTGTGACAACACTGGTGCAATTGCCTTGGCGAAGGAATCCAGGTTTCACAAGAGAACCAAACACATCAAGAGATGCTTCAACTCCATCCGCGATCAAGTCAAGGAGGGAGACATAGAGATTTACAAAATACATACGGATCTGAATGTAGCAGACCCGTTGACTAAGCCTCTTCCACGAGCAAAACATGATCAGCACCAAGACTCCATGGGTGTTAGAATCATTACTATGTAATATAGATTATTGACTCTAGTGCAAGTGGGAGACTGAAGGAAATATGCCCTAGAGGCAATAATAAAGTTGTTATTTATATTTCCTTATATCATGATAAATGTCTATTATTCATGCTATAATTGTATTAACTGGAAATTTGATGCATGTGTGGATACATAGACAAAACACATTGTCCCTAGTAAGCCTCTACTAGACTAGCTCGTTAATCAAAGATGCTTGAGTTTCCTAACCATAGACATGTGTTATCATTTGATTAATGGGATCACATCATTAGGAGAATGATGTGATGGACATGACCCATACGTTAGCTTAGCATATTAATCATTCAGTTTTATTGCTACTGCTTTCTTCATGTCAAATACATATTCCTCCGACTATGAGATTATGCAACTCCCGAATACCGGCTGAATTCCTTGTGTACTATCAAACGTCACAACATAACTGGGTGATTATAAAGATGCTCTACAGGTATCTCCGAATGTGTTTGTTGGGTTGGCATAGATCGAGATTAGGATTTGTCACTCAGGGTATCAGAGAGGTATCTCTGGGCCCTCTCGGTAATGCACATAATAAAGAAGCCTTGCAAGCAATCTGACTAATGAGTTAGTTGTGAAATGATGCATTATGGAACGAGTAAAGAAGCCTTGCAAGCAATCTGACTAATGAGTTAATTTGATTAACGGGATCACATTATTAGGAGAATGATGTGATGGACATGACCCATCTGCTAGCTTAGCATATTGACCGTTCAATTTTATTGCTACTGCTTTCTTCATGTCAAATACATATTCCTCCGACTATGAGATTATGCAACTCCCGAATACTGGAGGAATGCCTTGTGTGCTATCAAACGTCACAACGTAACTGGGTGATTATAAAGTTGCTCTATAGGTATCTCCGAAGGTGTTTGTTGGGTTGGCATAGATCGAGATTAGGATTTGTCACTCCCAGTATCGAAGAGGTATCTCTGAGCCCTCTCGGTAATGCACATCATAAAGAAGCCTGGCAAGCAATGTGACTAATGAGTTAGTTGCAGAATGATGCATTTCGGAATGAGTAAAGAGACTTACCGGTAATGAGATTGAACTAGGTATGAAGATACCGACAATTGAATCTCGGGCAAGTAACATACCGATGACAAAGGTAATAACATATGGTGTCATTACGGTTTGACCGATAAAGATCTTCGTACAATATGTAGCGCTAGTACGCGTCGGTGCTATACTAACGGTTTTAAACCCCTTTCCGCGACGACATTTGGAACCATCGCCTAGTGAGTGACGGTGATAGGGGGTTTCTTCCCACACGACCCAGAAACCGTCGGGGATATGCCCTCCTGGCACTCACGCTCGGCAAAACCGTGTACGACCGACGAGCACTAAAATACGGAAATACGTAAAGCAGAGCTAAAAAACAATTATACATGCGAAATTGTTTTCGGTCGCAAGTACATCCCACACAGTCAGTCCCCACTAAACGTTTCCGTTCGTATGTACATCCCACACAGTCGCTCCCGGGAAAATGTTTCCGTTCACAGGTACATCACACACAATTTTTCCCGTTAAATCGTTTGTGATAGCTTTGCCATTGCACACGATATTTACAATTTTTTCGTTTGCGTTATTGATTGCATCACACATGGTGCGTAGAAGAAACTGTGTGGCAAAGGTTGTCCATCACACAAAGTTTTTATGAGGATGTTGTGTGTGCAGTGGAGATTGATCGCACACGTAGTGAATCCTAGAAACGTTTCTGATCTCCACATTGATCGCAGATGGTTCGCTTTCTCAAACCGTGTGCAGTGTAATCCCTAATTAATCCATGATTAATACCTAATTTAAAAATCACATGTTCTGAATTTTAAAGTAGGCAATCACTTATTTCATATCCAACCATGTTTATTACAAATATAGGTTCAACCACGAATGCATAATTCGATGCGCAGGTACATATACTGAAGAACTACAGAAACACCAAGTAAAGAATGATGAACCACAGTTGTACTAAAGACTGTAAAGAGAGAGGCGAAAGACATTCTGGTTGCTGGAGAAGGTGAAGCGGAGCCCGTGTTGTGCCATCCTCCATGCGTAATGCGCGCACGACTCTAGGCCAACCCCTTGTGATGGCTGCCCGTCCATCCTTCATTGTCTTCATTACGACTTCTCGATGCTCATTGTAGTCTGGATGAAATACTTTAACCTTCATTGTGTGTCCACCAATCATGTATATTGCGAGATAATCTTGAGTGAACTACTTCGGGAACCACTGGGAATGAAAAAGATTCAGACATTGTTCTTTAACAACTCATTATGGGCAGTAAAAAGAGAAGGCTGCAGAGTTTGTAGTTACCATCCTACAGCTCACTGTTGTGTTGGATAGAGCATAAACAAATAATTAGCTTGCCACCATTCATATCTTTTTGCTAATAATCCTTATCAGTTTCCTCACTTGATGCTTGTTCATGAATATCTCATTGCCCTATACGCAAAAAGGGTCGATGCGTGGATCCTTGCCAAGGGCATATGTACCTACAAGCAACAAGTCAACATTAGAAGCTAACAAGTATCCAGGCCTGGATCTATATGCACTACATTATGGAATGACGGGGGGGGGGGTACAAGCCGAGGGATGAAGCTAACCTCAGCGGAAAATGGTGGCCACTCCCGTTGTTGTCATGCATAAGTAGTGGAAAGGCATGATAAGTACAACAACCTTAACATGAAACAAATATAGCAAAGGTAAACAACATCATCTCCAAATGATAGCTTGAATGTGTTGGTTTCAGCATGCTGTTAAAGCAGATATAAAATGGAAGGCAATGTTACCAACAGCAGGCTTAACAGCCATCAAATATTGCAATTCAAACTGGTATTGTTGAAAATGAATAGAACGTAGGCTTAAACATCACACTGGATAAATGTGTAAAACTGAAATAAAGGGCATGTGTTAACTACACCAGGAATAACTGGAACCAAATATAGCCATTCAAACTGGTATTGATGTAGTCAAGCAGCACAGTTCCGACTTGCACATAATGAACAACACATTGTGAATGACTGAAATAAACAAGGCATAAATGACCAGTATAACAACCAAATATAGCCATTGAAAACTAGACAGAGTCTCACTGCAACCAACCTAACAAGCAAATGCAGATAAACAGGGCATATGTTTGAAAACTGGACAAATGCTCACTACAACCAACCTAACAAGCAGATAAAGATGAACAAGGCATCTGCTTGATAACTGGACAAATGCTAAAAAAAACTAAGAACCAAATGCAGATAAACAAGGCATCTGCTTGATAACTGGACAAATGCTCACTTCAACCAAGTGAAGAACCAAATACATATAAACAAGGCATCTGCTCGATAACTGGAAAAATGCTCACTCCAACCAACCTAACAACCAAATATAGATAAACAAGGCATCTACTCACTATAAACAACCAAATATAGCCATTCGTAAAACTGAAGTGGACAATTCGTACTTAAACATCACATAGCCCTATTGAACAATACATTTTTTCATAACTAAAATAGTTAAACACGGCACAGTTAAAGCTGGTAGAATGTTGCCTCACATTTCATGGACGGGATCCTTCCAGTTGGAAGAGCACAGACCCATGGTGCACTCTCTGATGTCACACATGGGTTGTTTCACCTTGGAAGAACCTTCGTGGGTGCCGTCCTCGTGGTCGTGGTCGTGGTCGATGAGATCTGACTTGGAATTTGAGGATCCCAAGCCGCCGCCGTAGAACGTGTCCTTCAGAAATGACAAAATGGGCTCGATGGCGTATAAATCTCGCAAATCCTTGACCGCTTGGCGAAGGAGATCAGCGGCAGGGCCGTCCAAGAGATCGACGGCGATTGAACTAGAGGGTTTGGGGATGGACCACTTAACCTGTGACATGGCCCGCGTGAAGCCGTTGCTGTGGACGAGCTTGATGTCGTAGCCAGCTTTCCTGAGATACAGTAATACGCTAGCCCGTTGACATGAAGCCTTCGGCACAGCAACGTAGTCAACATCTTTGCCGGCTTCCATGGCGGCGTGTTGCTCCGGGATCGACAGGTCGGGGTGAACGGCGGCCACCTCGCCAATGTCCGCCGGAGAGGCCATGATAAACCTCTTCTTGGCCGAACGCTCGTCAGGCTCCCCGGGATACGCAGTCGAGCTTAGGCTGCGACATTCTGGAGCAGAGGATGTGGATCTGGTGGGGAGGGACACCGCATGCCTCATCTAAAAACTCAGGGGAGTGGGGCGACGGTATGGGAATCGTTGGGTGACCTGAACTTTGTTATCTAAGCTAGAAGGAACAGGCAGACCGGCAGGGGTTGGTGGCGGTGGCGGACACGGGCTAGGGTTCGAGGGGGGAGGGGCAGGTGGGGTACTGTGGAGGGGGGTTGGTGTTTGAGGATACGCCGCGGCTACTGAAAATTTTAGTAATGGTGGGTGGAGATGGTGGTGGACAAGGGAGGGCGACGGTTCAAATGCCTCGGCTACTGCAATTCTACTATAAGGTCGATGCTGGAGGAGTGTGGGCGACGGTTGAAGTACGATGACTACTAAAAATTGGGTAAAGGAATTGATGCGGGGCGGGAGTGCGGGAGTGCCGAAGATCGTGCACGGTCCAATAACAATATGCATGTATGATAATAAGGAAAAGTGGCGTGGGACCGCCGATATTTGCAACGCTCAAGGCGGGTAGTTTGTTTTTATATTTCTAGCTAGCTGGTCTATCGCACACGGTTTGTCCTAATTTCCAAATAAACTTACCCTCCTTTAGCTTGCACAGGTGGTGGTTTTACAACGCACTTGCATCGCACACGGTTAAGCCAGTACCTCCACCCTTTGCTCGCACTTGCGCAGTCGTGCTGATTTTACAGCGCACTTGCATCACACATGGTTGAGCCAGTACCTCCACCTTTGCTTGCGCTTGCGCATGCATGGTGATTCACGCTGGTCACCCTATGGGACCTACTCCCTCCTATCACACACATTTGTGCTTTTAGAAACTGTGTGGGATATTTTACATGGCCGGTGTGTCACCGCTAGCCTTCAATGAGCACTAACACTGGTAGTGGGAAAACGATGAGAGAAGAGGCGGGAAACCGATGAGAGGAGTGGCGAGAAACGGTAGCCTATTTTGAAAACCTGGTAGAGAAGGAAGCTCTGCAGGTGTTGTCGAAAGGGCTCAGGGTTGCCGTTTGATCTGGGAGTATCCAACGGTGCACACGTATGATCCGTGGGGTTTGGGTTCTGGCCAATCAGATCGCACCACTCAGATCGCGCGCGCAGCAGGGGGGAAGAATATCATACGAAAACTAACATTCGGTGGAAACCGATGAAAACCACGAGAAAAGGATGTTTTGAAGTTTCAAAAAATTGAAAAAAAATGCGGGATGTTAAGAGGATGATGTTTTATTGCGACACAAAATTTCAAGTTGAAAAACATTACGAGATGTGAGCTATGAAAAAGACAAATTCAGCCTTCACTATTTAGGGCTGAATTTGTCTTTTTCATAGCTCACATCTCGTAATGTTTTTCAACTTGAAATTTTGTGTCGCAATAAAACATCACATTCTTAACATCCCACATTTCTTTCAGATTTTTATGAAACTTTAAAATATGGTTTCCATGAAGTTTTCATTGAATATCGACGTTCGTGAGTGAACCGTGTGCTATTTGAAAACATTTCGTGAGAAGAATCTCGGTTTTAAAATCCCCGCAAATCCAAAACTAAGCCGAAAATCGTGAAACCTGGCATGGTGTCACGACATGGCACTTATATGTCGCGGAATTTTTTTCGTCCATTGTGCCGCAAGTTTTATTACAAGCCTCTTACAAACCGGAGCTTCTCTCAAAGAAGCCTCGTGGTTCCGATAGGGAAACATGTCCCCCTTATGGGCGAAACGTAATCACTGCCTCTTTTAGCCTTGTATTTTCTTCTACGGGCAACATGGAACGATAGGATATATGTGCTGAAATTTAAACTTATTCAGGGTTCGTTTGACCTTTTTATACACTAATTGAGTTTCCTAGGCATTTACTGTCCATAATTCAAATCTGAACTACGAATACATGCTCCAGTTCACCAAAATGGCTAGAAAAATTATACATGTGTCCTTGGGTGCATGTTTAGGTCCCATGCCAGGAATGGGAACGAATTACAACCGTACCCGCATCCTGGCTCGTCCTCAAACATTTCGAATCTCGGTTTTTAAGTCCCCATAAATCCAAAACTCACCAGAAAGTCATCAAAGGTGGCGCGGTGTCACGTCATGGCACATATATGTCATGGTAAAAACATTGTCCAATTTGGGCCAATATTTATTACAAACCTCTTACAAAACCCGGAGTTTCTCTCAAAGAAGCCTCGTGGTTCCGATAGGGAAACGTGTTCCCCTTGTGGGCGAAACAAAATCACTTCCTATTTTTGCCTTGAATTTTCTTCCACGGGCAACATGGAACAACATGATATCCATGATGTATTTTAAACTTATTCAGGGTTCATTCGACCTTTTTATACACTAATTGAGTTTCCTAGGCATTTAATGTCCATAATTCAAATCTGAACTACAAATACATGCTCCAGTTCACCAAAATGGCGAGAAAATTATACATGTGTCCTTGGGTGCATGTTTAGGTCCCATGCAGGAATGGGAATGAATTACAACCGTACCCGCATCCTGGCTCATCCTCAAACATTTCGAATCTCGGGTTGTAAGTCCCCATAAATCCAAAACTCACTAGAAAGTCGTCAAAGGTGGCATGGTGTCACGTCATGGAACATATATGTCGTGGTAAAAACATTGGCCAATTTGGGCCAAGCTTTATTACAAACCTCTTACAAAAACCGGAGCATCTCTCAAAGAATCCTCGTGGTTCCGATAGGGAAATGTGTTACCCTTGTGGGCGAAACGTAATCACTGCCTCTTTTCGCCTTGTATTAATTTTCTTCCACGGGCAACATGGAACGACATGATATATGTGCTGTAATTTAAACTTATTCAGGGTTTGTTTGCCCTTTTTATACACTAATTGAGTTTCCTAGACATTTAATGTCCATAATTCAAATCTGAACTACAAATACATGCTCCAGTTCACCAAAATGGCTAGAAAAATTATACATGTGTCCTTGGGTGCATGTTTAGGTCCCATGCCAGGAATGGGAACGAATTACAACCGTACCAGTGTCCTGGCTCGTCCACAAACATTTCGAATCTCAGTTTTTAAGTCCCCATAAATCCAAAACTAACTAGAAAGTCATCAAAGGTGGCATGGTGTCACGTCATGGCACATATATGTCGTGGTAAAAAAATTGCCAATTTGGGCCAAGCTTTATTCCAAACCTCTTACAAACCAATGTGGTAAAAAAACCTCTTACAAACCGGAGCGTGTCGCAGGAACCCTCGTGATTTCGGTAGGGAAACGTATCCCCTTGTGGGCCAAACGATAATCACTCCCTCTTCTAGCCTAGTATTTCATTCTCCACGCGACACGGAACAGCGGGAGATTCGAGCTGAACTTTGAAATTATTCAAGGTTCATTTGACCTTTTTTATTCATTAATTGAGTTTTCTAGGCATTTAATGTCCATAATTCAAACCCGAACTACAAATACATGCTCCAGTGCACCAAAATAGCTAGAAAAAACGTACATGTTTACTTGGGGTGCATGTTTAGGTCCCATGGAACGAATGTGAACGGATTCAACCGTCTCACCATCCTGGCTTGGCCACAAACATTGTGAATCTTGGTTTTTAAATATCTGTAAATCCAAAACTCATCAGGAAATCATGAAACTTGGTATGGTGTCACTACATGGTACATATAATTGTCCAATTTGTGTGAAGCTATATTAAAAGCCTCTTACAAACCCAAAGAGGCGCGCACATTAGTAGCCAATTGTCAGGACCGGTTTTCGGGGTATTAAATTCCCCAGAAATGGCCCTGTGCTCACCAGCCCCAGGATTACTGTTAGCTGATGAGTCACCACTTGATACAGAAAACCCAAGCGAAATTACAAAATATGTAGTACAAGACCATTCTTGGCCTTTAAGTACAACACAAGGTTTCTAGTGGCTGATGGCGGAAGCGGTTGTGACACGTCGGCATCTGTGGGACTCCATTTCCCACGGGAACAGCTGACCAGGTTAACTCCTATCTTCGTGAAGCTGCTATCACCGTTGCACAGGTTCCGGGTAGTCGTCGCAACGCTCCTCTCCAAGCAAGAAATCTGGCCAAGACAATAGCCAGGGACAAGCCAGTGAGTACTTTGAATGTACTCGCAAACATTTTGAACACGGGTGAAATAAAATCATGCTCGAAAATATTAGATGATCACGATGTTAATTGTGATATGACAGTACATATTCCCAGTAGGTCATTTGTATACAAATGCATATGCAATCAGGGAGTGATAATAAAATAAATAAACGAATATGCCACAGCAGGCGTCTGAGCGACACCACATAAAGGGCTTATAAGGAAAATGAATAACGAGTATGCCACAGTCGGGCGTTTGAGCGACACCACATAAAGGGCTCATAAATAAAAGAAATAACAAACATGCCACAGTCGGGCGTCTGAGCGACACCACAGAAAGGGCTTATAAATAAAAGAAATAACAAACATGCCATAGTCGGGCGTCTGAGCGACACCACAGAAAAGGCTTATAAATAAAAGAAATAACAAACATGCCACAGTCGGGCATCTGAGCGACACCACAGAAAGGGCTTATAAAAGACAGTAAATATCCAGGAGGTAGAACCGTCCCAGGGATACTCATTAATTCAAATAATATAAAGGTTTAGTCCGAAATAATCCTAACCAAAAATTAACAGTCATCATAGGTCACAGATCATGATCCACGTTCTGTTTTAGCAGTTTCTCCTCCGAAGACCGACGCTAAGACCGACACTTGACTCTTCCCAGACTGAAGTCCTAACCCAGGAACACGGCTATTCGAATAGATTTAATCTCTGCAGAGGGTGTACTCTTTACCCACGAATAACGGATTCCTTTAGTCCCTCTGGATTAATTCCGTTTACGGTCTTTTAATTCGAAGACACACCTGACCACACACACCAGCCTATCTTACCGGTGCCTGGAATCACCCACGACACCCGTTAAGCCAGACTCTAAGTGGGGAGGCTACAACCTCGACTAGCATGGGATCATAAAATTTATAACGCGCGCAAAACATGGGGAAGCTACCCCCTTCGGCTCCAACCAAAACACCCATGCCCCCGGACCCGGTGGCCTGTCTACCGGATGCAGCCGGTATCTTCCACCGTGGCCTCTCTGTACGGTGTCTGATAGAACAGGGGTCGACAATTTACTGAACCATACCGTACCTGTAGCAGGGACACGTGGTAGCACGAAACAAGTATGGGGTTACTGGGACAAGACTCGATCTATGATCGACTCAGGAGGTTCAAGCATCACTGGTATGATTAGTATAATCAATATACTCCACAACAACAGTCGGAATCACCACCCGTCATGCCTCACCAATCCATACCGGACTCCACCGTCTCAACGAGGAGCTAGTGACAATCTCGTGTCTACACAAGACAATGAATTTCACGGTTTTCTTCCGTTAGGCATGGAAGGCATACGAGGGGGATCATCGTCATGCATATAATTATCCACAACAAGGGGTATACCTCATGCACTCATGGGTATGATCATATCATCACGTATAAAAGGAAATGAATGCGTCCATTTTGAGGTGACGTTGCAATCGTATCAACGACACTCACAAGCATTAGACCAGGGTTCAAAAGTGCTTGCCTTCAAGTAGTGGGGAGGTAAAGTGTATTTCAAGGCCTTTGGAAGTTTTTCCCCCTCTTCAAAATCCTATTAGAAAGAACACGAATTCAATACATAGATTCAAAACAGCACAAAAAAGTTGTCTGGAAAATTTTCAAATAAATTTGAAAATAAACTAGACCAAATTTGAGGAACAACAGAAAAAACATCAATTCATTTGGAGTTATATTTAAAAAGTTAAAGCCAGTCAAAGTTTCAGTCAAACTCTGATTTTAAATTAAAACAGAAAAGAAAACGTTTCAAATAAGAATACGCTTTCGCGTCAGGGGATACGTACTTCTGAGGTTTACGCCTTCACGTGAAACACGTGGAGGCAGTGCTGGGTCACTGACAGTGGGTCCAAGGGGCCCACTGGTCAGGTTTGACCAGTCGCCTCTCCCTCCTTTTCCTCTGCCCGAGCGGGGGCGGGATTCCGGTGATCGTCGCCGGCGAACGGAGGCTCCTCGAGGGCATTCGAGGCCAGGGATAGATCCTTCACTCCTAGGCGGTCCTTCCGGTGGTTGACTGGCCGGCGGGGACGGAGGGAGTCGCCGGCGGTGAGCTCCGCGGCGGAGGGAGCTTCGGGCAGGATTGGGGATTTGTGTTGTGGTGGGTTTTGATCGCGTTCGAGGATAAGATCGTCGGCGACCGCCATTCTGTAGCAGCAGGGGACGTGGCGGGCTGAGGATGGCGGCAGAAGCTAGCAGACGAGCGGGTTCTGCACCAGGGGCGAGCTGGCATGCGCTCGTGGCTTGGGCGGCGTGGAGCTCCAGGGGCCGACCTGACGACAGCGCGGTGGGGCTCCAGGGGCGACTTGGAGCGTTCTTGTGAGTGGATGAGGCCGGGGGTGGCTCTGCAGACGAGCAAGGGCCGGGGCGCGACGCGGCGACCCGAGCGCACGCACGTGCAAAACGGGCGCTCTGGGCGCGCCCAGAGCACGCACGCTATGTGCTCGGCAATATGCCAAGGCATGCTAGGGGGCTCCAATCCACAAGGGGGTTAGCAGGGTGGGGCTATAGGCTAGGGCAAATCCATGTGACATGCTGGTCTAGTCAGGGGATCAAGTTCATAACACAAACCAAAAACTAAGCCAAAACTGATCATGCACTCAGGGTGTTTGACAAAATGCCAATGGCATCTAGGCAACTCTTGGGGTGGCCAAATTCTCCAGATCAGTGTCTCCCTGGATGAGTAAGAGGGTGGTGAGGTTAGTTTATCAAAAGCAAAAACTTGTTAGTGCAAGTTTTTGCAAAACTTCAGTTCTGGGCAGAAGGTAAATGGCATTGTTTCATGAACCAAAATCCTTCCAATGGGTCCACTCTTCTGGACTTAAGGGTTTTGCAAGATGGGCTATAAGTTGGAAAAAGCTCAAGGCCAATGGAACTAGTTAGAATATGGCTGTAGTAGAAAGTGACATTCTGGACCAAAGAGCAAAAGAGGATGTTTTGCTCAACTTTTCCAAGGGATACCCAAGGATTTTTGCATGGAAGTGATGTAGGGGCTTTACCTGACATCCCTGAATATTGGTGGAATTTTTGGACAATTCCATCAGAGGGTTGTAGTGCAAACAGGGCCCTAAATAGAAGGAAATCACTTAAATTAAATAAAGCTCAGGGAGAAAATAATAATGCAAATGATCCTACAACTTGAAAGAGTGTTCTTCTTGCCTTAGGGCAATTAAGTCCAAGCAACATACCTAGGACTTTGCACTGGGGCAAAACTCCATAACAATAAAAGAAGGGAGGCTCTGAAAAACAAAGAAAACCCAGAAAAAGAAAAGTTGAACTCCTGGTCAAATTCTCATTACTAAAACAAGGGCAAAAAAAACTTTGGGGTGTTACAACACTTACCCCCTTAAGAAAAATCTTGTCCTCGAGATTTGCTAAGAGTTGCCATAAGAAGATCTTCTACTGCCACAAAAAGATATTACCAAAGTTAACTGTTCTACTAATGCAAATAAATGCTACTACAGTGCATGGGCAATAAGTGGTGGTAAATTGCAGTGTGATATACTGGTGCTGCGTGGAAAAATCTACAGTCGTGGAAAACGAGATATTTCTACTCTGGGCTATGGTAAATTTAGGAATAATATTTCTAAATTTTAAAAAAAATACGCTGGTTGCACCTGAGAGCACAGTGCTCTTACTGGCTGACAGGTGGGCCCTGGGCCCACTATCAGTCTCTTCTTCTACCTCCGATTCTCTCTTCTCCTCTCTCCCGCGCGCTTTCTCGCGCTTTCTCCATCGGCGACGGCTAGCTCGTAGGGCATCTAGGCTGTACTGCCGTAGTGCGCGGCACGCTAGCTGCCGGTGCAGCGTGCACTCACCTCGCGGGCCAACGTACTGTCGGCACTGCTCGCGGATTCGCCTCCGAACACCGGCGGTCGAGCGACGAGTGGCGCTGGTGGACTCCGCCCACCGTACACCGATCTCGAGCTGTAAAACGACTGAGGTGCTTCTTCTTCCTCCTCACACCTGGCCTCGCTTCTTCTTCTTTCTTCCCTCTCCTCCATTTGTGTTTGTAGGAGCTCGGGTCGAGGCTCTAATGGCGGAGGTGATGCCGGACTGGTGCATGATCCTAGGGTGCGTGGGGTTGGCGGCATTGCTGGGGGTATCCGTGCTTTTGTGCGCGATGATCCTCAACAATCATCGTGATGCTGCGGCTCGAGTGCTAGCTCTTCGCGGTGGCGGCGATCACGAGGATTAGGCGTGGGTGTCGGGTGCTAACGGTGGTTAGTGCGCGGTAGGCAACTAGTGCTTGAATAAACTCCCACGAGTTTCTCCTCAAGAGACTGTGGTGCGCTAGAGAGGTGGTCAATTAGATGAAGCGGGTGTATGCGGACTAGCAACTTAGTGTACTGTGTGGAGTGGCCGGAGTTGTAATTCTGCTGTTGCGGTGTTGCGCGAAAAAAATAAAATATCTATGACATGTAGAGGTACAAGTTGTAACAACTCAGGGAGGAAAAACAAATGAAGACTCACTCCAGGTTTTTACTTAGCGCCAAAAATTAATTAAAATAAGAATTATTAGTAGTGGAACTACTTCATAACTTGAAATTAATTATCTAATACGATACACCGCTTACAACTCATAAGTAGATGCTGGGATAATTATCGTAGCAGTGACGTCTAAAACATAAACGGTAAATGGACAGGGTCCTGGGAAAAGGTCTCTGGTGCTGGGGGACACTCTTCTTCTATCGGCGGGAGCGGGTTGACTAGTCGATGAATGTGCTTCTCCTGTCCGGGCCTCAGTGGTCTGCCGATGGCGATCCGAGGATTTAAATCGGCGAGGCTCTGAATATAACCCATTATCCGCTGGGTCAAACGATCTTGTGCGATGACATACTGTGTAAGGTTGGCCAGTACTGGGTCTCTCTCAATTCACCCACCAGGAAAAGCTGCTGCTTCTCCGGGCGCTGCACGGCTCGGAAAGTAATAATACCCCCGTTCGCTGGCATAGGGCACCGCGAATCGAAGGCGAGCGAGCGCTTCATAAGCGGCAGCCTCTATGGCCATCTGGGGAGTTGGCATGGATTTCCCCATGAAGGAAACTTCGGTGGGGTCTTGGTTTGGGTTTGCGGGAGGGATGTGCACTACTGCCCAATATTTCGAGGTGGATGGTGTGATCCTCGATTTGAGCAGCTCATACTGGGGTGGACGGGTAGCACTCATGGTACTGCAGGTGAAATCCCACAATATCTTTACGAAACTACCTGGGAAGGCATCTGGGGTTCTCAGATAAATGCTAGGGATCGGCATGGCGAAGGAAATGGCTGTGAGAGTAGTGCACCAGGTGAGGGATGCTTGGCAAAGTTACGATGTGGCCTTTTATATAGCAACCGGGCTGGTTCATAGAATCATAGGGAGGGGCATCTATTTTGTCGGTTTCGCTTTACGGGGTCGGGGTCAATGCTACAGGTACTCACGTCTCACAAAATGACGTGTTTACTGTAGGGGTTGTCAGTGAGGTGCTCTGGAAGTTACACTCGGAAAAATGCATTCGTACACTGACATAACTGTGCACGGATGCTATAAAGATAAGGGCGCAAGAGTAAACTGTATATACATATGGTAATACAGGTTATATCACCACGGGGTGTGGACAAGATAAGGCTTGGTACTACTCAGGTGATTTAATCAACCTCGTTTATATCCAAGCGGCCTTGCCTTGTGGACGCTGAAGCTTCTCCAAGAGCTTCACTGTCCGTGTTGGCTGGAGGTGGTTGAGGGGCTGCAGGGTCGGGGCAGTGATGATGTCCCTCGCGGGGATTGTTGGCCACAATCCCGCTGGAGCGCGCGCCAAACAGGCGACGCATCACCTCTGGAGACACCAAGGCATTCTGGTCGATGATCGGGGCTGCGCTCAAGGACTCGATTGGTTGTCCGAACAGCACGCCTGGGTTGTCGATGTCGGACTCGTCTCCTCCTCTTGTCGGGGCTCGGCGAAGCAGTTTCCCACGAGCTGTGATCAGATCAAGAGTGATTTTATTAAACAGTTCCTCTAGCACACTAACATAGCGTACCAGATGCAGTAATGCAGGATCTATCTCGTGGTCTCCGCTCGCAACTCGGGGAGGCCTACCATACCCGTTACGATTGGGGTAGTAGTAGAATGAGCGACCGTTAACTCTGGGCGACAAGTGCCGGAGTTGAACTATAGCTTCTCGAGCAGCTAGTTGGATAGCTTGCGGCTCAAAGGAAGTTGTCCTTCCGGTGAACCTGTAGGGGCGTTCTGGTGACAGACCCCTACCGTAGATGTGTACAGTGGCCCAGAATTGACGGCTTTCACCGCCCATGGATTCTTGGTACACAACATACTCTGGGGGTTCCTCTAACGCAAAGGCACGGTGGGTGTGGTTTGCGAGCACGGTCACAAAACCTCCAAGGTTGGTTGCTATGGTTTCGTTGTGTACAATGGGTCCTGGCATTTTAGCTCGGTCTGGGGTAGATGTTGTGCTGTGCTGGATTTTGGGGCTAGCGTGCCCTATTTATAGGAAAGGACGGAGTCTTCCTTCGCACGCTTGCGGGGGGGATATTGTTTAGGCGTCGGTCACTGGCGGGTGATCGACAGGCTAGACTGATAGGTTGGGCACCGACTACCAAAGGTGTCGGCCCATTGTGTGGGTATCTTACGCAAGAAGCTTGGCCGGGGTTAGGATATGGTCTGGTGGGGGATTAACCTAGGTTTTTGACCTGTCTAAGATAGGATTAGCCAATGGTCAGCCTGGCTCTGATACCAAGGTTGTCAGGACCGGTTTTCGGGGTATTAAATCCCTAGAAATGGCCCTTGTGCTCACCAGCCCCAGGATTACTGTTAGCTGATGTGTCACCACTTGATACAGAAAACCCAAGCGAAATTACAAAATATGTAGTACAAGACCATTCTTGGCCTTTAAGTACAACACAAGGTTTCTAGTGGCTGATGGCGGAAGCGGTTGTGACACGTCGGCGTCTGTGGGACTCCATTTCCCACGGGAACAGCTGACCAGGTTAACTCCTATCTTCGTGAGGCTGCTATCACCGTTGCACAGGTTCCGGGTAGTCGTCGCAACGCTCCTCTCCAAGCAAGAAATCTGGCCAAGACAATAGCCAGGGACAAGCCAGTGAGTACTTTGAATGTACTCGCAAACATTTTGAACACGGGTGAAATAAAATCATGCTCGAAAATATTAGATGATCACGATGTTAATTGTGATATGACAGTCCATATTTCCAGTAGGTCATTTGTATACAAATTCATATGCAATCAGGGAGTGATAATAAACAAATAAACGAATATGCCACAGCGGGCGTCTGAGCGACACCACATAAAGGGCTTATAAGGAAAATGAATAACGAGTATGCCATAGTCGGGCATCTGAGCGACACCACATAAAGGGCTCATAAATAAAAGAAATAACAAACATGCCACAATCGGGCGTCTGAGCGACACCACAGAAAGGGATTATAAATAAAAGAAATAACAAACATGCCACAGTCGGGCGTCTGAGCGACACCACAGAAAGGGCTTATAAAAGATAGTAAATATCCAGGAGGTAGAACCGTCCCAGGGATACTCATTAATTCAAATAATATAAAGGGTTAGTCCGAAATAATCCTAACCAAAAATTAACAGTCATCATAGGTCACATATCATGATCCATGTTCTGTTTTAGCAGTTTCTCCTCCGAAGACCGATGCTAAGACCGACACTTGACTCTTCCCAGACTGAAGTCCTAACCCAGGAACACGGCTATTCGAATAGATTTAATCTCTGCAGAGGGTGTACTCTTTACCCACGAATAACGGATTCCTTTAGTCCCTCTGGACTAATTCCGTTTACGGTCTTTTAATTCAAAGGCACACCTGACCACACACACCAGCCTATCTTACCGGTGCCTGGAATCACCCACGACACCCGTTAAGCCAGACTCTAAGTGGGGAGGCTACAACCTCGACTAGCATGGGATCATAAAATTTATAACGCGCACAAAACATGGGGAAGCTACCCCCTTCGGCTCCAACCGAAACACCCATGCCCCCGGACCCGGTGGCCTGCCTATCGGATGCAGCCGGTATCTTCCGCCGTGGCCTCTCTGTACGGTGTGTGATAGAACAGGGGTAGATAATTTACTGAACCGTACCGTACCTGTAGCAGGGACACGTGGTAGCACGAAACAAGTATGGGGGTTACTGGGACAAGACTCGATCTATGGTCGACTCAGGAGGTTCAAGCATCACTGGTATGATTAGTATAATCAATATACTCCACAACAACAGTCGGAATCACCACCCGTCATGCCTCACCAATCCATACCGAACTCCACCCTCTCAACGAGGAGCTAGTGACAAGCTCGTGTCTACACAAGACAATGACTTTCACGGTTTTCTTCCGTTAGCCATGGAAGGCATACGAGGGGGATCACCGTCATGCATATAATTATCCACAACAAGGGGTATACCTAATGCACTCATGGGTATGATCATATCATCACATATAAAAAGAAATGAATGCGTCCATTTTGAGGTGACGTTGCAATCGTATCAACGACACTCACAAGCATTAGACCAGGGTTCAAAAGTGCTTGCCTTCAAGTAGTGGGGAGGTAAAGTGTATTTCAAGGCCTTTGGAAGTTTTTCTCCCTCTTCAAAATCCTATTAGAAAGAACACGAATTCAATACATAGATTCAAAACATCACAAAAAAGTTGTCTGGAAAATTTTCAAATAAATTTGAAAATAAACTAGACCAAATTTGAGGAACAACAGAAAAAAAAAATCAATTCATTTGGAGTTATATTTAAAAAGTTAAAGCCAGTCAAAGTTTCAGTCAAACTCTGATTTTAAATTAAAACAGAAAAGAAAACGTTTCAAATAAGAATACGCTTTCGGGTCAGGGGATACGTACTTCTGAGGTTTACGCCTGCACTTGAAACACGTGGAGGCGGGGCTGGGTCACTGACAGTGGGTCCAAGGGGCCCACTGGTCACGTTTGACCAGTCGCCTCTCCCTCCTTTTCCTCTGCCCGAGCGGGGGCGGGATTCCGGTGATCGTCACCGGCGAACGGAGGCTCCTCGAGGGCATTCGAGGCCAGGGATGGATTCGTCACTCCTAGGCGGTCCTTCCGGTGGTCGACTGGCCGGCGGGGACGGAGGGAGTCGCCGGCGGCGAGCTCCGCGGCGGAGGGAGCTTCGGGCAGGATTGGGGATTTGTGTTCTGGTGGGTTTTGATCGCGTTCGAGGGGTCGGGCAGCTCCGCAAGTTCGAGGGGAAGGCGACGGTGGCGCTGGATGGGCGGGGGAGGCCCTCGTAGCGCCGGAGTGATCGAGACAGTGGCGGCGGCTGTGGTTGCCGGAGAAGAAGACGACCTCTCTGGTCTTTCTACTGCTACGGGCGGATCAGTGAGGGAGTGTGAGAGGTTGCTTGAGGGCCTGGCGAGCTCGGGGGCTTCTTATATAGGCGGGCAATGGCGGTTCCATAGCGGCCAGGGATAAGATCGCCGGCGACCGCCATTCTGTAGCAGCAGGGGACGTGGCGGGCTGAGGATGGCGACAGAAGCTAGCAGACGAGCGGGTTCTGCACCAGGGGCGAGCTGGCGTGCGCTCGTGGCTTGGGCGGCGCCGTCCTCGCCAGGAACCCACTGTGGCCAGCCGCTAGCCGCCGCGGCCGACCTGACGACGGCGCGGTGGGGCTCCAGGGGGCGGCTTGGAGCGTTCTGGTGAGTGGATGTGGCCGGGAGGTGGCTCTGCAGGCGAGCAAGGGCCGGGGCGCGACGCGGCGACCCGAGCGCACGCACGTGCAAAACGCGTGCTCTGGGGGCGCCCAGAGCACGCACGCTACATGCTCTGCAATATGCCAAGGCATGCTAGGGGGCTCCAATCCACAAGGGCGTTAGCAGGGTGGGGCTATAGGCTAGGGCAAATCCATGTGACATGCTGGTCTAGTCAGGGGATCTAGTTCATAACACAAACCAAAAACTAAGCCAAAACTGGTCATGCACTCAGGGTGTTTGACAAAATGCCAATGGCATCTAGGCAACTCTTGGGGTGGCCAAATTCTCCAGATCAGTGTCTCCTTGGATGAGTAAGAGGGTGGTGAGGTTAGTTTGTCAGAAGCAAAAACTTGTTAGTGTAAGTTTTTGCAAAACTTCAGTTCTGGGCAGAAGGTAAATGGCATTGTTTCATGAACCAAAATCCTTCCAATGGGTCCACTCTTCTAGACTTAAGGGTTTTGCAAGATGGGCTATAAGTTGGAAAAAGCTCAAGGCCAATGGAACTAGTTAGAATAGGGCTGTAGTAGAAAGTGACATTCTGGACCAAAGAGCAAAAGAGGATGTTTTGCTCAACTTTTCCAAAGGATACCCAAGGATTTTTGCATGGAAGTGATCTAGGGGCTTCACTTTACATCCCTGAATTTTGGTGGAATTTTTGGACAATTCCATCAGAGGGTTGTAGTGCAAACAGGGCCCTAAATAGAAGGAAATCACTTAAATTAAATAAAGCTCGGGGAGAAAATAATAATGCAAATGATCCTACAACTAGAAAGATTGTTCTTCTTGGCTTAGGGCAATTAAGTCCAAGCAACATACCTAGGACTTTGCACTGGGGCAAAACTCCATAACAATAAAAGAAGGAAGGCTCTGAAAAACAAAGAAAACCCAGAAAAAGAAAAGTTGAACTCCTGGTCAAATTCTCATTACTAAAACAAGGGCAAAAAAATTAGGGTGTTACACCAATGAAGTCCTTTTTGAAACAAAAAGTTGACACGTTAATATCGCAAACGGTTGTATTATATTAACCGTGTCGAAATTTAACCATACCCGGCGGCGTGCGTGCACCTGTTTGATTAGACAGGATGAGAGCGAGAAGTCCGCCATGCAGGCTTAATGGGACGCGTGCGAGCAGTCCGCCGCGCAGGCTCGACGGGACGCGTGCATCCTATCCACCTCGCAGGCTCGATGGGACACGTGCGAGCAGCAAGGCCGCCCATGCTCACCAGGAAGCGAGCTCTTTGACCTCCATGCACCAGCCGTCGCCCGCCTCGCTCACAACTTCTCCATTAATGGGTCAATTAAAGTACCTAGACGGAGGGTGTTTGCTTGTGATCCCATGGTAGCATCTCCTTTGTTCGTGCTTTCAACTCGTATTTCGGCCAAATTTAAATTGCCACATAGGGCAACAGATAATACGATCACAAATAAAATGGTAACGGATTATACCACGAAAAATTTATAATGGCGCAGATAATAATTATCTTGCATATTCCGGATAATTTAAAATGCCACATGCGGCAAAGCCCGGAAGACGAGGGGGCAAGAGAAGAGGGAAATTGCAGACAATAATCTGGGTCGCTACTGTCTCTACTCGTCGATGGATCACCGGGCGACGGCATCCTCCAACTCTTTCTTCAATTCCTCATGACTTTCCTTGAAAGCAACCATAGATTCCTCCACCTCCAGCTCGTGCTCGATCCGGAGCTTCCTCAAGTCATCCATCAGTTCCTTGACGACCGCTGTCAGCGTCATCCCCGAGGCACTACTCTGCTCAGGCAGCATCTTCCAGCCGTGGCCTCCTCGTCCTTCTCGGCGAGCGCCTTGAGGAGCTTCGCATTGTCACCCATGAGTTGCTCGACGAGGTCGGTCGCCTTGTCAACCAAGGCATCGCTGATCTTGAGTAGCTTCATCAAGCCGTCGACCAGCTCCTGCTGCGTAGTGACGCTAGCGAGAATGTCGTCTTCACCGACGAAGGACTTAAGGAACACCGGCTCGTCGCGATGGCCGACGTCGTGAATGCACTTGAGAGAGCCCTCGCGTGCCCGTGAGAGCTCGTTCAAGGGCTCCGCGACGCGCCGGGACATCTCTGCTGCGGCTGCAACTTCGCGACGGGACCTTTCTAGTGCTTCTGCGGCCTTGGTCTTTGCTGCCTGGTTATATGTCCACCCTAAACTCCTCCTACCGCTCATGGCAGAATGACTTGATAGGAAATACCTAGTTTTTTGGGTGATGAGGAGAGGAACTGTGAAGTAATTTTTGAGTGGGTAGTTTTTATAGCCCGGTGCTAAGTGTCAACAAATATTAGTTTGATAGGTGTGAACAGATTTGCAATTACTTATTGTGTTGTAATCTGCAATGTGACGATAAACAAGGTCAAAATTTATTGATGGCAAAAGGTTGACCACGTGGTTGCTCGCCGTTGAGGCGGCTGTTTGCCATGTATCACACAGATCTTTTTAAGTTGAACCGTTTCTGTTGTGTTCGCTAATCGAAAATAGTTCGTCTGAGTGAACCGTATGCCCTATATCACACACACCTTGATCTGGCTAACCATTTCTGTTGCACTCCCTAATAGCAAACAGTTCATCGGAGCGAACTATATGCCGTATATCGCACACACATTGATCTGGTTGCCCGTTTCTGTTGTTCTGCCTCATCGCAAATAGTTCGAACGGCTCAATTGTGTGCCCTGGATTACACACGCAACTACAATCTGAACAATGTTTGATTTATCATTCATTGCAAATGTTTTGCACCTTTTTTGACGGGTTTTTTACATCCCCGTTTGTGATTAATGCATCGCACACAATTTCATCAAAGGGTCTCTGATCGCAGTGTCACATTAGCAGCAACCTGCAGTAGTGTAGGAACCAATATGAGCATCCAAGTTTCGCTATTGGTTATTGACTGGAGATGTGTCTCGGTCATGTATACATAGTTCTCGAACCCGTAGGGTCTGCACGCTTAACGTTCGATGATGATTTGTATTATGAGTTATGTATTTTTGGTGACTGAAGATTGTCCGGAGTCCCGTATAAGATCATGGACATGACGAGGAGTCTCGAAATGGTCGAGAGGTAAAGATTGATATATTGGATGGTGGTTTTCGGACACCGGAAGAGCTCCGAGGGGTACCGGGTACATATCGGAGTGCCGGGGGTTACCGGAACCCCCCCCCCCCCCCGGGGGAAAGATATGGGCCACAATCGCCATATGAGGGAGGCAAGGCACCCCACTTGGGGCGCGCCTAGGGCTGGCTCCCTCCCCCTCCCTCCTTTATATACGTGGGGAGGGGGCGCCTAGAACACACATCAATTATTACTAGTTGTGTGCGGCACCCCCTTCCACAGTTTGCTCCTCCGGTCATATTGTCGTAGTGCTTAGGCGAAGCCCTGCGCGGATCACTTCACCATCACCATCACTACGCCGTCGTGCTGACGAAACTCTCCATCGACACTTTGCTGGATCAATAGTTCGAGGGACGTCATCGAGCTGAACGTGCGCTGAACTCGGAGGTGTCGTACGTTCGGTACTTGATCGGTTGAATCGCAAAGACGTTCGACTACATCAACTGCGTTAATCTAACGCTTCCGCTTTTGGTCTACGAGGGTACGTGGACACACTCTCCCCCCCCTCATTGCTATGCATCTCCTAGATAGATCTTGCGTGAGCGTATGATTTTTTTTAATTGCATGCTACGTTTCCCAACAATTTGATTAATTGAACTTAAATTTATCATGAACTTAGTCTTAATAGTTTTTGCATATCTATGTTGTAGATCAATGGCCTGTTCTACCGTTCCCTGGAATTTTAATGCGTTCCTAGAAAATGCTAAGTCGAAAGATGATGGTAGCAACTACACGGACTGGGTCCGTAACTTGAGGAGTATCCTCATTGTTGCACGGAAGAATTATGCCCTTGATGCACCACTTGGCGTGCCACCCCCTCCAGCGCCTGCAGACATTATGAATGTCTGGCAGTCGCATGTTGATGACTACTCGATAGTTCAGTGTGTCATGTGTTATGGCCTAGAACCGGGACTTCAAAAGCGTTTTGAATGCCATGGAGCATATGAGATGTGCCAAGATATGACGTTGATATTTCAAGCAAATGCCCGGATTGAGAGATCTCCAACAAGTTCTTCAGTTGTAAGATGGAGGAGAACAATTCTTTCAGTGAACACATACTCAGAATGTCTAGGTACCACAACCACTGGACTCAACTGGGAATTGAGCTCCCAAATGAGTGTGTTATTGATAGAGTTTTTCAATCACTGCCACCAAGCTACAAAGGCTTCGTGATGAACTATAATATGCAAGGAATGACTAAAACGATTTTTGAGCTCTTCGCAATGTTGAAATCGGCGGAGCTGGAAATCAAGAAGGAGCATCAAGTGTTGATCATTAACAAGACCACTAGTTTCAAGAAAAAGGGCAAGGGAAAGAAAGATAACTTCAAGAAGAATGGCAAGCAAGTTTCCACTCCCGGGAAGAAACCCAAATTTGGACCCAAGCCTGAGACTGAGTGCTTCTACTGCAAGGGGAATGGTCACTGGAAGCGGAACTGCCCCAAATACTTGGCAGATAAGAAGGATGGCAAAGTGAACAAATGTATATTTGATATACATATTATTGATGTGTACCTTACTAATGCTCGTAGTAGCGTCTGGGTATTTGATACTGGTTCGGTTGCTCATATGTGTAACTCGAAACAGGAGCTGCGGAATAAATGAGGATTAGCTAAGGACGAGGTGACGATGCGCGTCGGGAAGCTTCCAAGGTTGATGTGATAGCCATCTGCACGCTACCTCTACATCTACCTTCAGGGTTAGTTTTAGACCTCAATAATTGTTATTTGGTGCCAGCGTTGAACATGAACATTATATATGGATCTTGTTTATTGCGAGACGGTTATTCATTTAAGTCGGAGAATAATGGTTGTTCTATTTATATGAGTAACATCTTTTATGGTCATGCACCCAAAGTGAATGGTATATTCTTGTTGAATCTCGATCGTAGTGATACACATATTCATAATATTATTGCCAAAAGATGCAAAGTTGATAATGATAGTGCAACATACTTGTGGCACTGCCGTTTAGGTCATATTGGTGTAAAGTGCATGAAGAAACTCCATTCGGGTGGACTTTTGGAACCACTTGATTATGAATCATTTGATACTTGCGAACCATGCCTCATGGGCGAGATCACTAAAACTTCGTTCTCCGGAATAATGGAGCGGGCTAATGACTTATTGAAAATAATACATACCGATGTATGCGGTCTGATGAGTGTTGAAGCACGCAGTGGGTATCGTTATTTTCTAACCTTCACAAATGATTTAAGTAGGTATGGATATATCTGCTTGATGAAACAAGTCTGAAACATTTGAAAAGTTCAAAGAGTTTTAGAGTGCAGTGGAGAATCATCGTAACAAGAAAATAAAATTTCTACGATCTGATGGTGGAGGTGAATATTTGAGTTATGAGTTTGTCCTTCAATTAAAATAATGTGGAATTTTTTCACAACTCACGCCACCTGGAACACCGCAGCGTAATGGTGTGTCCGAACGTCGTAACCGTACTTTATTAGATATGGTGCGATCTATGATGTCTCTTACAGATTTGCCACTATCGTTTTGGGGTTATGCATTAGAGACAGCTGCATTCATGTTAAATAGGGCACCATCTAAATCCGTTGATGGCACCATATGAACTATGGTTTGGCAATAAACCTAAGGTGTGTTTATTAAAGTTTGGGGGTGCGACACTTATGTTCAAAGGCTTCAGCCTGATAAGCTCGAACCCAAAGCGGAGAAGTGTGTCTTCATAGTATATCTGAAAGTAACTATTGGGTATACCTTCTACCATAGTTCCGAAGGCAAAATCTTTGTTGCTAAAAATGGGTCCTTTCTAGAGAAGGAGTTTCTGTTGAAAGAAGTGAGTGGGAGAAAAGTAGAACTTGATGAGTTAGTTGTACCTTCTCTCGAATTAAAAAGTAGCACATCATAGAAAACTATTTCCGTGATGCCTACACCAACTAGAGAAGAAGCTAATGATGATGATCATGAAACTTCGGATCAAGTTACTACTGAACCACGAAGGTCGACTAGAACACGTACCGCACCAGTGTGGTACGGTAATCCTATCTTGGAAGTCATGTTGTTACACAATGGCGAAACTTCGAACTATGAAGCTATGATGAGCCCAGATTCCGACAAATGGCTTGAGGCCATGAAATCTGAGATAGGATCCACGTATGAGAACAAAAGTTCAACGGGTTGACTACGATGAGACTTCTCACCCGTAGTGATGCTTAAGTCTGTCTGAATCATGTTAGCAATTGCCGCATTTTAAGTTTATGAAATTTGACACATGGACGTAAAAACTGCATTCCTTAATGGGTTTCTTACAGAGGAGTCGTATATGATACAACCAGAAGGTTTTGTCGATTCAAAAGGATCTAACAAAGTGTGCAAGCTCCAGCGATCCATGTACGGACTGGTGCTAGCATCTCGGAGATTGAATATATGCTTTGATGAGGTGATCAAAGCATATGGTTTTATACAGACTTACGGTGAGGCATGTATTTACAAGAAAGTGAGTGGGAGCTCTGTAGCATTTCTGATATTATACGTGGATGACATATTTGTGATTGGAAATGATATAGAATTTCTGGATAGCATAAAAGGATACTTCAATAAGAACTTTCTAGTGAAAGACCTCGGTGAAGCTGCTTATATATTGGGTATCAATATCTACAGGGGTAGATCAAGACACTTAATAGGACCTTCACAAATCACATACCTTGATAAAGTTTTGAAGAAATTCAAAATTGATCATTCAAAGAAAGGGTTCTTGCATGTGTTACAAGGTGTGAAATTGAGTCAGACTATAAGTCCGACCACGGCAGAAGATAGAGAGAGAATGAAAGTCATTCCCTATGCCTCGGCCATAGGTACTATAATGTATGCCACGCTGTGTACTAGACCTGATGTGTGCATTGCCATAAGTTTGGCAGGGAGGTACCAAAGTAGTCCAGGGATGGATCACTGGACAGAGGTCAAGAACATCCCGAAGTACCTGAAAAGGACCAAGGATATGTTTCTCGTTTATGGAGTTGATGAAGAGCTCGTCGTAAAGGGTTACGTCAATGCTAGCTTCAACACAGATTCGGATGACTCTAAGTCACAAACTGGATACGTATTTATATTGAATGGTGGAGCTGGCTGCTAGTGCAGTTCCTAGCACAGCGTCGTGGCGGGATCCACGTGTGAAGCGGAGTACATAGCTGCTTCGGAAGCAACGCATGAAGGAGTCTGGATGAAGGAGTTCATATCCAATCTGGGTGTAATACCCAGTGCATCGAGTCCAATGACAATGTTTTGTGACAAAACTGGAGCAATTGCCTTAGCGAAGGAATCCAGGTTTCACAAGAGAACCAAACACATCAAGAGGCGCTTCAACTCCATTCGTGAAAAGGTCAAGGATGTAGACACAGAAATTTGTAAAACACATACGGATTTGAATGTGGCAGACCCGTTGACTAGACCTCTTCTCCGGGCAAAACATGATCAGCACCAAGACTCCATGTGTGTTAGATTCATTACAATGTAATCTAGATTATTGACTCTAGTGCAAGATGGAGACTGATGGAAATATGCCCTAGAGGCAATAATATAGTTATTTTATTATATTTCCTTATTCATGATAAAGGTTTATTATTCATGCTAGAATTGTATTGAACAGAAACTTAAATACATGTGTGAATACATAAACAAATATTGTGTCCCTAGTGAGCCTCTACTATACTAGCTCGTTGATCAAAGATGGTTAAGGTTTCCTAACCATAGACACGAGTTGTCATTTAATAACAGTATCACATCATTAGGAGAATGATGTGATCGACAAGACCCAACCGTTAACATAGCATATGATCGTTCAGTTTACTCCTACTGCTTTCTTAATGTCATATACATGTTTCTTCGACATTGAGATCATGCAACTCCCGGATACCGAAGGAATACCCTTGTGTGCTACCAAACATCACAACGTAACTAGGTGATCATAAAGATGCTCTACAGGTATCTCCGAAAGGTGTCTGTTGGGTTGGCATCGATCAAGAATGGGATTTGTCACTCCGTGTGATGGAGAGGTATCTATGGGTCCTCTCGGTAATACAATATCACAAGAAGCTTGCAAGCAAAGTGACTAAGGAGTTAGTTACAAGATGATGTATTACGGAATGAGTAAAGAGACTTGTCGAGGACAAGATTGAACTAGGTATGGAGATACCGATGATCGAATCTCAGGCAAGTATATACCGACGGACAAAACGAACTACATATTTTATCATAAAGGTTCGACCGATAGAGATCTTCATAGAATATGTTGGAACCAATATGGGCATCCAGGTCCCGCTATTGGTTATCGACCGGAGAAGCGTCTCGGTCATGTCTACATCATTCTCGAACCCTTAGGGTCCGCACGCTTAACGTATGTTGATGATATAGTATTATGTGAGTTATTTATGTTGGTGCATGAATGTTGTTCGGAGTCCCAGATGAGATCACAGACATGACGATGAGCTATGGAATAGTCCGGAGGTAAATATTGATATATGGGATAATAGTGTTTGGTCTTCGGAAGGGTTCCGAAATTCACCGGAAGGGGTTTCGGATGTTTCCCGAAATGTTCGAGTACGAGAACACTTTATTTGGGCCAAGGGGTAAAGCCCATGGGGCTTTAGGAAGGTGCAAAAGGCAGTTTCACCGAGGCCAGGGGGCCAGACGCCATGGACCCTGGCGTTTGGGGCCAGACGCCAAGGACCCTGGCGTTTGGTCCTAGAGTCCGAGAAGGACTATTGCCTTGCGTGCTAAACTGACTTTGAGGAGGCTCTTCTCCAAGAAACAACCCAGGGCTCAACATATAAATAGAGGGGTAGGGCTAGCACCCGGAACACATCAAGATTCACCAAGACGTGTGCCGGCAACCCCGTCCCCTCTAGTTTATCCTCCTTATAGTTTCCGTTGTGCTTGGCAAAGCCCTGCGGAGATTGTTCTTCACCAACACCGTCACCACGCCGTCGTGCTACTGGAACTCATCTACTACTTCGCCCCTCTTGCTGGAACAAGAAGGCAAGGACGTCATCGAGCTGAACGTGTGCTGAACGCGCGGGTGCCGTACGTTCGGTACTTGATCGGGACGGATCGTGAAGGTGTACTAGTGCATCAATCGCGTTGATAAGCGCTTCCGCTTAGTGATCTTCAAGGGTATGAGGATGCTCTCCTGCTCTCGTAGCTATGCATCTCCATGGATAGATCTTGTGTGTGCATAGAAAATTTTTGTTTTCCATGCAACGTTCCCCAACACCTGGGGGGACACTGCCCTAAGGCTGCCGACGGTCGCTGCCAAGTTGAGCTTGCATGACGCCAAGTTGGTGGTCATCGGTGCCACACCGCAAGACGGGGTAGCATTGTCGGGACAACCACCTCACCCGCAAAGACCCACTCACGGGCACATCCTAGGCCGAGCCCAACCTCATTTACCTGAGAATCCACCCCGATCTGCCTAGTGCCTAGATCTGACCTGCCGAAGGACAAACCATAGGTGTCTGTGTACTAAGATTTGGGCCCTTAGTACCCCAGAATTATGCACAGGCAGTAGCAGCCTCCCGGGCAACTAGGCTTGACGGAGGATAACCAAAACCAAATAGAAGACCAGATTGCAAGATTACTAAGAAGATCCCCATCTCAGAGATCACAAAAGTTAAAGATCCAGCTTGAAGACCCGACAATACCTGAAAGCACATTTGCTCCTCGGGTGGTTTTGGTAATTAGTGACAACATACTTTGTGGTTGGACTAATGCTTTTATCAAGTATGTTTCAGGAAATTCAATCACATTGGCATGGCAAAAGGACTGAAGAAGTGGACCCCTCAAAATGCTAAGGCAAGCATTGGCAAAAGCTCAAGACTCCATTTTTGGTTTAGTGATCCAAGATCACATTGAGTCCATAGGAAAAGCCAATACTATTAAAAGGGGATGAGGTTATGATGATGATCTGGTTGCTCAAGTGCTTAGTGATACATCTCCTAAACTATCAGCAACTTTCACTGCCATATACACTCATAAGTAATCTCGGTCCCACCGATATCCCAAACTCAGTCACACCGAGATGAACCACCTCAGCCATAAGCCAAACCCTAGTAAACTCGGATATTCCGATTCTGAAATCGGTTTCACCCAAACATGAGTTGCCAAGCTTCTGTAACCTTCTGTCATCAAATCGGTGTCACCGAGATGATGAAGTCGGTCCCACCGAAACTGGCATGCTCTTGTCATTGCACGAATCGGACTAACCGAGATTGTATATTCGGTCCCACCGAAAACCCCAACGTTCACATTATTTGAACTTTCGGTCTCACCGAGTTGACCACTTCGGTCCCACCGAGATTGCTCAAATGTGTGTAATGGTTGGATTTTGTGTGGAGGCTATTTATACCCCTCCACCCCCTCTTCATTCGTGAAGAGAGCCATCAGAAAGAACTACCACTCCTACCTTACATTTCTGAGAAGAGAACTACCTACCCTTGTGTTGAGATCAAGTTGCTCCACTCCCACCATATGAAGCTTGATCTCTAACCTTCCCAAGTTGCTTTCCACTCAATCCTTTCTTCCACCACAGCCAAATCAGTTAGGAGAGTTGAGTGTTGGGGAGATTATCATTTGAAGCACAAGAGCAAGGAGTTCATCATCATCTACAACATCTATTACCTTTTGGAGGGTGGTGCCTCCTAGATTGGTTAGGTGTCGCTTGGGAGCCTCCGTCATCGAGATGTGGAGTTGAACCAAGAAGTTTGTAAGGGCAAGGAGATCGCCTACTTCGTGAAGATCTACCCCGAGTAAGGCTAGCCCTCCGTGGGCGTAGGCCATGATGGAATAGACAAGGTTGCTTCTTCGTGGACCCTTCGTGGGTGGAGCCCTCCGTGGACTCTCGCAGCCGTTACCCTCCGTGGGTTGAAGTCTCCATCAACGTGGATGTACGATAGCACCACCTATCGGAACCACGGGAAAAATCATTGCGTCTCCAAATTGTGTTTGATCTTCTCCACTTCTCTTTACTACTTGTGCAATTTACTTTCCGCTGCCCATACTCTAGAATTGCATGTGTAGTGTGCTACTTGACTTGTGTGTTATGCAAAATCTGCCAAAATCTGTCCTTGATAAAAGACAGAATTTTTATCTTGTCGAGTAGTCTAATCACCCCCCCCCTCTAGACACTCTCACCTTCTTCGATCCCTCAATTGGTATCAGAGCTTTGGTCTCCATTGCTTTGGTTTACACACCATTGGAGGAAGATGGACGTGTCTACGTTTGGGAGTGTTAGCCATAGAGTGCCTATTCTTAATGGAGTGTCCTATAACTCATGGAGGTCTGAAATGCTTATTATCTTTAAGAAGTACAATTTATGCAAATATGTTGAGACCCCCTATGTGCCTCCTTTTGATCCCTTGCACCCTACCATGGATGAAGAGCTTGATTTGCTTCGTAACCTTAGGACTGTAAATCTTATCATTAGAGGGTTACCCGATAACTTGCTTAAGCTCGTTACAAACTTTGAGTGTGCCTATGCTATGTGGAAGTTCTTGGAAGAACTTTATCCGGACTACTCTTTGAGAGGTCTTGATAAAATTCTATACAAGACTATTGAATTTGATATGATGCACCCCAATGATCCCAACTTTGATAAATGCTTCTTTGAGCTTCGTGATCTTATGAAAAAGAAGGGTGATCCCGATCTTATCAATGTTTTAATTAGAAATACTCTTGCATTGCATTCCGAAGATTATTGTCACATTGACAAAACTAATGCAAGTAGTTATCAAATTGACCTAGGTGTTGATGATGAGCAATCTATGGGTCAATATGATGATGAGCATGAGCATGATGATGATTACTCCGATTCGGACACCGAGCTAGACAAGATCATGAAGAGTCTCAATCTTATGGCAAATCTGAGAGACTACATGTCCGGCGGAAAAGAGTGGATTCTTGATAGTGGATGCACCGACCACATGACCGGAGACAAAGACATGTTTCGAGAGCTTGCAAAGAACGATGGTCCACGCAAGTATGTGACTTTTGGAGACAACTCCAAGGGTAAGGTACTTGGCCTTGGTAAGGTGGCCATATCTCATGATAGCTCTATTCAAAATGTCATGCTTGTAGAATCTCTTGGATACAATTTACTTTCCGTGTCTAGATTAGCTGACTTTGGATTCAATGTGCTATTCACCGAAGTAGATTGCCAAGTCTTTCGTCGTGACAATCAAAACATGGCGTTTACCGGTATCCGTAGAGGTGATCTATATATTGTTGACTTCACTAAGAAAGCCCAACCTAGAGCTTGCTTCATTGCTAAATCCTCTAAAGGTTGGTTATGGCATAGAAGGCTTGGACATGTTGGTATGCGTAATCTAGACAAGCTGATCAAAGGTGATCATATTCTTGGCGTTAAAGATGTTTTCTTTGACAAAGATAGACTTTGTAGTGCTTGTCAAGCAGGAAAACAAGTAGGTGGAAGTCATCCCGTGAAGAACATCATGACCACAAGGAGACCGCTTGAGCTTCTTCATATGGATCTCTTCGGTCCCAATGCTTACAAAAGCCTTGGTGGTAACTCCTTTGGTCTAGTTATAGTTGATGATTATTCCAGATTTACGTGGGTATTTTTCCTTGATGACAAATCGTAGGTTCAGAGAATCTTCAAAACCTTTGCCAAAAAGGCCCAAAATCAATTTGAGGTGAAGATCAAGAAAGTTCGGAGTGACAATGGAACGGAGTTCAAGAACGCCAATGTAGACTCTTTTCTCGATGAGGAAGGGATTCTACATGAGTTCTCGGCTACGTACACTCCTCAACAAAATGGAGTTGTTGAGAGGAAGAACCGAACGCTCATAGAGATGGCGAGAACGATGCTTGATGAATACAAGACACCGAAGCATTTTTGGGGGGAAGCGGTCGAGACAGCTTGTCATGCTATCAACAGGCTTTATCTTCATAAGCTCCTCGGCAAGACATCATACGAGCTCCTCACCGGTAACAAACCCCAAGTGGGATACTTTCGTGTCTTTGGTTCAAAATGCTATATCCTTGATAAGCATCGTCGGTCTAAATTTGCTCCTAAATCTCATGAAGGCTTTCTCCTTGGTTATGGATCAAACTCCCACACCTACCGTGTTTACAATAATTTCACCCGAAAGGTTGAAGAGACGGTAGACGTGAAGTTTGATGAATCTAATGGCTCGCAAGTAGAGCAAATGCCTATTGATGTAGGAGACAAGGACCCATCGGAAGCTATCCAAGATTTATTTATTGGAAAGATCCGTCCCATGGAAGTGAAGGAGAGTACCTCATCTACATATGTGGAGCCCCCTACCTCACGGCGAGATGAACCTCAAGGCAACATGGAGGCCTCCACAAGTGGAACTCACCAAGATGAGGAAGTGCAACAAGAAGATCCACCACAACCTCCTTCTCCACCGCCTCAAGACAACACCAACAACAATGAAGAAGAAGAAGAGGAAGATGAAGATGATGAGGAAGCTCAGCCACAACCTCAACAAAAGCTATCCCGAGTCCGAGCAAGAGTCAAGAAAAATCATCTCGTGGAACAAATGATGAACGACATCAACTCCGGGAGAATTACTCGCTCTAAAACTCGCTTAGCTAACTTTTGTGAGCATTACTCATTTATCTCTAGTATTGAACCTATGAAGGTAGAAGAAGCACTTGAAGACCCGGATTGGGTGAACGCTATGCACGAAGAACTACACAACTTCGAGAGGAACAAGGTGTGGACATTGGTAGAGAAGCCCAAGGATGATCAAAACATCATTGGAACCAAATGGGTGTTTCGGAACAAGCAAGATGAAGATGGACAAGTCATCCGCAACAAGGCTCGTCTCGTAGCTCAAGGTTACACACAAGTCGAAGGTATGGACTATGGTGAGACCTATGCCCCCGTTGCTAGACTTGAGTCCATTCGCATTCTTCTTGCTTATGCCAATCATCATGATATTACTCTCTATCAAATGGATATCAAAAGTGCTTTTCTAAATGGTGAAATTGAGGAGGAAGTATTTGTGAAACAACCTCCCGGATTTGTGAATCCCAAAAAGCCTAATCATGTTTACAAGTTACACAAAGCTCTTTATGGTCTTAAACAAGCTCCTAGAGCTTGGTACAAATGCTTAACTAGCTTTCTTCTTGAAAAAGGCTTTGAGATTGGAAAGATAGACTCAACGCTGTTCACGAAAAGGGTTAATGGTGAACTATTTGTGTGCCAAATATATGTTGATGATATTATCTTTGGTTCAACTAACCCCCATTTTAGCAAGAAGTTTGGACAGCTCATGTCGGAGAAGTATGAGATGTCCATGATGAGTGAACTCAAATTCTTCCTTGGGTTGCAAATCAAGCAATCTAAGGAGGGTACTTTTGTCTCACAAACAAAGTACACCAAGGATCTCTTCAAGAAGTTCAACATGCAAGAAAGCAAAGGTATGAGTACCCCCATGCCTACAAGTGGACATAATGACTTGACAAAAGATGGAGAACCCGTTGATCAAAGGGTTTACCGTTCTATGATTGGTTCTCTACTATATCTTTGTGCTTCTCGTCCTGACATAATGTGAGTGTATGCATGTGTGCACGATATCAAGCAGCCCCTAAAGAATGTCATCTTAAAGCTGTTAAGAGGATAGTGAGATACTTGATACACACACCAAACTTTGGCATTTGGTATCCTAAGAGGGCCTCTTTCGATCTTGTTGGCTATTCCGACTCGGACTATGCCGGTGACAAGGTTGATAGAAAGTCAACTTCGGGTACGTGTCAATTCCTTGGTCGATCCCTTGTATCTTGGTCCTCCAAGAAACAAAATTCGGTATCATTATCCACTGCCGAAGCGGAATATATTGCTGCTGGTTCGTGTTGTGCTCAATTGCTATGGATGACACAAACGCTTAAGGATTATGGGATACATGTGAGACATGTTCCCTTGCTTTGTGACAATGAGAGTGCAATTAAAATTGGACACAATCCAGTGCAACACTCTCGAACAAAGCATATTGAAGTTCGTCACCATTTTATTCGTGATCATATTGCCAAGGGTGACATTAATCTTAAGCATGTTCGTACTGACAAACAACTCGCTGATATCTTTACAAAACCTCTTGATGAGAAGGTGTTTTGTCGCTTAAGGAGTGAGTTGAACATCATTGATGCTTCAAACTTGGAGTGAGAACTCCATTGATGCATGCAAGGCATGAGCCCACTTGACTAATCCTTGATATTTCTCTTATGATGGTGATCATATGTCTTGGACACATTTGCCTCCTTGTATTGCATCTAACTCCTTGCAGGTACTTGGATGATCTACATTCCACAAGATTACCACACACTCAAATCATGAGTAATCTTGTCATTGACCAAGTATCTAGCCCTTTGGGATGTTGAGTTCAAGGAACAAAATTCCACATATCCTTTTTGACATCTTATACATCTAGTATTTCACTCTTGTCATCTTGGATATCCTTGAGTATTTCCTTGCTTGCCTAACCCATGTAGGAAGATGAACTACACAAGTGGAAATGGCGCTTCAACTTCACATTCAATGAGCACCTACATCAAGTTTACCTACATGAGCAAAGCAACAACAAGCCCAAGGTAAGTTCTTCACATCTTTAACGAGCTTTGCTCAAAGTCATGAGTACAAGCAGCCTCATAAGATGTGATCACATCGAATGCTTAATCGAAAAATGGCAACCCCATTTTGAGCTTAAATGATGAGTATGACCTATGATCAAATGTCCTCATTCGACTCCTAAGTCAATATACTCAAACATAGGTGACCTTGTCGCCGATCTTTATCTAGATGAAGTACATATGTTTTGGAGTCTTTCTATTTTCTCTTATGTTCTCTCATTGAGTTTTCAAAAAAAAACTTCATCTAGGAATCTTTTTCATTTCTATTCTTCTGTCTTTGTGAATATCCTTCTGGCTCTGATCAATTCCTCGAAAATCTTTCACAAATTCATTGCAAATCCTTGAAACATTCCTCGCAAAGTGAGCTGAATTATTTCTGTATTTCCTTGGAATTAAACTCGGCGTCACCGATTTAAATATTTCGGTCTAACCGAAAAGGATCTACCCCAAGTCCCTGACTTTCTGACCCACCGATCCATCTTAATTCGGTGTCACCGATTTATCTCTTCCAGGATATCATCTTCTGCAGCTCCACTCGATGATTCTCTATGCATGTTCCTATTTGCCCTGTTGTGATTCTTAAGAATCCCACTCCTTTCTTTCCATCTTCCCTGACCTTCCTAGTTTGCTGTCCTTTTCGGCACTTGATGTCAAAGGGGGAGAAGACTTAGGGGGAGAAGAGAAGATTTAGGGGGAGAAGAAGAGCAATCTTACCTTAAGGGGGAGAGAATCACATCAAAGCTTTGCCGTGTTTTTTCTTATAAGAGAATTTCTTGCCGTGTTTTACATTGGACATTACAATTGGCGTCATTCTCATTTGGCATCATTCTTTTGATTTTGCTCTTTCCATCAAACCCCTTGATCTGTGAGAACTCAAAGGGAGAGGAATCTTCACAATTGATATCTTATGGAAAGCAAAATCTCTCAGAGTTCATTGAAAATCTTTTAGTTTCGGAGACATGTTTGCTGGTTCAAGCTTGTGCTCAATATGAGACACTCTTTATACATGTCATCCCTGGCTTGGTACTCTTGATGTTCTTGCAGTTGGTTGAAGAAATACTCTTGTGTTATCTAACCTTGTTTTCCCAAGTTTATCTCTTCAGGTACAATGCCAAGGAACCTCAAGGTAAGTATATGCACTTTGCAGAATGTGCATGATGGTAACTTGCTTGTGAATACTTGTTTGCAAGAAATCACCATGCACATATGCATTATCACTCATTTCTTTTCATCTGCTCTGATGCATATAGCCAAGCTGCATGTAGCACATCTTGCTTATCTCTCTTGTGTGCTTGTGGTAGTCCAAAACCATAATTTATGAAAATCTTGCACACTTGTAGGGGGAGCCTGTGTACTACATGTTTGTCAAAGCTTTCGTGATAATTCTGTCTTTCTTTCAATAAGCTTTGATGTCTTGTTTAGTGTGTTGCCATCAATTACCAAAAAGGGGGAGATTGAAAGCACATTTGCTCCTCGGGTGGTTTTGGTAATTAATGACAACATACTTTGTGGTTGGACTAATGCTTTTATCAAGTATGTTTCAGGAAATTCAATCACATTGGCATGGCAAAAGGACTGAAGAAGTGGACCCCTCAAAATGCTAAGGCAAGCATTGGCAAAAGCTCAAGACTCCATTTTTGGTTTAGTGATCCAAGATCACATTGAGTCCATAGGAAAAGCCAATACTATTAAAAGGGGATGAGGTTATGATGATGATCTGGTTGCTCAAGTGCTTAGTGATACATCTCCTAAACTATCAGCAACTTTCACTGCCATATACACTCATAAGTAATCTCGGTCCCACCGATATTCCAAACTCAGTCACACCGAGATGAACCACCTCAGCCATAAGCCAAACCCTAGTAAACTCGGATATTCCGATTCTGAAATCGGTTTCACCGAAACATGAGTTGCCAAGCTTCTGTAACCTTCTGTCATCAAATCGGTGTCACCGAGATGATGAAGTCGGTCCCACCGAAACTGGCATGCTCTTGTCATTGCACGAATTGGACTAACCGAGATTGTATATTCGGTCCCACCGAAAACCCCAACGTTCACATTATTTGAACTTTCGGTCTCACCGAGTTGACCACTTCGGTCCCACCGAGATTGCTCAAATGTGTGTAACGGTTGGATTTTGTGTGGAGGCTATTTATACCCCTCCACCCCCTCTTCATTCGTGAAGAGAGCCATCAGAAAGAACTACCACTCCTACCTTACATTTCTGAGAAGAGAACTACCTACCCTTGTGTTGAGATCAAGTTGCTCCACTCCCACCATATGAAGCTTGATCTCTAACCTTTCCAAGTTGCTTTCCACTCAATCCTTTCTTCCACCACAGCCAAATCAGTGAGGAGAGTTGAGTGTTGGGGAGATTATCATTTGAAGCACAAGAGCAAGGAGTTCATCATCATCTACAACATCTATTACCTTTTAGAGGGTGGTGCCTCCTAGATTGGTTAGGTGTCGCTTGGGAGCCTCCGTCATCGAGATGTGGAGTTGAACCAAGAAGTTTGTAAGGGCAAGGAGATCGCCTACTTCATGAAGATCTACCCCGAGTAAGGCTAGCCCTCCGTGGGCGTAGGCCATGATGGAATAGACAAGGTTGCTTCTTTGTGGACCCTTCGTGGGTGGAGCCCTCCGTGGACTCTCGCAGCCGTTACCCTCCGTGGGTTGAAGTCTCCATCAACGTGGATGTACGATAGCACCACCTATCGGAACCACGGGAAAAGTCATTGTGTCTCCAAATTGCGTTTGATCTTCTCCACTTCTCTTTACTACTTGTGCAATTTACTTTCCGCTGCCCATACTCTAGAATTGCATGTGTAGTGTGCTACTTGACTTGTGTGTTATGCAAAATCTGCCAAAATCTGTCCTTGATAAAAGACAGAATTTTTATCTTGTCGAGTAGTCTAATCACCCCCCCTCTAGACACTCTCACCTTCTTCGATCCCTCAATACCCTTGCATGGGGAGAGCTAACCAAGCCCACCAAGCTCTAAGCCTGGCAAAGATCTCACTACTCTGCCACCGCTCCACCTCATCGGTCAGCTTGTCACTTGTCGATTAGGTGTCAAGCGGGCAGGAATTAGGTGAGCCTTGTCTAGGCGCGTGGCAGCTCGCCTCTGAAGATACAACTTTAATGACACCCATCCAGGCGATGTGTCAAAGGAATAAGAGGTAGATGGATGAACGGCACAAAAGGAGCGACCAACCTTGCCAGGGAGCTCCATCTATATGCCGCATCACGACACAATAAATGCATGTGTCCTAACCCATTAGAGTTAGGTGTGTGGTACTGTAGCCATTGTTTACCCTATGTAATTACTATTTTGTCATTATTGTGACCCCTTATTCTATAAAAGAACGTCCATGGCTACCTTAAAAAAGGTCGAAACCATGTCCATTTGCACGTGTAGCTGCATTTCTTGAGCACCTTGTCGGGCTAACTCTGCAATACAAACAACTCCCTCCTTTCTCCTTCACACTGCGAGCCATGCCAGCGCTCAAGTTTGGTGCACTCGTGATGTCTCAACTGATTTACATCATTGTATAGTTCCATCATTTGAATATTTCATATCAATTTAGTGCAAATGTACACACGCATGTGCACAATACGGTTTCAATATTTTGCCGGACGTGGTTATTCTTTTTTTCCTTTTTGCGAGAAAACTTTTAATTTATTCATCAAACATCATGACAGTACAAAGAACAAAAAAATCACATCAATACCCGTAGCCCATCTAGCGCATGAGACGGGGCAGACCGCCGACGGCGCCAACGGGAGATAGGGAAACCCTTGCGTGGGAGAAGGAAAGGAGGCAAATGTCTCACGTGGAAGTCGTGTTATGGACTCGTTTCGACGGATCTTGCGGGATTCGGTCGGTATTTGTCTTCGATGAATCTGCTTCGGTCCACTCTTCATTCATTTGTAGAGTCTTCTAACTGGAATTTTGTGGAATTATTTTTGTCGGTTGCCTTAAAATGGGAGGAATTGACATCCAGCGGTCTCGATAGAATCAACTGGAACGTAATTCGCTTTCAATTAGGATGATCCTTTAGGCATTCCAAAAATGAAAATTGTAGTTTTTGGTAGGAAAAATGAAGCCGCTACGCGTTCACCGGCCGATCCGCACGATAAGTCCGCCACCTCGATGGTCGTTCGATCTACGCGCGCGGCTATCTGATCGATCTCCGGTACGCGGCTCGGTCGCCTCCCCCACTAATTAATTCCTGAAACAACGGACGTGTTGCAGAAAGAGACGCTTTTTCCCGGCCCCGACAGACCTGTGCCCAGCGCGGCGCCGTCCCCAACCACCGCAAAATCAGCCGCCGCCGACGTGGGGGACCTCCATGGCGCACCACATCGCGTGCCAGATGATGGGATCGGACGCTAATTTAGCTCACTGAGGACCCCTGCTTGGAGAACGGGCGCAACCATCTTTCTCAGCTCCAAGCGTCGCCGAGGGGCTTCCGCTGCGAGCTGGATCTTCCACTTGGTTCACAAGTCCCTCGGTGGTGTTTCATGAAGCTCCATCGAGCCGATCCCATCAACAATCTTCGGTGAAATCATGTTTGTGAAACACTAGCATTTCCTGAAGCTTTTTTATACTTTTGCAAAGATGATGGTGTTGCGTTTTTTCGGTCTTCACCTTTTCTGCCACGTAGATGTTGTTGCGGGAGGATTTTTGCAACATGAATAATGTTGCAGAATTTGTTTTTTTCACTAAAAAGATGATGTCGTTTGCGGTGTGAATCAAGAAATTTATGCAACAAAGTCATGTTGCTCATTGTTGCCGGAGTACTTTTGCAACAAAGTCGTTGTTGCGAAAAGTATAAGGGGTTGTTTGGTTCTTGCCTATAGCTGCCCTGCCAATATTGGCTCGCCAATTATTTGGCGTGGGATTCCACCGCCCAGGGTTGGCCAAAAAATTGGCAAGAATCTATGAAGGAAGGAATAGCGGACTCGTTGGCAGCCAAATATTTGGCAACAAAGCAAACAACATATAAGGGATTTGGCATGACCAATATTTTGGTAGGGTGAGTTGGGGGCATAAACCAAACAGCCCCTAAAAAAGCGTCCCGATTAGAGCAGTGACGGAGGGCGAGAGCGGAGTCTGGAGCGGCGCAACTAGGCTAATGGTGACCGGAGCGGAGCTCGGGCGTGCGTGCTTGAGCAACAGACATGGCTACGAGCCGGTGTAAGGAGACGGAGAATACGTAAGGAAAGGACAAAAGAATAATGACACGTGTTACACATCAGACGCAGTGCGCGGGTTTGCTATTTCACATCTAGATGTGAGATATTATCTCACATCTAACTCTCTCACGATTGTTTTTTTTTCTAAAGTCTCTGGTGGATTTTAAAATTTAGGGAGTTAGATGTGAAGTAATATATCACATCTAGATGTGACTAGACAGACTCGTTCCAAAAATAAAAGAAGGGCTAAATTATTCAGGTTTGCTATTTCACATCTAGATGTGAGACATTATCTCACGTCTAACATAATCATCCTTGATTTTATTTTTTAGAATAGGTTTGCTATTTCACATCTAGATCTCTCATGAATTTTACGGGTGACATAGACAGCGGCTCGCCAGGTGTAACCCAGGCTCGGCAACTTACTTATTTATCGGAACCAGCAGAGTGCAGACAAACCAATCATACGCAGATCGTAGCAAAATCCTCCGATTTGCATGCCACCATGCTCCTCCTCCTCCTGCTCCTCCTGCTCTTCTCCAGCCTACAGCTCCCCACGACTGCCATCGACACCCTCGCTCTAGGCCAAGCACTCCCATGGAACGAGACACTGGTGTCCAAGGGCGGCGACTTCGAGCTCGGCTTCTTCTCCCCCGGCAACTCCAGCAAGCACTACGTCGGCATCTGGTACAAGAAGATCTCCAAGCAAACGGTCGTCTGGGTGGCGAACCGAGAGCACCCGGTTGTCAAGCCGTCGACCTCCCGCTTCATGCTCAGCATCCACGGCGAGCTGCTTCTCCTCACGACGCCGTCGGACACCTTGCTGTGGTCGTCCAACGCGTCCTCCCGGTCGCCCCCGAGCACCACCGTCGCCACGCTCCAGGACGACGGCAACCTCGTGGTGAGGCGGAGCAACGCGACGTCGTCGTCTGCCTACGTGGTGTGGCAGAGCTTCGACCACCCCACCGACACCTGGCTCCCCGGGGCCAGGCTCGGCTACAACAGGGGCGCCGGCGTCCACAGCTTCCTCACGTCCTGGACGGACGCCGAGAACCCGGCGCCCGGCGCGTTCACGATGGAGATCGACGCGCGCGGGCAGCCCAAGTTCGACCTGTTTTCTGACGCCGGCGGCGGCGAGCACCGCCAGTACTGGACGACCGGCCTGTGGGACGGCGAGATCTTCGTGAACGTGCCGGAGATGCGATCGGGCTACTTCGCCGGGTTCCCCTACGCGCGCAACGGCACTGTTAACTTCTTCAGCTACCACGACCGGATCCCGATGATGGGCGCCGGCAACTTCATGCTTGACGTCAACGGGCAGATGCGGCGGCGCCAGTGGAGCGACATGGCAGGGAAGTGGATCCTCTTCTGCTCGGAGCCGCACGACGCCTGCGACGTCCACGGTTCGTGCGGCCCCTTCGGGTTGTGCAGCAACACCACCAGCCCCGCGTGCCAGTGTCCCGCCGGCTTCGCGCCGCGGTCGGAGCAAGAGTGGAAGCTGAGGAACACCGCCTCCGGGTGCGAGAGGCGGACCTTACTGGACTGTACCAAAGACAGGTTCATGCAGCTGCCGAACCCCGTGCAGCTCCCGAATGGCTCGTCGGAGGCCGCCGGAGTTAGGGGTGACAGGGACTGCGAGCGCACTTGCTTGAAAGATTGCTCCTGCACCGCGTACGTGTACGATGGAACCAAGTGCTCCATGTGGAAGGGCGAGCTCGTTAACTTGAGGGCCCTCTCGATTGACCAAGGTGGCGATCCTGGCCTCGCCGGAGCTGTTCTTCACCTCCGCGTCGCGCGCTCGGAGGTGGCAGCGTCGTCATCGTCACCGGCGCATTCTTGGAAGAAATCGATGGTGATCCTCGGGAGCGTAGTTGCGGCCGTGGTGGTGCTCCTGGCAAGCCTTGTGATCGGGGTGGTGGCGGCGGTGATGCTGCGGAGGCGGCGGGGGAAGGGGAAGGTGACGGCGGTGCAGGGGCAGGGCTCGCTGCTGCTGTTCGACTACCAAGCCGTGAGGACCGCGACGAGGAACTTCTCAGAGAAGCTCGGTGGCGGGAGCTTCGGCACGGTGTACAAGGGAACGCTCCCGGACGCGACGCCGGTGGCCGTGAAGAAGCTGGACGGGCTCCGGCAGGGCGAGAAGCAGTTCCGAGCCGAGGTGGTCACCCTGGGCGTGGTCCAGCACGTCAACCTCGTCCGCCTCCGGGGCTTCTGCTCAGAGGGGAACAAGAGGGCGCTCGTGTACGACTACATGGCCAACGGCTCGCTGGACTCGTACCTGTTCAAGGGCGGCGGCTCGGCGGCGAAGGTGTTGAGCTGGGGCCAGAGGTACGGCGTCGCGCTGGGCGTGGCCAGGGGCCTGGCGTACCTGCACGACAAGTGCCGCGAGTGCATCATACACTGCGACATCAAGCCGGAGAACATCCTCCTCGACGACGAGCTGGGCGCCAAGCTCGCGGACTTCGGCATGGCCAAGCTCGTGGGCCACGACTTCAGCCGCGTCCTGACCACGATGCGCGGCACGCTCGGGTACCTCGCGCCGGAGTGGCTCGCCGGCTCGCCGGTCACCGCCAAGGCGGACGTGTACAGCTTCGGCCTCGTGCTGTTCGAGCTCGTCTCCGGCCGGCGCAACAACGCCCCGTCCGAAAAGGGAGGCTACGGGATGTACTTCCCGGTGCACGCCGCGGTGAGCCTGCACGAGGGCGACGTGGTCGGGCTGCTCGACGAGAGGCTGGCCAAGGAGGCCGACGTGAAGGAGCTGGAGAGGTTCTGCAGGATCGCCTGCTGGTGCATCCAGGACGAGGAGGCTGACCGGCCAACCATGGGGCTCGTCGCGCAGCAGCTTGAAGGAGTCGCCGACGTCGGGCTACCGCCGGTCCCGTCCCGGCTTCACATGCTGGCAAAGGTGAACGCAGGCGCCGGTGGAGGTGAACAGGATGAATTCTATTCAGAGAGCAGTAACAAACTAGCGACAGAAAAGGCGTAAGAGCGAAAATTAGCCACATCATATAACTCGAGTGAATATGAAATGCTTGTATGGTTTGACGGTAGTTAATTTTCCTTGTGTGCATCGGATCATGGAAGTTCGAAGGAGCCGTGCCCTGGTAGTAGTAGTATTAAGCTAGTAGTACTACGTTGAAGTTTTAGGGAGTTGTGGGCATTCCTGAATCTGGAAAATTTAGAACTGCACTGTATTTTCTTGGTCCTGTTTTAATAGGCGAAAATCCTATGTTTGCGAGCCATACTTAGAGCATGTACAACCGAATCCCTCAAACCCCCCTATACGGCCCGACCCCGCAGCCCTGACACAGTCGACGCCCCGTATGCCGCCGTGGTACGTCTGCTCGTCCGGTCATACACCTTGCCCTAAGTGTTCCACAAAATGTTCGAGCTGTTTTTTTAATTCTTTTTGAGTTCGTCGAACGAGGAGTTTCAGAACAATGAGCTTGATGAATTCATCCAACAAGAGGTTGTCGATTCGCCGGATGAAGAGTGCATGATGATGATGAAATGGAGAAGGAAGTGGAGCATATTCTAAATTTCAAAGGTTTGCTCAAAGGGAGGAGAATTATACACCGGGGTAGGATCGTTGTCGCACGCCTGTTGTACAAGGAGTCAAGGACTACTTTCAACCCGAACCAAAGTTCCATGATGGATTTTTGGCGTCGCTTACGGATGAACAAACCCTTGTTCTTGCGCGTGGAGGTACATGATCCCTACCTCACTCTCAGAAAGCATTGTTATGGACAACTGGCATTCTCTAGTAAGTTATATATAAAATATATATAGAAATGCATAGCTGCTCTAAGGATGCTTGCATTAGGTACTGCCACAGATGTCGTTGGTGAGATGGTTTGGATGGGAGAGAGCACATGTCTTGATGTCACTCTCAAGTTTGCTCGAGCATTGGTAAACATGTTTGGAGCAGAGTACATGAGAGAACAAACTGCAAAAACAAGGAAAGGTTGATGAGAATTGAAGTTGCAAGAGGTTTCCCAGGTATGTTCGGTTTCAATTGATTGCATGAATTGGCAATTACAGAAATGTCTCGAAGTTTTGTGCAGAATATACCAAGGTCACACTAAAGAGGCCACCTTCCTACTTGAAGTAATGGCATCAAGGGACTTATGGATTTGATATGCTTTCTTTGGCATGTCTGGTTCTCGTAACAACATAAATGTGATCTGGCAATCTTCGCTATCCAAGAGACTTTGTGATGCAGAAGAACACTTCCGCGTATACCACCAACTATTGAGGTCGATTTTTCACATAACGCCTACTATTTGGGTTGCACAAAATAACACTTATTTGTGTAGTCCGTGTTGAGCTAGCTCCAATCCATCATTTGACACCATTGACACAATTTCCGATGGGCTGGTCCTGCTTTTAAGTGCACACGTGACAGAAAAAGTGAGCCACACTTGTTGGCCAATCGAAGCTACCAATATCTCCCAAAGTAGTGGTCAAAAAGAGCAAAAAAAAAATCCAAATCAATAGTAAGTACATGTACGCTTGAATTGTTTGAATTTTAAACAATTTTTTAAGGAGCCAACTAAACCACCAATATCTCCCAAATCTATTATCCAAAGAAGTATTTTAACCAAGGTAAATATATGATTTAAAACAAAAATTGAACATTGCATTTGAGCCAAAAAATGAATGAGAAACTAAAACAGCAATGGTTTTAGCTGATCTGAACCTTTTTTTATGACATGTGTACGCATACAAGTGGGATCCATCCATTAGGAATCATGTCAACCGAGTCAAACGATGGATTAGAGCTTTTTTTACATGGATGGGTTAGAGCTAACTATAATTGATTACATCAAAGATGTGGTGTGTTGGTCCAATATCCGCTTACCTGTGTTTTGGAGATTGTTGACAGAAACAGGCATGAAACCGATTTGTTTGCTAGTTGATGGGCCTCGAACCCCTCGTTGGTTACCCCAAGTGGAAGGTGTAAGATGCAGTAAGTAGAAGTGTTTTCCCCTAGCGAAGATGCCAAGGATCGAATCCCCAGAGACTCCTAGGTTCAACAAGTAGGTGTCAATTGCTAACGGCGCAATTAGCAATCAACGTGGACCTGCACACAGATACAAATAACTTTGCTCCCAACGAGTACAGAGAGGTTGTCAATCTCTTCGGCCTTGTAGTTCACAAAGGGTTAAAAGCAATATGATAGTAGTGATAGATAGTATTTTGCAATAGTAAATAAAATAGCGAAAAGGTAAATAGTGTATGTGATCAATGATGGTAATATGGACCGGAGTCTCATGATGTTCACTAGTGATGTCTCTCTCCCAAAAGACGATAAAACAGCTATGTGAGGTAACAAATTACAGCTGGGCAATTGACAGGACCACGAACGCAAACCAATGCTGATTACATTGCAAGAAAGGTTGAGGTTCAAAGCATGGGCGGTACGCCAAAGTAAGTAGACCGAAATCCATCAATATCTACTACTAATCATCCACCTTGAGATATCTATCCAGAACATCTCGCTGATATTAAGTTGCGAGTCCCATCCATAGTGTAAACTCAATGCAACAGACAACTGCATTAAAAGAACTTTGCGTAAAGTAAACAATCCTTGCACCCGCGGGCACAAGCATCGTTGTTTTCCCCCTTGTGGCAACAGCACATCCCCTAGACTCATGTTTCTGTCACTCAAGCTAGTCATCGAGGGGCATGAACCCACAATCGAGCATAACGTTCCCTCTTGAAGTCACTACCTATTACTCGGCCAAAGCAATAAATAACAACGGAGAACATGCAAGAATTACTTATGAACTAAAATATAAAAGAGGTGAATCAAATATATTACTCAAGATCAATCTGAACATAATCTCATAATCCATCGGATCCCAGCAAACTCAACATAGCAACAGCATAAGGATTACATAGGTGCCTCGATCATGTAGGGCAGCTCACGAGGACTAATTAGTGAAGCACAAGAACGGGAGGTGAACATCACATAGCTACTGGTCATGGACTCATGGTCCAAGGGAGACTACTCACGAGTCATCCGGGAGGCGTCCATGGTGGTGGAGAAGCTCCCGGTGGTGATCCTCCCCTC
>LR738715.1:151817405-151866231 GCA_902687465.1 Secale cereale
GCCTTGGTAAGGTGGCCATATCTCATGATAGCTCTATTCAAAATGTCATGCTTGTAGAATCTCTTGGATACAATTTACTTTCCGTGTCTAGATTAGCTGACTTTGGATTCAATGTGCTATTCACCAAAGTAGATTGCCAAGTCTTTCGTCGTGACAATCAAAACATGGCTTTTACTGGTATCCGTAGAGGTGATCTATATATTGTTGATTTCACTAAGAAAGCCCAACCTAGAGCTTGTTTCATTGCTAAATCCTCTAAAGGTTGGTTATGGCATAGAAGGCTAGGACATGTTGGTATGCGTAATCTAGACAAGCTGATCAAAGGTGATCATATTCTTGGTGTTAAAGATGTTTTCTTTGACAAAGATAGACTTTGTAGTGCTTGTCAAGTAGGAAAACAAGTTGGTGGAAGTCATCCCGTGAAAAACATCATGACCACAAGGAGACCGCTTGAGCTTCTTCATATGGATCTCTTCGGTCCCAATGCTTACAAAAGCCTTGGTGGTAACTCCTTTGGTCTAGTTATAGTTGATGATTATTCCAGATTTACGTGGGTATTTTTCCTTCATGATAAATCGCAGGTTCAGAGGATCTTCAAGACCTTTGCCAAAAAGGCCCAAAATCAATTTGAGGTGAAGATCAAGAAAGTTCGGAGTGACAATGGAACGGAGTTCAAGAACGCCAATGTAGACTCTTTTCTCGATGAGGAAGGGATTCTGCATGAGTTCTCGGCTACGTACACTCCTCAACAAAATGGAGTTGTTGAGAGGAAGAACCGAACGCTCATTGAGATGGCAAGAACGATGCTTGATGAATACAAGACACCGAAACACTTTTGGGGAGAAACGGTCGAGACAGCTTGTCATGCTATCAACAGGCTTTATCTTCATAAGCTCCTCGGCAAGACATCATACGAGCTCCTCACCGGTAACAAACCCCAAGTGGGATACTTTCGTGTCTTTGGTTCAAAATGCTATATCCTTGATAAGCATCGTCGGTCTAAATTTGCTCCTAAATCTCATGAAGGCTTTCTTCTTGGTTATGGATCAAACTCCCACACCTACCGTGTCTACAATAATTTCACCCGAAAGGTTGAAGAGACGGTAGATGTGAAGTTTGATGAATCTAATGGCTCACAAGTAGAGCAAATGCCTATTGATGTAGGAGACAAGGACCCATCTGAAGCTATCCAAGATTTATCTATTGGAAAGATCCGTCCCATGGAAGTGAAGGAGAGTACCTCATCTACATATGTGGAGCCCCCTACCTCACGTCGAGATGAACCTCAAGGCAACATGGAGGCCTCCACAAGTGGAACTCACCAAGATGAGGAAGTGCATCAAGAAGATCCACCACAACCTCCTTCTCCACCACCTCAAGACAACACCAACAACAATGAAGAAGAAGAAGAGGAAGATGAAGATGATGAGGAAGCTGAGCCACAACATCAACAAAAGCTATCCCGAGTTCGAGCAAGAGTCAAGAAGAATCATCCCGTGGAACAAATGATGAACGACATCAACTCCGGGAGAATTACTCGCTCTAAAACTCGCTTAGCTAACTTTTGTGAGCATTACTCATTTATCTCTAGTATTGAACCTATGAAGGTAGAAGAAGCACTTAAAGACCCGGATTGGGTGAACGCTATGCACGAAGAACTACACAACTTCGAGAGGAACAAAGTATGGACTTTGGTAGAGAAGCCCAACGATGATCAAAACATCATTGGAACCAAATGGGTGTTTCGGAACAAGCAAGATGAAGATGGACAAGTCATCCGCAACAAGGCTCGTCTCGTAGCTCAAGGTTACACACAAGTCGAAGGTATGGACTATGGTGAGACCTATGCCCCCGTTGCTAGACTTGAGTCCATTCGCATTCTTCCTGCTTATGCCAATCACCATGATATTACTCTCTATCAAATGGACATCAAAAGTGCTTTCCTAAATGGTGAAATTGAGGAGGAAGTATTTGTAAAACAACCTCCCGGTTTTGTGAATCCCAAAAAGCCTAATCATGTTTACAAGTTGCATAAAGCTCTTTATGGTCTTAAACAAGCTCCTAGAGCTTGGTACAAATGCTTAACTAGCTTTCTTCTTGAAAAAGACTTTGAGATTGGAAAGATAGACTCAACGCTGTTCACAAAAAGGGTTAATGGTGAACTATTTGTGTGCCAAATATATGTTGATGATATTATCTTTGGTTCAACTAACCCCCATTTTAGCAAGAAGTTTGGACAGCTCATGTCGGAGAAGTATGAAATGTCCATGATGTGTGAACTCAAATTCTTCCTTGGGTTGCAAATCAAGCAATCTAAGGAGGGTACCTTTGTCTCACAAACAAAGTACACCAAGGATCTCTTCAAGAAGTTCAACATGCACGAAAGCAAAGGTATGAGTACCCCCATGCCTACTAGTGGACATAATGACTTGACAAAAGATGGAGAACCCGTTGATCAAAGGGTTTACCGATCTATGATTGGTTCTCTACTATATCTCTGTGCTTCTCGTCCTGACATAATGTTGAGTGTATGCATGTGTGCGCGATATCAAGCAGCCCCTAAAGAATGTCATCTTAAAGCTGTTAAAAGGATAGTGAGATACTTGATACACACACCAAACTTTGGCATTTGGTATCCTAAGAGGGCCTCTTTCGACCTTGTTGGCTATTCCGACTCGGACTATGCCGGTGACAAGGTTGATAGAAAGTCAACTTCGGGTACATGTCAATTCCTTGGTCGATCCCTTGTATCTTGGTCCTCCAAGAAACAAAATTCGGTATCATTATCCACTGCCGAAGCTGAATATATTGCTGCTGGTTCGTGTTGTGCTCAATTGCTATGGATGACACAAACGCTTAAGGATTATGGGATACATGTGAGACGTGTTCCCTTGCTTTGTGACAATGAGAGTGCAATTAAAATTGGACACAATCCAGTGCAACATTCTCGAACAAAGCATATTGAAGTTCGTCACCATTTTATTCGTGATCATATTGCCAAGGGTGACATTAATCTTAAGCATGTTCGTACTAACAAACAACTTGCTGATATCTTTACAAAACCTCTTGATGAGAAAGCGTTTTGTCGCTTAAGGAGTGAGTTGAACATCATTGATGCTTCAAACTTGGAGTGATAACTCCATTGATGCATGCAAGGCATGAGCCTCTTGACTAATCCTTGATATTTCTCTTATGATGATGATCATATGTCTTGGACACATTTGCCTCCTTGTATTGCATCTAACTCCTTGCAGGTACTTGGACGATCTACATTCCACAAGATTACCACACACTCAAATCATGAGTAATCTTGTCATTGACCAAGTATCTAGCCCTTTGGGATGTTGAGTTCAAGGAACAAAATTCCACATATCCTTTTTGACATCTTATACATCTAGTATTTCACTCTTGTCATCTTGGATATTCTTGAGTATTTCCTTGCTTGCCTAACCCATGTAGGAAGATGAACTACACAAGTAGAATTGGCGCTCCAACTTCACATTCAATGAGCACCTACATCGAGCTTACCTACATAAGTACAGCAACAACAAGCCCAAGGTATGTTCTTCACATCTTTAAGGAGCTTTGCTCAAAGTCATGAGTACAAGCAGCTTCATAAGATGTGATCACATCAAATGCTTAATCGAAAAATGGCAACCCCATTTTGAGCTTAAACGATGAGTATGACCTATGATCAAATGTCCTCATTTGACTCCTAAGTCAATATACTCAAACATAGGTGACTATGTCGCCGACCTTTTTCTAGATGAAGTACATATGCTTTTGGAGTTTTTCTGTTTTCTCTTATGTTCTCTCATTGAGTTTTCTTTAAACAAAAAAAAACAAAAACAAAAAAAAAAACTTCATCTAGGAACTTTTTTTATTTCTTTTCTTATGTTTCTTTGTGTATATCCTTCTGGCTCTGATCAATTCCTTGAAAATATTTCAAAATTCATTGCAAATCCTTTGAAACATTCCTCGCAAAGTGAGCTGAATTATTTCTGTATTTCCTTGGAATTAAGCTCGGAGTCACCGATTTAAAATTTTCGGTCTAACCGAAAAGGATTCGGACCCACCGATCCATCTACTTCGGTGTCACCGATTTATCTTCCAGGACATAAACTTCTGCAGCTCCACTCAAATTTAAATCTTAAGGGGGAAAGACTAAAATTTAATTTCAAATTGTTTCTCTATGAATGTTCTTATTTGCCCTGTTGTGATTCTTAAGGATCCCACTTCTCTCTTTCTTTCTTTCCATCTTTCCTGCCCTACCTAGTTTACTGTCCTTTTCGGCACTTGATGTCAAAGGGGGAGAAGACTTAGGGGGAATAGGGGGGGTAGGGGGAGAAGAGAAGACTTAGGGTGAGAAGAAAAGCAATCTTATCTTAAGGGGGAGAGAATCACATCAAAGCTTTGCCGTATTTTACTTTGGACATCATTCTCAATTGGCATCATTCTTTTGATTTTGCTTTTTCCATCAAAACCCCTTGTTCTGATATCTTATGGAATCTTTTAGTTTAGGGGGAGAAGACTTAGAGGAATCTTCACAATTGATATCTTATGGAAAGCAAAATCTCTCAGAGTTCATTGAAAATCTTTTAGTTTCGGAGACATGTTTGCTGATTCAAGCTTGTGCTCAATATGAGACACTCTTTGTACATGTTCTCCCTGGCTTGGTACTCTTGATGTTCTTGCAGTTGGTTGAAGGAATACTCTTGTGTTATCTAACCTTGTTTTCTCAAGTTTATCCCTTCAGGTACAATGCCAAGGAACCTCAAGGTAAGTATATGCATCTTGCAGAATGTGCATGATGGTGACTTGCTTGTAAATACTTGTTTGCAAGAAATCACCATGCACATATGCATTATCACTCACTTCCTTTCATCTGCTCTGATGCATATAGCCAAGCTGCTTGTAGCACATCTTGCTTATCTCTCTTGTGTGCTTGTGGTAGTCCAAAACCATAATCTATGAAAATCTTGCACACTTGTAGGGGGAGCCTGTGTACTACATGCTTGTCAAAGCTTTCATGATAATTCTGTCTTTCTTTCAATAAGCTTTGATGTCTTGTTTAGTATAATCTTAGTGTGTTGCCATCAATTACCAAAAAGGGGGAGATTGAAAGCACATTTGCTCCCTGGGTGGTTTTGGTAATTAATGACAACATACTTCGTGGTTGGACTAATGCTTTTATCAAGTACATTTCAGGAAATTCAATCACATTGGCATGGCTAAAGGACTGAAGAAGTGGACCCCTCAAAATGCTAAGGCAAGCATTGGCAAAAGCTCAAGACTCTATTTTTGGTTTAGTGATCCAAGATCACATTGAGTCCATAGGAAAAGCCAATACTATTAAAAGGGGATGAGGTTGTGTTGATGATCTGGTTGCTCAAGTGCTTAGTGATATATCTCCTTTAACTATCAGCAACTTTCACTACCAAACACACTCATAAGTAATCTCGGACAAACCGATTCTTCCAACTCAGTCCCACCGAGATGAACCACTTCAGCCATATTCCAAACCCTAGAAAAATCGGTCATTCCGAGTTTGAGATCGGTCTCACCGAAACTGGACTGCCAACCTTCTGTAATTACTTGACATCATATCGGAATAACCGAGTTTGCTGTTTCGGTCTTACCGAAATTGTCAAGCTTCTGTCTTGGTTCAAATCGGTCTCACCGAGATTGCATTTCCGGTCACACCGATACTGGCATGTTCCTGTCCTTTCTCATATCGGTCTAACCGAGTTTTCTTTCTCGGTCCCACCGAAAACTCCAACGTTCATATCTTTTACTCTTTCGGTCTCACCGAGATGGTATTTTCGGTCCCACCGAAAATCCCAACGTTCACTATATTTGAACTTTCGGTCTGACCGAGTTTTCACTTCGGTCTCACCGAGATTGCTCAATTATGTGTGTAACGGTTGGATTTTGTGTGGAGGCTATATATACCCCTCCACCCCCTCTTCATTCGTGGAGAGAGCCATCAGAAAGTCTACCACTCCTACTATACACTTTCTTAGAAGAGAACCACCTACCCTTGTGTTGAGATCAAGTCATTCCATTCCTACCATATGAAACTTGATTTCTAGCCTTCCCAAGTTGCTTTCCACTCAATCCCTTCTTCCACCACAGCCACATCAGTGAGGAGAGTTGAGTGTTGGGGAGATTATCATTTGAAGCACAAGAGCAAGGAGTTCATCACCATCAACAACATCTATTACCTTTTGGAGGGTGGTGCCTCCTAGATTGGTTAGGTGTCGCTTGGGAGCCTCCGTCTTTGAGATGTGGAGTTGAACCAAGAAGTTTGTAAGGGCAAGGAGATCGCCTACTTCGTGAAGATCTACCCCGAGTAAGGCTAGTCCTCCGTGGGCGTAGGCCATGATGGAATAGACAAGGTTGCTTCTTCGTGGACCCTTCGTGGGTGGAGCCCTCCGTGGACTCGCGCAGCCGTTACCCTCCGTGGGTTGAAGTCTCCATCAACGTGGATGTACGATAGCACCACCTATCGGAACCACGACAAAAATCTCCGTGTCTCCAAACTGCGTTTGATCTTCTCCATCTCTCTTTACTATATGTGCAATTTACTTTCCGCTGCCCATACTCTAGAATTGCATGTGTAGTGTGCTACTTGACTTATGTGCTATGCAAAAACTGTCAAAATCTGTCCTTGATAAAAGACAGAATTTTTATCTTGTCGAGTAGTCTAATCACCCCCCCCCCCTCTAGACACTCTCACCTTCTTCGATCCTACAATTAGTCACGAGATGATGTGTTACGGAACGAGTAAAGAGACTTGCCGGTAACGAGATTGAACTAGGTATAGAGATACCGACGATCGAATCTCGGGCAAGTAACATACCGATGACAAAAGGAACAACGTATGTTGTTATGCGGTTTGACCGATAAAGATCTTCGTAGAATATGTAGGAGCCAATATGAACATCCAGGTTCCACTATTGGTTATTGACCGGAGATGAGTCTCGGTCATGTCTACATAGTTCTCGAACCCGTAGGGTCCGCACGCTTAACGTTTGATGACGATCGGTATTATGAGTTTATGAGTTTTGATGTACCGAAGGTAGTTCGGACTCCCGGATGAGATCACAGACATGACGAGGAGTCTCGGAATGTCCGAGACATAAAGATTGATATATTGGATGACTATATTCGGACACCGGAAGTGTTTCGGAAAAGTTTCGGATTTAACGGGATTGCCGGAGGGGGTTGCCGGAACCCCCTACGAGGGGGGATGGTCCATAGTGGGCCTTATGGAAAAGAGAGAGGCAGCCCATAGGGGCTGGCTGGCGCCCCACCTAGGGTTCCTAGTTGGACTAGGATTGGGGGGCGCCACCTCTCCTTCTTTTACTTTCCCTCTTTTCCTTCTTTGGTAGTTCCTACTAGGAATAGGATTGCACCCTAGCCGCACCATAGAAGGGGCCAGCCGGCCTCCCCCTTGCTCCTTTATATACGGGGGCAGGGGGTCACCCAAAGAGACACAAGTTGAATTGTTCCAGCCGTGTGCGGTGCCCCCCTCCACAGAAACACACCTCGGTCATACCGTCGCGGTGCTTAGGCGAAGCCCTGCGCCGGTGAATACATCATATCCGTCACCACGCCGTCGTGCTGACGAAACTCTCCCGTGAAGCTCAACTGGATCAAGAGCTCGTGGGACGTCATCAAGCTGAACGTGTGCTGAACGCGGAGGTGCCGTACGTTCGGTGCTTGATCGGTTGAATCGCGAAGAAGTTCGACTACATCAACCACGTCACTTGACGCTTCCGCTTCCGGTCTACGAGGGTACGTAGACACACTCTTCCCTCTCGTTGCTATGCATCTGGTAGATAGATCTTGCGTGATCGTAGGAAAATTTTAAAATACTACGTTCCCCAACAGAGGTCATCTAGACGCTTGTTTTTCTGTTGCAAGAGTGCATCGTGATAAAACTGCTGCTATGTGATGTTTTTATGCCATCTTTGCTATGTGATATCTTTTAGCTCGTTTGTCCGAATGATGCAAATGACATGTCCACGTGTTCGTCTTGCCATGCTCTACATGTTGTTTGTGTTAGGTTGCATGATAGATTTATTCTTGCCATGTTTATCTTCGTTGCAAAGTGCTAGGTGGTTGTGATGTTGTTTCACTTGTTATGAAATGCCATCTTGTTGAGCTCATTGCTATCGTTGTGTTTACCTCCATGATGCATGCTTGCATGTTTCGGAATCACCATCATGTGTACTTTGATGTGGTGCTTACCACTTGCCATGTATAGTTTCGAGGTGACTTAAACTTGCTCTTTTAGATGCCATGATGAAACTGCTGTTTTAACACTTAGTGGATTTTCACTAAGTCTGAAATCTGTAACGTTCCGATGCCATGTTTGCTTGCTGCTCTAGGACAAACCATGATAGTTTTGGGGTGGATCTTGATGGTTCCTTGTAGTAGATATTGTTGGATTTCTATTCATGTTCTCACATGCCTATTTAAGTGGCTGTAGCATGTTTAACTTTTACTCCAAAGTTTCAATAAAATTCTGCTGTCAGAATTTTGTTGTCAAGTTCAATATGTCCAAGCTTGTCGCTATTGATCCGTGGCTCCTTTGGGGGTGCACCTTTGGACTTATTTGCTGTAGGATATGTCTAGTTTATGTTCATGCTCTTTGCCATGGTGTTTTAGAGTTGTAGCTTATTTTTCTAGTGCTCCGAAGTTGCTATGTTGCTGTAATTTACAGCTTGTGCTTGTTTCTTGTTTCGGGCATAACTTTTAGCCCGTAGCTCCGATTTCTGCGAGTCTTATATGAAACTTGATTGATTTTCCGTGTAGATTCATAATCTCCTGTTGTTATCATGTTTTGAAGTGATTTGTTTGAGTGCTATTTTCCGTGCTCCGTGTGCTCCCTTAGTGCATCCATCATTTTGGTGTGCGCATTGCATCTTGTTGATTCGTGCCTTGTGTGATTGTATTGTTTAGAGCCGGAAGCTGAGACCGAGTACGAGTACGAGCACGAGGTTACCAACGAGGTTGAGCACGAGGACCCTTCTTACGATCCGAACGACTACACTTCAGGCAAGATGACCGAACCCCGATAACATTACTATCTTTGCCTATTGCTAGTAGTTCCGCTCTATAGTTTTGCCTCGATGCCCATGGTCTTCCTGTCAGCCTCCTACTTGTAACCATTACCATGTTTAACCATCCTACCTATGCAAACCGTTGCTTGGCTAAGTACGCTTCGCTCAGCCCTTCTTATAGCATTGCTAGTTGCAGGTGAAGATCAAAGATGCTTGCTTCATGTTGAAGTTTGTTGGGCTATATCACACTATATAAATGCTTAAAATGAAATCATCTATATATTGGCAAGGGTGGAAGGCTAAGCCTTTTGCTTGGTGATTTGTTCCACTCATGCCGTTAGGAACCGTTTAAACCGGTGTTATGTTCCTTGATTATGCGTTCCTAACACGGTTGGGGTGTATGGGACCCCCTCGATAAACCGCTAAGTGCTAAGCCTTTTCCAGCAAGTCCCAACATTGGTACTATTTGCCTAATAACTAAATAACTTGCATAGGGAGTAATTAACCCTCTTTCTTAATCAACAACCCCGGGCCAGTGCTCCACATGAGTGTTGGTCCGAACTGGGAGTCCTGCAGGGCCGCCTTGGGGCAACCCGAGGTATCTGGCATACACCTGTAGCATCACCCATCCGGTCGTGTCCTGAGACTTAGATACGCGCGGCTACTATCAGGGTGTCGACACGCCGGGAGGATTTGCTGGATTAGCCTTACCTTAGTTCGGAGTATCTTGAGCACGGGATTCCGAGAATACTCGGGTCTTCCCACTTTGGAGTTGCGACTCCGCGGATCGTGGGCTTGTAATGGGTCAAGTTGGAACACCCCTGCAGGGTTATGAACTTTCGAAAGCCGTGCCCGCGGTTATGTGGCAGATGGGAGCTTGTTAATATCCGGTGTAGATAACTTGACACATTGTTCTAATACACTACCAGCGTGTGTACCGTGACTGTCAATTTCCGGATAGGGATTCGGGAGTTGAACACGGTGGGGTTATGTTTGTTGAGCTTTAGCTAGGATCACTTCGTGATCATCTCTCGACCGAGGCACTTCTCTTCTCGCACTCATTCACGTAAGCTAGTGCTAGTTGCTGCTGCAGACACTTATTCTTTTCTTCAGCCTTATCCTCTCCCAAGGCTTAAATAGTCTTGTTACCCGGGAACGGGATTGCTGAGTCCTCTGTGGCTCACAGTTACTTCACCACACCAGATGCAGGTCCAGTTGTGAGCTATTCAGGTGATGGCACCGAGCTTGACTGGGAGTACGACGAGGAGAGTAGTCGATACTATGTTCGTTACCCGGATGATCAGTAGTGGAGACTTCTACTAGGATTCGATCCGACCTGTGGATTTAATTTATGTTTGGTATCTTGTCATTTGGATTTTACCCTTAGAGGGCTGTGATGTTTTAATGTATGATGATTGAGACATGTATTGTATTTGTGTGACGTGGTGAGTGTAAGCCAACTATTTTATGTTTTCCATCCCCTTCTTTTACATGAGTTATGCAATGATACCAGACTTGCGATCATTCCAGCATGGGGTTAAGTCTCTAAGTCGTGCCTCGACACGTAGGAGATTTAGTCCCATCCTGGGCATTACACTCGCCTAGTGGAAGGCTCGTGCGCTGGGGGAGGAGCGGGCCGACGACGAGCGGCACATGCAGCTGGAGCGGGAAAGGAGCACCGACGATAGTGGGCACGGGAGGAGGAGGAGCGGCGGGAGCGCGAGGAGAAACACGTGACGCGCAGTAGACGTCGGAGGAGGCGGCACCGGTGGCGTACCATCAGGCCTTCCTGTGGATTGCATCGACGCCGCCCTTCTTCGACATGATCGGCTCCAACGAGGACGCCTAGGGCTTGGAGGTTGAGTTTTTTTAGAATTTTTTATTAATGTTCAATTATGTGTGAAGTGGATTTTGGCCGTCGTGGACTTTAATTTTTAATTATGTTTTAAATTTGATTATTTCATACAAACTTTATTATCTTTCTTTTTTCAAGACCATGCGGACCAATGTGTCGGCCGCCGTGGGTGTGTTGGCCGACCCAAACCGAAAACCGCATCCTATTGCGTCGGCCGGTTGGAGTTGCCCATAGAGCATCTCCTGTAGACCCTGAATAATCATTCCGCAATATTGTGTTATTAGCATGTTTGGTTGAGCAATCGAATCAACTACAGTACCTTATCACCCATGACGCGGAACAAATTGTTCGAAACAGCATATTGGCAAAATTGCATTTACACTCATTCACTCAGTGTACCTCAGTTCTGTACAGCTTTAAGATGAGGAACTTTTTGACAAATCAAAAGAATAAAGGAAGCACAACCTAGAGAGCTAAGGGACAAACTGTACAGATTAACAGCTAAATACAACCCCCAAACAAATGAATGAAATCACTACATGACTACAAAAATTAACACATCAGGATATACACTTTACAGGTAAAGGCGAAGAGACTGCTCCAGAGTAAAGAGCTTTAAGTACAGAAATGAACTTCAAAAGAGTTTCTTCAGAAAACCACTTCAGTTTCCATGTATGTACTGTGTAGTTTTCATCTGCTTGCTTGTTCTGCGAATTTCCAGTGCTGCTGTGAAATCCTCCTTCGTTTATGTGTTTGTGCAAAATTAGTGTCAAGCATTCCTTGTCACGCTGATCCACAACCTAAGTATAGGAAATGCAGTGGGAAAATTTAGAAAGTGTCAACAGAATGATATCAACTCTTTTAGTATAATGAAGCAATATATTTAGCTCGTATTACATCACAGCTCATAAAATAAGAGGGGATTCCCTTTAGAAATACGGAGTAAGAACGACAATAATGACGAGTTCTCCATACAATAAAAATAGAAGTTTGGAGACAAGGGTCAAACCTGTGTGCGAGAATACACAGAGCCACACTTACGGATATTCCACAATAGACAAGAATAAAACAAATATCCCCTTTTTGGGCAAGAGAACTATCTCAGAGCAAACTAATTTATAAAAAAGAATATCATTACAACGCAAAGTAACCTACTACTCCCTCCGTCCCATAATGTAAGACGTTTTTTGACACTAGTGTAGTGTCAAAAAACGTCTTACATTATGGGACGGAGGGAGTAGATGATAAATTAGAAATCTTAGAAGTCAAACACAACTTACCACTTCTTTAATACTGTTGATAGAACAGCATTCATCTAGAGAAAAATATGGAGGATGTGAATCATCAGGAAAGCAACCAAACTGATGTAGGTTCTCAATGCACACACATATTGATCCTTCAGTAACAATAAGGGATCTAATAACCAGGGCTTCCTCTGCAAAACAGAAATGGACATTGATTCAGCAATTTCTAAGTAAAGGAACTAGTAAAAAAATGTGCAATACAGAAAGGATTTAGGTAATACGCATGTCTTCCAGTTCTAATCCTGCAGGTTTAGTAATTGAATTATTACATAAGAGGCAGATGCAAATAAAATAATAGATCATCAGCAATAGATGGATGAGGCTCACGGCATGCCACCATATGCCATGTCATGCCAGATGCGGCATCGCCAATATTTGGTGATAATGCATGCCACTATCAAATCGTTTACGGAATTTAACAAAATGGACCTGATTAAAGCCAGAAGGAATTTGGGTGCTGAAATTGGAAAAATGTGTAAACATCTAAATATTCATATAAAGAATTGGGGATGGAAAATGGAAATTACCTTGCAAACATCTAATCATGAAGAATTAAACAAGGTAGCCTTAGGTTTCTTAAAGATCAAATTACATGACCACCCTGCAGACATACTATGTAGTTATCTACCTTGCAAACTAACATAACATATGCATATGCCAAAGTCCAAGTAATCATCATGACGACTTCAGCTCACTGGCAGCATATTGTGTCATGATGGGCTTGAGTCCTTGATCAATTAATCCCCAGCTCTCTCACCATAGGGCTGAGTGCACTGTACTCGAACTAGAGATAATGCTACAGAACCAACTTTAACACTTTGATGTTGAATCTTTGATACTGAGCAAGAAGTTGTGTGTATTCTGGACAAAATATCACAATGATTGCCCAAGATAAAGCTTGTGGGCTCATTGCTTAGTTATCATATGTCCAAACGAGATTTTGGACAATAAGCATAAACAATATTCATTTAGAAACAAAATGGCTTAAATAGTGTTACTCAACTTGCTTTCGCAAGGATAAGATGTGTATCAATATGTTTTCTTTCGCAAGGATAAGATGTGTATCAATCCTACTCTACTTTGTCAGGCTTCAAGGGAGAAAGCCAAGACTCACCCAAATAGGTAAGATCATAAGAATTCAAAAAGTGAAGAAAGTTCTAGCAAGATCCCATATAGACAAATAGGGGTTATATTTCACCACTCAAATAACAGTACCTTCAGCATCATTCTTCCAAAACATCAACATGGAGTAGAGAAATATCCCCGTCTTCAAACTTGCACATATACATTTCTCGAGCAATTTAACTTGGATCTTCTCCCAACTGCCATTTAAATTACAGGAGAAAGTGTAATCAAAAAATGAAATAGAAGGCACAATAAACACACACAAAATCCTTTCTTTGTTTATCTATAAAAGAGAAGGCCTTTGCTCACGGAGAAAACATAAAGCTAAATAGACAAACCTTTGCAAAGATACCCCGCTAGTTAACTGTGGAAAGCTGAACAGATTCAAGAGCCAAAGTACATCTTGCGCTTCCTTGGAAGTACGTGTCAAGAATAGATGAGCTGTATGATCTGCCATGTGTACCCTGCGATATGACAAAACAAAAGTAAGCCTCAGATAAGCCAAAAAACCACCACTTATGATTGATATGCTAATAGACCTTAGTGCTTGTAGACCCAGCCCAGTCAAAACTTTTTCCAGATCTTCAAGCCTATAGCACCCCAAAACTCTTGGCATAATTTCTGTAAATTAATCAGTGTGTAAGAATTACTAATACAGTTTTAGAATAGAAACATGAGAAAATAAATTTCCGTACAACAATAAAAATGTAAAATTCCAGTTACAATAGTCTTATAACTGTCTAATAGAGACAAAAGATAACCAAGAGAAAGGCTTTGGAAGAAAAGAAAACAATGTGTAGAAAACTAACCTTGTTCATCTTGCTCCATATCAACTAGCAGAACATACAATTTATTCTGAGAACTTCTCAACAAGGCTACTTCTCTACAATAAGTAACAATACACTAGTCAGGTACAGTACCTCGCATGCAGACAAGCTTTCAGAACTGCTGTTAAGTTCAACAGAAGTTAAGAGAGCGTTTACTGGGCATGTTTGAAGATTAAATGCTATACAAAAAAGTACTTAAAATTAAAAAGTCCAACTAAATTTCCTGTTCAAAGAGCTGTTATTGCTAACAACTTATTGGACATTTAAGTACTTTGAAGTCTGAATCCTGAGATATATTACTGGACATTTACACATTTTTATGTTCTATGCAAATGCCATCAACATCGGTGAAGACGGTGGAAGAGCCAAGGATTCAGGTTCCCATATCTTGGCTTCAATTTCATTAGAAGTTTGGCCTAAAAAAGTTGGTTTGTAGACCCCCATACTGCACAAGGCCCCAACAGTCTTTTATCATTCGCCTAAGGGTACAAACCATGGACATACCGTCTCAGGTGGGTGTCTGACATGTCAAATTGTTACTTGATTAAAGTAACGAAAATTAGGTAGACCAAACACATACAGCCCTGTCATGTGTTGCATGACCATGGCGTTTTGATACTTTGAATACATTCATCATCAATTAGAAAAATCTTGAGCTTTAGGTACTACTTATTGTGCATTTAAGTACTTTGAAGTCCGAATCATGAAATATATTACTGGACATTTACGCATTTAATGTTCTATGCAAATACCATCAACATCGGTGAAGATGGTGGAAAAGCCAAGGATTCAGGTCCCCGTATCTTGGATTCAATTTCATTAGAAGTTTGGCCTAAAAAAGTTGGTTTGTAGACCCCCATACTGCACAAGGCCCCAACAGTATTTCATTATTCGCCTACGGGTACAAATCATGGACATACCATCTCAGGTGGGTGTCTGACTTGTCAAACTGTTATTAATTAAAGTAACAAAAATTAGGTAGACCCAACACATACAACCCTGTCATGTGTTGCATGACCATGGTGTTTTGTTACATTCACCATCAATTAGAAAAATCTCCAAGCAAGCACATGAATAAAAAAAATGTAATAGATATAGTTATGATTTTGTATATAATTGCATTCGCTCCTCCAAAGCACTAATGGTCAGAAATTACCTGATTAATAGGTTAAGGCGGTTCTATTCTGCTAATTTTAACCGTCAGTGCATGTTTTGTTGTGCTGCATGGTGTTTAGTTTGAAAACAAACTATAACAGCAGAGGCAAATAAGTAACCATATTAGTCTGATATGCTGCAGCTAGTCCTTAATTTGCGAACTTACAGAAAAAGAAGTAATTCGTATTTGTACTGATAATCTTTGGTTCTACAAAATGTACTTCGATAGTCAGTGACTCGTTCAGTCAGATTCAACAGCTGTTCATCATCGGTTTCTAGTCTCTACTCTCTACACATGTCCAATATAGGTAAAACAACTCTAACCTTTGAATTAAATCGCTTCCATCTTGAAATATGTATCCACAACGAGCTCCTTGTTCACATATTTCGGACTCTTCAACATTAGCAACTTCTACATTGAAGAAATCCTCAATAAGCTTGTACTTATCCCTATCAGTGTTGCAAGTAACTGTATCGGCATCAATCGACAAGTTATTCTTGTGCAAGATACTTGAATAGTGTTTTGCTGAGCTTTGATCCTTGCAAATAGTACTTCCACTTAGGTCGTAGCTCAGATGACCATTTGCACCCACTGAAACCCCCTCATCCAACTTATCTCCATTAGCCTCTGGAAATTCTAGTTTACTGCCATTACGGTTCTTAAAAATAGGAAATATCTTCCTCTTAACCTTTTGCTTGCCATTTTGTCTAATCAGATGGCCACCTGAATCTTGACCTAGATGTCCATTCCTCTGGTTACTGTCATCTGGCTCCTTAATACGAAACTCTACGGCATCTGTAGAAGTTAGGTCATCTTCTGCCGAACAGTCAGACAATTTTTCCTCTTGTGAGAAAAACTCCATCCCATCCATTTCCTCATGATCAATATCTGCATAAGGAAATGAAGCAATCTGACCATTCAGGGCTAGTTCCCTTTTTGTCTGAATTGCTACGCAATCATCTTCCGAATTGCACGAACATAAATCACCTGAAGAATCATCACTGCAGCTGCTACCACTACCAAGAGAACCAACACACTGGAAATCTCCTGAACTCTGCAAAAATTCTTCCTCCAGAAAAAGTCTTCGGCGTAGGATGTCTTCCTTGTATTGTGGGGGTGACTGTGGACTAGGGTATGCAAAGGATGGACTTGGTTCTATCAACTTGCTTGTTGCATTAGAGGGTGTTCCGTTCGTATGCGAAAAAATTGCACCACCTTCCACATCAGAAAAAGAATCTGGATGTGAAGTGCCCACAAATTCTAGCGGAGGAAGCTGTACGGCAGAATTCAAGTGTACCCTTACATGAGTTTGGTCAGCATTCACTTCGTTCAAGGATCCTGCAGTGGAGCCATTAGCGCCATTGCATGCATCATCTGTGAAAGACAATTTAGACTCCAAAAGGTTTGAGCTGCTTCCACCTTCTGATGTCTTTGCTAGGTCTGTGACACTCTTGGAGCTCTCTATGTTCAATTTTTCTCTTCTGTTTTGTTTGTTCTTACTTCCATTTCTGTTAGTGAAATCAACATAAAGGATGTCACCATCTGTGTTCTCTGTATTTTCATCCATCCACTCCTTAAATTCACGCAGCCAGTCAGTCGATCTTTCTTTCTTCATCAACTCTGCTGTACTTATCAAAGAAGTAATTTTTACGTCATTATCAGCAACGGCAACTTCATCCTTCTTAGAACTAGCACTATCACGGGGGCTGGACTGCTGGTCCACACCTTCATCACAAGGACTTCTCTCTTCCTCCAGAATACAGGCAAGTCGGGAAATCTTTTTCTGATATAAGTGGAAAGCAGAATGTCATTAAAATAGTCATACACGGTCACATTCAGTCGCGTTCAGGATACAAATGCAGGATGCCAAACTTCTGTAAAATTATTTCAGTTCTGCTAAGATATATTGATGGCTTTATAGTGCATTTATAGAAAATAAGATGTCATATATGGCAGCACCTAGGCTGAACCAAGCAAAAAAAGGAATCCTGACAACATACGGAAATAATGATCCTGCATCACACATGAAAATAATGTGTATCCAAGGGTAAATATGAAGCCTAATAACAATTCACTAAGCAACATGCATTGACTTATTTATCCTCCAGGCCTCCAGGGAATAATAAAATCAAAAGTGTTAACTAAGAAAGCTTATAATTGGTGTGACATGCTGATATACAATAACAATAATAGATTAGACTATTAGCAGTCGGTAAAAGGATGCATACCATCATAGAATTTGAAGTGTCTTCATCCTCATGATCATCTTTTGCAGGAAAATAAAATCCATAGCCAGCAGGTTGTTTTTGTCTGCTTCCAAACAATACTTGCTTTTCCCAGTATTCTTGTGTGTTCATACCTTTATCATCTAACTTTAACTGAGGCAGAAAAATCATGGAACAGAGTATTCATGTTACTCCAATACTGTGGAAGAGACTTATTATAAACAAGACTATGGACAACCAAAATAGTTCAAAATGCTTGAGCTAAAGCACTTACATTTTCTGAATTATGAAAAAAACTAAAAACACGTGCTCGATACCAACGAGCACAGCAGATTGGGTTGCCTTCTAACCATAGGTTCTGTAGCAAAGACAAGCTGCCAAGAATTTCCAACTCTGAGAAATTTGATATGATGTTGTAAGACAGATCAAGGCCCACAAGCGACTTGAGATTTTCAATCCCATGTATAGTAGTTAAAGCATTGTTTCTAAGTACTAGTTTACCAATCCGGCTGAAAACCTGCACAAAGGTAACATGTAATCAGACAACAAAAGTAATTTCAAGAAGCTTGTTTACTATTTTAAACTGAACTATGAAGGAAGTTAAACCTCACTCAAGGATGATATAGAGCGCAAATGATTAAATCCAAGGTCCAGATTTCGCAACTTTGTACATTTCCGCAGATTATCCACCTTTGCAAATCGGTTCCGACTAAGATCAAGGGTTTCAACCGCAGGTAACAATTGCAATGACTCGTCCATGAGTACGAGATCATTAGAAGCACACGAGACATACGAAAGCCGAATCCATACAGGAGAGTCCTTGATATCCATCACTCTACTCACAAATATATGCCTAAGAGCATCCTGCAGTAGCACAAAAATTAACTGTTATGAATCTGGTAACATCGCCATATTTTGTACAAGTGCTTGGGAAGGAAGCATAAATTGCAATAACCGCTCAATGAATACAAAGATATATGCAGCACTTTTTGCTGCTAGCTGAGCTTTTGGTTGCATGTCATGATACGAATAGAGAAGATATAGCACACCCGATCAACCTGCGGACATCACATCAGGAACCAATACCAAAGTTCTCCAGCTACAACCCTCAATTATAGTTCTGCCGTCCATCGGCCAACAAAGAACATTATTTAAAACAGAATAACAGATGCCGGATGACATGTCATGATTGGCAATGCAAGCACATGGGAGTACGGTAAATCTGGTGTACTTATAATTACGTAGTCCATGGACCAACAAAAGAACTATGTTTAAAATAGAATAGCAGGTGCCACATTAAATCTTTATTAGTTCCAGATATCACTGTCAATCCACCAAACATCTAATGTTCTAGCTCAGAGGGAGCGATAATTTCCATAAGAGTTTCCGTCAGAATTTGGAAAACAAAGTACATGAGGTGCATAAAGCAACATTTCCAGCTGCATACAAGTACAGACATGACAATCTATCAGGAATCCACATGGCTGGGCATCTTTTTAATCTCACGGATTGACTAATTATATCAGGGGATAGATGCAGCATGTGCGAAAGACATAACTATTAGAATAGCACTATGGTGATGTTGATCATGTGCTACAACAATTGCATTACAGCAGCATGCCACAGTTGGTCTACTTCAGACAAAAATAAATGACGCGGACTAAATTGGTAAATTTGCATCGACGTTGCAAGAGCAATACTCAGTGAAACCTAAATACAACCAACAAGATTCCATTAAACCCCACCAGAAAGACTGTAAACATCAGTAAACATAGAAGTTTCACACTAGAAAGGCATCTTAACACTACGAGAACAGCAGACCACCAAAAATATTGTCAGGAACCTACTGAGTAAATAACTAACGGGTCTGTCTATATCACATCTAGATGTGAGATAATATCTCACATCTAACTCACTCATCCTTAAAATTCATTATCTCACATCTAGATGTGAAATAGCAAACCTGATAACCTAAATAGAACATAATTAATGCATGCAGCGGACCAGATTGGATCCTAGTAGGAACATAGGAGTATTAACTATGGACCATACCAAACTACTGCAGCAAGTGGGCTGAAACTAAACTCCCCTTTGCTAGCTGTAGATGAACCAAACAGCGAACAATAATCATGATTCACAGCTCAGCTTAGCTCACAGACTCATACTAGTTTAGTAGGGGGGCATAATTAGCAGAATTTTCACCAGCAACAAATTACGTTAGCCGTATGGCCAGAATTACGGGGAAACATGACAGAATCGCACCGTGGAGTTGTGGCAGACGAGGCTCTCGAGCGTGTGGCGGAGGTCGAGCAGCCCCCTGGCGGCGGAGGTGGAGAGGTCGCAGCCCCGGAGCTCGAGCACCCGAAGGCGCGCGAACGGCAGGAGAGAGAGCGGCGCCGGGTCGCGCCCTGGCCCCGCGGAGACGACCTTGAGCGAGGTGAGGAGGCGGAGGATCCGGCGGAGCTGCTCGAGCGCGCGGTGGTCCCCGAGGTCGGCGACGTAGGCGCGGAGGTAGTCGACGGGCGCCCCCGCACCGACGGCCTCCAGCTCGCGCAGCGCCTCGAGGCGGGAGGCGACGTAGTGGAGGCCTACGGGGTGGAGGCGCAGGGTGAAGGAGCCGTCGAGCAGCTCGCCCGCGTGGCTGGCCACGAAGCGGACCAGCAGGTCGAGGTAGCGGTCGCCGGTGACCGGCGGCGCGGCCCCGGAGCGCGGGGTCGCCATTGGGATCCGGCTAGGGTTCGCGGGCGGGCCGCATCGGCGGAGGGCGGGGCGGGGGGGAGAAGGGACGGCGGGGCCGGCGGGCCGGCGGGGGAGAGGACCGGAAACGGACACGGCCGCGGCGCGGCTGGCTGCTATGATTGAGGGACACGCACGCACGCGGGTGGGGGAGGGAACGGAAGGCGACGGGGTGCAAATGCGCAGTGCGACGCAACTGCAAATTGTATTGCCGGTTTCGCTTTGGTTTCGGCAGATTCCTTTTTCTTTAACAAGGTCCTGTTTGTTTAAGCTAGACTGGACTGCAAACTGACGGGATCGCCTGGGTACTCCACTGTGGGAGCTGTCGTGCTGCCTGCCGCGTGACTTTGCATGTTCCTTCACCGTGCGCTGGTGTATGTCCAACGATTTGTGTTAGTCTATAGATAGGTTGCATGTTCCTTCACCGTGCGCTGGTGTATGTCCAACGATTTGTGTTAGTCTATAGATAGGCATGATTATGTACATCAATCAAGTCTACAACTAAATCATCAATCTTCCATGGCAAACACCTTCAACAAAAGACTACACACTCGCATGGCGTCGCCGAGTCAAGACTGTGCAGACCCAAACAATTAATCGTGGATGACTGATCCAATCAAGGGCAGGCCAGGAACGTGTATATGAGCGCTTGCGTCTGTACTGGTGATAAAAAAAAAAGGCAAGCCAGGAAATAAACATGAAGATGATGCCTTGAACCAATAGACGATGCAAAGTATGTTGTGGATGCCAGATTGTAGATTTTCATCGTCGAGATGAAGTATGCTCCGGTCACATCTTGATGGTAGATCTTCTAATGGTTGCTCCATCCCGTGCCCTCCGGAGATAGATGGTGTAGTCTACCATTGATATCCCTCACGACCGTGCACCGATTTGGCCAAACTCATCTTCTGTTCACACTAAATTAGCGGGCCTCCACCTACCGGTCCTTCACTTGTTAGCAAAGGGCGGGGGTGATGCCATGAGTGATAACCGTTATTTGCTAGTAATTTGGAATCGCGCATAGGCACTAGGCACATCATTCATTAATTTGTACGGCCACGACATTGGATCAAAGCCTCGTCACTATATCGCCACACAAAGGTCGCACACGATGGAGTCATCTCCATGGCAGCAAGGAGAACTAGCTGGGTCGGCAAGCATCCATGTTTGATATGTGACCTGACCATGGTAGTTCCTGTCATGGGGCACTCACACTGCACCATAGCCCGTAGACTTATTGATTTGGAAACACACGAACTTGTCACAACATCATGTAAATTACTACATGACAAGCTTTACGACGTTTCCAATAAGGTATGACTTCTCTCACCACGTAATCTCAGCCAGACAATGGACACGTTGTACAATGAGTTGTCATTGATGTCGTCTTGCGACCATCATGTAACATCATAATATATACATATTAGACTTTATCAACAATGATGACAAATTTTAGGTCATATTTCATAGTAGATAAGGTTGACTTATATGGTTTCTATTACATGACAATAAAACTTTAGCGTGCAATGAGTTGTCGTTGTATCGTCGTTGCATTTTTCTCGTGTCGCATCATAAGGTAGCGTCATAACCGACAAATGGCAAACTTTACCAACGATGACAAATTTTAGGTCATCTCCAATAGTAGAGAAGGTTGACTTCTTTTAGGCCTCCTAACCCTATCTAGAGGAGACAATGAATTTTTGTTTGTGCGATGAGTTGTCCTTCATGTCATATCTTGTAATTTTCCAAGGGCACATCATCATGCACCTTTGTGGTCTATTAAGTGCATCTCCAACAGTGATCTCCAAATTCTCTCCCGCATCCGTCCACAGACACGGGAAACCAGTCCACGGACACGGATGCGGGAGGCAGTCATCCAACCGTAGCCGCATACATTTTCACAACAACTCGAACCAACCAGATGAAATTCGTCCAAACAAGTCCGGATTTCATATAAACACGGTCAGATTTCATATAAACATACCGGATTTTCATATAAACATGACGGATTTCATTACATTTACATCAACTAAGCGGTGCTAGTCCGGCTCTGGAGGTATAATTAATACCTAATATAAATAGTCGCCCGCGGATCCCTTTGCCTTTCTCATGTCTGGCAGCCCGATCACCGGACTGTCGGGAGCCCCAAAGGTATATGCTTCAGCGCAAAGGATGGCTCGCTTCCCCACCGCTCATCGGAGTGGAACCCCCAGCTAATGCTTCAGCGGGGGGGGGGGGGAGGCGGTGTCGTGGGAGTAAGTCTGACAATTATAATATGGGGTACGTAGGAGGATGCAAGGTCCTAGCTACGGCAAAGTTGTACACAAGAGTTTACGAGTTCGGGACCCTTGCGGAGGAGGTAATAGCCCTACGTCTCGGTGCCCGGAGGCTTGTCGAGTGGAATATGTGTGTGAGTTACACGGGGTCTGAACCCTTGTGCCAGAGGAGGAGGGTGGCTTATATAGAGTGCACCAGGTCCCTTCAGCCCTCGGTTACACGTGGTTCAATGTAAATTAAGACAGGGGCATTACTGGTAACGCCCGTCATACATGACTATCAATGACCTTTAAGGCTACGGAGTGAATGCCTGACTGTTGCCATCCTGGACTGGCTCCAGACCTTCTGTGTTCCGAGTGATGTATGGTCGAGTGGAATAGACGGTCGAGTGGATTACACTCCAATGTGACTTCAGTCGGTATCTTCTGTTGTACTTCAAATGTCTTTGACTCTAGGGCAGTGTCCTTGGGTAAGACGTCCAGGGCAGGCCTATGATCCTACCCTCGCTAGTAGAAAAGGGCCTAATGTGAAGCACATTAGTCCCGGTTTGTAACTGCCGGTTCCAATGGTTAGGTGGGCAGCGCTCATTAGTACCGGTTCGTGGGAAACCTTTAGTACCGGTTCATGCCACAAACCGGTACTAACGAGGTTGTGGCAGGCTGTTGTCATTCTGGGGCCCCACCTGCCCCTTTAGTACCAGTTCGTGAGTTTACTAGAGTTTTTTAGTTGATTCTTTTTGCATCGGTTATTTAGTCCACCTCACTCCGCTAAGAGGGTTTTTACCACCTTAAATATGTTACTTCTCAAACTATCACAACCACTTGGTCTTCATTGAACTCTATGTGTAGAATTTGTGGACGCAATATGAGTCTTCTTCGGTTTCTAAACCAATGAGGACTCATATTGACAATTCAGATTGTACACAAAAAGATCATTGATGATCAATGTATTTTTTATGATCAATCTGTTACAGAGGCATTTCATTTTTTTAAACTTATTTGAACTTCAGACTTTTTGTGTGTTCAAAATCCACCATTTAAATCCACATCATCAATTATCAACCCTTTCTAAATTCATTTGGTATTTTTTTCATGCATTTACTGATTTTTTTTAGAACTAAATGACCCTGAAATTGAAAAACACTTCAAATGAACTCTGAAAAGGTTGAAAGTTGGCATGGTATCATCATTTGACCCACATAGCATGCAAAAAAGTAGAGAGGTTTACGGCAAAAACTGGATGCACTTCGTGTACAAAACGGACAATCTTTTTTGAAGTATCAGGGTTTCGCACGAAAACTCATATGTTACAGAGGCATTTCATTTTTTTGAACGGATTTGAACTCCAGACTTTTTGCGTGTTCAAAATGCACCATTCAAAGGCACATCATCAATTATCAACCCTTTCTGAATTCATTTGGTATTTTTCATGCATTTACTGATTTTTTTAGAGCTAAATGACCCTGAAATTGAAAAACACTTCAAATAAACTTTGAAAAGGTTGAAAGTTGGCATGGTATCATCATTTGACCCACATATCATGTGCAAAAAAATAAAGAGGGTTACATCAAAAACTGGACGCACTTCGTGTACAAAATGGACAATCTCTCTCAAAGTATATATGAGGGTTTCAGACGAAAACACATCTGTTACAGCATTTCATTTTTTTGAATTGATTTGAACTCCAGAGTTTTTGCGTGTTCAAAATGCACCATTCAAAGCCACATCATCAATCATCAACCATTTCTGAATTCATTTGGTATTTTTCATGTATTTAATGAATTTGTGTAGAGCTAAATGACACTGAAATTGAAAAACACTTCAAATGAACTCTGAAAAGGTTTAAAGTTGGCATGGTATCATTATTTGACCAACATAACATGTGCAAAGAAGTAGAGAGGGTTACAGCAAAAACTGGATGCATTTTGTGTACAAAATGGACAATCTCCTTCGAAGTATCACGGTTTCGGACGAAAACTCATCTGTTACAGAGGCATTTCAGTTTTTGAACTGATTTGAACTCCAAACTTTTTGCATGTTCAAAATGTACCATTCAAATCAACTCATCAATTATCAACCCTTTTTGAATTTATTTGGTATTTTTCATGCATTTATTGAATTTTTTTAGAGCTAAATAACCCTAAAATTGAAAAACACTTCAAATGAACTCTGAAAAGGTTAAAAGTTGGCATGATATCATCATTTGATCCACATAGCATGTGAAAAAAAGTAGAGAGATGATGCGTCTCCAACGTATCTATAATTTTTGATTGTTTCATGCTATTATTTATGATATTTGGGATGTTTAATGAACTTTATTATACACTTTTATATTATTTTTGGGACTAACCTATTAACCCAAAGGCCCAACCGGATTGCTGTTTTTTTTGCCTATTTCAGATGCATGGGCCGACCCAAACGAAGAAAAAGACACAGACGTCCGCTCGGCCGGCCTAAATGAAAAAAGTTAGATAAAACGCACGTCCGTTTAGGTCGACTGATTGAAGTTGCCCTAAGATATTTTCCTTTGACAAGGAAGGTTTTCCGCAAGGAAGAAACTCAAGCAAAGTTATGCGTGGAGAGAAGGCTTGGATCACTGATCATTGATCACAGCATGAAGATGCCTTTGCCGATGGCTTCCTTTGGCGTTTAGGAGACGAGCTGTCTTTCCTTTGTTGCCACGCGCAGGTGCATTCATGAGCAGCTCGCTTTGGCCCTTTGCTCGGACCCAGCCGCGAGACCCGGGGGATCCATGGGAGACCGACTGGCCGGGGGAGCAGCGAAGAGGCCAAGCGCCGTGCTCTCTCTCTCTCTCTCTCTCAGGCGCTTCGGCATTTCTCTCTTTTTTTTTTTTGTTCGAGTAGAGTCGGTGCTTCAGTCTCTGGCTGTTCGGCACAAAAGCGAGTACGTTTATGCAGAAATAACTGCACCAATTTTCACTGAAGCATACTCCCTTCATAAAGAAATATAAAAGTGTTTAAGTAAATAGTTATAGCAACTCCAACGGAATGATCCAAACGGACGGCGCTTTTGTTTGTTTTTATCCGTTTGGGTCGGCCGACCGCCGACGTCCGTCCTCTTTTAGATTTGGGTCGGCAGTGCGCCCAACGGGACGACCCATTTCATAACCGGGCGCGCTTTAGATCATGCCGTCGTCCTGGTTTTGGCGCTCCAGCACGCGCGAAAGGTTCGCGCAGGGGGGTGGATCGGCCTAGCGGGCGTTGGTTTTGGCGTGCCAGCACGCGGGAAAGGTCCGCGCGCTTGTTTTGGCGCGCCGCGGCCGGCGCTCGCTATAAGAAGGCGCGCTTCCTCCACACTCTGTCCGCCGTCCACTCGTCTCGCCCCCTCTCACTAGCCTCGCCGCCTCTGCGCCACCATGTCGATGCCACCTGGGAGCTTCGGATTTTCGTGGAGTCCGCGAGCGCCGCTCCGGCGGCTTCTCCTCCGAGATCATATTTGGCGAGAAACGCCTCTTCCTCGACACCTTCAACACCGCAGAGGAGCCGGCTCGCGCGCACGCTGCGGCGTGCCGCCTGCTGAGGCCTCGTCGGGAGATGAATTTTCCCGACGTGTCGAGGCAGCAGGCGTAGGATCTCGCGCCTCTCCCGCGGCTTTTCACCGACGAGGATCGTCGTGTCCACTGGAGGCGGCAGCGTCGCCTGGCCATCGCCGAGATAGACATAGAAACCATGGTGGTGTGGCACGAACGCTTCCCGCAGGACATCATCGACGAGCGTCAGTTCTACAAGCAAAGAAGGACGGAGAGGGAGGCGAGGAGGACAGAGCGAGCGGCCTATCGGGAGGACAAGCGTGCGCGGAAGCTGGCCGCTCAAATGAATCTGAAGCTACGAGAAACGTCGGGGTGGGACGACTTCATGGACAAGCATCAGGCTGACGCCTACATTCAGACGTCGGAGGAGGACTTTACTGAGTCGGAGTCGGATATCGACGAGTAGTTGATCTTTTTTTTTATCTGTGTACGTTTAAAACTCTATGTATCCTTTTTCTATCGGAAAAAATGGCCGACGGCGTCGGCGCGAAGCAGGCGGACGAGGGTGTACTGTTGGATGTGGAGAGGCCAATGTGCCACCGACCAACGGACTCGTGGGGGAGAGAGGACGAGCGCGCGTCCGTCTTGTGTCCGCGCCGACGCAAATCCAGCTAAAAAATGGACCAGAAATGGATCGGCACGCAGACGAAAGCGGACGCGCGTCCGTTTAAGTCAGCGCGTTGTGTCGATTTTTCTGTCCGCGTCGACCTAAACAGACGTGGACGGATGAAATGAGTCACCTCATTGGAGTTGCTCTTAAGGACGGCACGGAGGAAGTACTCCCTCCGTCCAGAAATACTTGTCATCAAAATGGATAAAAGGGGATGTATCTAGATGTATTTTAGTTTTAGATACACCCATTTTTATTCATTTTGATGACAAGTATTTCCGGACGGAGGGAGTACTTCTGAACGTCGTTTTCTCGCGTAAGCGTAAGGCGCACGGTGAATTTCATAATCCTTTTCCTAACATAACACGGTTGAGTTGACTAGTGGGTAGTATGGCATGTTTTGAGCATGTCGCCGGGCCACTGCGTCGCGTGGTGGTCACATGTGTCAGACCACATGTCCTCTTCCAGAAAATGACGTCAGCCCACGTTGATGCATGCACCATCTTCTAGCACGCCACGCTATCATGCATGCGTGGAGTCAAAATCGTTTTGTCTTATGTTCTTCGTTTTGAATTCTTGAGGCTCGATTCAGGCACGGTATCCTAGGCAAAGCCGACCATTTTGCCATGTTCTGGGGCAGTGGGGCTGGTCCAACCTTGCCTGCGTGTCTTCATGCATTCATTGGGGGAGCCTATGCCTCGCAGGTGGGAGGCAGCCGGCGCTGGGTCGGCCCAGTAGAAACACGGTTGATGTTGCGCTAATTTCATTTTTATATTTTAAATGGATACAACTTTAAATATTAAATTCAAATTCAAATTTAAAACCAAGAATTTTAGAATATGTTAACAAAGTATAAAGTAAATATTATCATAAGTAAAAAATGTTGATAGCATTCAGCAAAAAATGTTTCTGACAATGAAAAATGTTCCTGCATTTCGAAAAATTGCATGTGAAGTTTTTCAAAAAATGTACAAAATGTAAAAAAAAATACGTAATAAAAAAATATGTTTTCCCATAAAAAATGTACTTTACGTTTAAAAAATATTCTTGCATTTCGTAATAATGTCTGTGGAATTTCTGAAAATATATATACAATGTAAAATGTTCACGTATTTTTGAAAATTAGCTATTAGTACCATAAAAAGGGTTCGGCATGTATTTGATTCTTTTGGACCATGTATTCAGTGGCGGAGCTGCACAGGGGCAAAACCGTGCTACGGCCCGCCCATCATGAAGGAAAAAGTGAAACATGAGGGTAAACTAGGCCATCGAGGGCAATTTGTACATGTTTTTCTCGGTCTCACACAGGCCCGCCCCAGCATTTCGTAGCTAGCTCCGCCACTCCATGTATTCAAAAAAGTGTTCAAAACATGTAGTAAAAATGTACATTTTCTATTTGAAAATTGTTCAACGTGTATGTTTACACTAAAATGTATATTGTGTACATAAAGAAGTAGAAATGTGTTGATAACAAAAACAATAAAAATAAACAAAGAAAAGAAGACAACCAATAAAAACCAAAAAATAAAACAAGAAAATCAAATAATAAAATGAAAACCAAAGAAAACAAATGCAAGAATGAAAACGGTGAAACCCGAGAAAGAAACAAAGAAAAAAAAATATAAAAAAACCAGAAAAGAAACAAAGACAACAAATAAGAAATCCAAACGGGAAACCATTGAAAACCGAGAAAGAAACAAGAAAGAAAAATTACAGGGAAACAGAGAAAACATGTGACAAAACACAGAAAAACAAACAACCGAAGAAAACCGATAAAGCAACAAAGAATACCCAAAATAAATAAGACGCCCACCCCAAGACCAACCAGTACGTCGACCGAGCGACAGTGAGCAGTCGACCTGTTCTATTGGGTTGGGCCGTATGCGCGCTTCAGCCGAGACGGATACTATAGTCGCTATATAGTGAGATATAGCATTTGCGCGAGTTATTGTCTGGTTTGGGCTAGCAGAAGGATTTAAGAATTTAGGCTGAGGTGGTAGAATGGGCCCATGGTCCAGAAGTGTGTAGCGTGTTTTTTTGTTTGGCAAAGAACCCCAGAGGAGCTCCTAATCGACACATAAGACCCAGAACGAGCATGAATCCTATTTGGCACTTATAGCGTCGGATATACTCCGTGCATTTTCCTAGTTGGCGCACACCCCCTCGATCACTTCGTTTGTTAAACAGGGCGACCAGTCTAAGCTTAGCATGTGATTTTGTCGATCCCGTCGGTAGCTTAGTGTCTGATTATGGAAAGCTTCTGCAAGCTTCCACGCTGATTTTAGGATGTTTCTGAAAGCTTTCGGCCCTTTTTTCCTTTTTTCCTTTTGCTTGTTTTTATCCAGGTTTGTCTTGGTTTTTGTTTTTTCCCTACTTAATTTTTCCATTTGTTATTTCTTTGTTACTATTTTCATTTTCCATATGAACTTAAAAGTTTCTAATTCTTGAACATTTATTTAAATATGTTAAACTTCTTTCGGAACCTAAAACATTTTCAAATTCGTGAGTTTTTTTGTTCAAATTTGCATCTATTTTTAAAACTTTTTTAGACCCATGAACATTTTATTCATTTTGTGATTGTTTTTCATATCCACCAACATGTTTCCCAAATCCATGAACTTTTTCTGAATTTGTGAACTTCCTTTTTAAAATAGTTAACATTTTTCTAATACACAAACTTTTTTCAGATGCGGAATTTTATCAAATCCATGATCTTTTTTGCAAATACATGATATTTTTCAGATTCATGAACTTTTTGAAATCTAGGGAAGTTTTCCAAATCCAAATTTTTTCATATGCATTTTTTCCGAATTCATGAACTTTTTAAGATGCCCGAACTTTTTTAAATTCTTGAACCTCCTTTTAGATTCGTAAATATTTTGCAAATCCCTTGAAAAGCGCTCAGTCGGTTGGTGTTTAAAAAAATCAAGTGGTGGGAGTCTCCGTGTGGAGTGGATTTCATTCAGAGCTGCACCACTATACATCAACTCTCTCTTGCTTATTCAGGAGCACCCTATTGTTGATGTTCATAAGGGAAATCAAGTTGTGGATTACATCCAGAGCTGCACCACTACGCGCCACTCGTCGGATGGCCTTCAATAAGTGTGTCGGAAATGGAAACCTCCACCAGCATACCAGGTCAAACTCAATGTGAATGGATCACTCATTCCAGACAGGTCAGCATGGCGCTTCCTGACAGTGTTGGACCCTCGATATCCATTGCATGCATGTACCTCTTTGGATGTGCCGACGCAGTGGATGCAGAACTTGCTACGATGGAGGAGGACATGACCCTTGCTAGGGGTGGGCACTTTAAAAAAGAAATCCGAAATTTGAAACCGAACCGAACCATTTTAACCGAAATATAGGCCAAATCGGTTTTTGGTTATTCGGTTTGGTTTGAAAAATAGAAATTATTTGGTGTTTAATTCTAAATCTGTTTTCGATTGAGAAAAACTGTATACACCGAACTAACCGAATAATGAGTCCACTACCCTTATTTCTCTCCGCACAAGCACAATAAGATAGCCAATTAGTCTAAATCGCTAGCTAGTTATGTATTGCTTTGGAAATTATACATAGATTCATGCAATCACAAGAGCATGGGTCTAGTGCATAGATTGTAGGATCTCAAGCATGCAAATACTAATTGGTAGCTATTTTCTAAGATGATTGACGGCTATGTATGTACAAAGTATAACAAATCGTTACATGATACGCTGCTTCAACTGATGGTGGTGCACATGTATTTTGGTTTTTCGGTTAATCGAACAAACCGAACCGATATATTTTGGTTAATAAGGTTCGGTCGCAATTTTTATTGTGATTATTTCGGTTGTCATCTTTCAGAAACCGAAATTCTAGAAACCTGAATAAACCGAACCGAATTAACCATATAAACCAAATGCCCGCCCCTAACCCATGCGCTCCAATGGTCGCCACTTCCGTTATCCATGGAGATGGACTGTGCTGAAGCTGTTGCGCTGGTGCAATCCTCCATCCCCAACATGTCGCACTATGCGTCACGTGTCCACAATATTCGTGGACTTCTTCAAGAAGGAGATGTCTCGATCGTCAAAATCAGTTGCGAAGCCAACTCTGTGGGCCATGGCTTAGCACAGCTAGGTAGGGAGCAGGTGAAAACTGCAGTTTGGCTAAGAAATTTCCCTTGGGAAATAGCCATAGGTATGAACACTGATTGTATCTCTATTGCTCGATAATATATTCACTCTCTCCTTGCATTTTTTTTTTCAAATCCATGAATGTTTTTCAGTGCACCAGTTTTTTTTTCCAAATTCACGAACGTTTTGCAAGTCCGCAAACTATTTTCAGATGCAACTACAGTTTGTGTGTTAGATAGTAGATGAGCTGAAAAAATGGAGCAAGGCCAAGTGAGCGGTTCGAAGCGACTGAGCGAGTGCTTCCGAGAGAGCAGTTTCGAAGCGACCAAGCGAGCGCTGGGCGAGCAAGCGTGCCAGCTTACTGGGCCACCGCACACAGAAACTCCCCGTGAAAGTTTCTTCTCCAATCGACGATATAAGCACCGATTAGGAGTTGGGTGAAGTCTGAAATAAACCCTGAGATTGTGAGACCGACGTAAACAAACCCTCATCTCTAAATTCCTGAAGTTGATACCCTGTATTTACATATCCCGGTCAATATTCCAGGTTCTGGCACCATATTCTTATTTTGTTGCTGGCGGGTGGTGTCTGGCTCAACACATTACCCGGATGTAAACAAAGTACAAAAATTTGCAAGAGTAATCAAACATAAGATCGTCTTTATAGATAGCATAACTGTTGCCAACATATCTTGACGCATTGTCTAGTCCATCCCATAGGTGCTGCATGCCAAATCCTAAATAATTACATAATGCCAGATCTAAAATAAAAGAGCAAAGTAGCTGCCTATGATAGATTTCTATTTGATTAGGCAGCATAAAAACGCAAGTAAGGAATAGTAATAGTCCATGTCAATAGGTTCACAACTATACATTCATTACAGTGGATAGAAGGTTCACAACTATACATTCATTACAGATGATATAGATGTTTAATATACCAGAAGCAAGTCAGATTCCAAAATAACAAAGAGCAGAGTAGCTGCCCTTTGACAGATTCTATTTAATCACAAAGGCATAAAGACCCAATTCACAACATACAAATGGTTGTCCACGATAATAAGTTCACTACAATATACCAAAAACAAGAGATACATCATAACAACAAAAGTAGATCGAAAGGTGTAGCGGATGCCGATGCGTCTTAAGCTCGTAGCAAGCACGCAACTTCCCATGCAGAGTATATGTCCTGGCAAGAAGAGAAAAGGAGGTGGAGCATCACAATACATTTAGATATATTATAACTAGACACTCTAGGAAGCTTATGAGGCTATTAGACTTTGGAACCGTCCATTCTTGCGATCTGATCGTACATGGCCGCCCGATTCACGTACAAGTTATGTTTATCCAGCGTGGATGTCCTCAAAGGGCCGCTTCTCCCGTAGCAATTTTGGAGGGCTGTGGTTCATCGGGTCCAACTAGCGGGGGATACGAATGGGCCGCTGGTGGGTTTCGCCCTCAACTCGGTCCACCAGACCGACTCCACGCTCCTCCCTTCCGACCTCTCCTCTCCTCTCTTGAGAGACCAACAGACCTGCGCCGCCGCCGCCGCTACAACGAGTACCTCCGGCGGTTACGCCTCCCAGCGCACCCTTCCACCATGAGGATCTATGTATTCGCTACTTTCTTCCCCGCCCTCCTCGCCGTGCAGTGGCGCCCTCATGCCACCACATGTGCTTTCATGGATGTCTTCGGCTCTGAAGAAAACATCAGAACCGATCCCACTCTTCCTTGGCGCAGCTGTTCTGTTTATAGGCTCTACCCGGACAAGATCACCCTGCATACTGTCAGCTCCCTAATTTGTAGTTTCACATGCCAAGTATATTTTCATCTACTGGTTCGTGTGGAAATATATGCTTAAGAGTCAGGCTTCTATCCCGGCAGCATGGTGTGATGCATCAATGGTGAAGAATCAAATATAAAACCAACAGTTCAGTTTATTCGTAACCAGGTTAGTAATAGTTCATTTAGTTGATTTTAGGCAATTTAGAGAAGATTTATATTTATCATATTCACTGTTTATTCATTGTGTAGTCTCTTACATATAAAGTTCTGCTCTTACCCTCTTTGATCATCTGATTGTAGTTTCAGTGAGTTAACTTATAATGATTTTGATCTATCCACTAGGGCATGCTCCTGAATCCATGTGTCTGACATAGCCCGGGGCTGTCGATAACAGGGATGGCACAGTATGAACAGTATGTTCACTCATGGGACATTATGCATTCGCTAAACATGGATATGCCAATGCTGAGGACGAGGCTATTATTTTCATCCTCATGCAATGCAGTTATTCGAGGCAAGCTTGGCACCATTGCATTTGTAAGGTTCTCATCGACAATGCTGTGCCTATTCCCGTTGGTTTGGATGTCCTTGAAGAGTGGCAAATCATAATCAGGAGTATTTTGCAGGAAAAATAAATTGTGTGGTTTTGGTTCCCTGGTATACTAACTGTATGGAGCTTATGGAAGCCGACAAACACCAAGGTGTTCGCTAACACCAGTCAACAGAGAAAGGAAGAAGAACCAGGCTCTCAAATCATCTCCGAACTGCAACTTTGATCATTGGCTGGAGGAGCAGGTGTAGCATCCTTGTGTGAGTAGTAGCATTGGTTGTAGGAGCCGGTGTGCTGTTGCTTTTCTCTTGCAATTCGTTTTCTTCTCCTTCAATTAAAAATGGTAACTAGATAATTTGTGTACTCTCAAAAAAAAACTATAATAATTATAAATATTAGTTGCATTATTGAAGAATGAAGACAACAGTTATTCATTCACACGTACAATATTTGATGTCTTGCGTACTTTGCGTTTCATAGAACCCCCATTTCCCAAGATGAGAAGATAAATTTTCATTCTCTAATTTCATTAATTTCATATCAGTTTTCTTTATCCTTCTAATAACTGTTGTACAGTCTATATTTCCAATATTTGTTAGTGCAGTATTATATCTTTTCATTTAATTGGAATATACGAAACACTTTTTTGATGTGATTCTCGTTTTATTTTTGTACCAGATCTACTTATGTGGAATAACATGCAGATGAGACCGAGATACCTCCCTCCTCTAATGTTTGCAATAACAAGGATGTAGTGGTGTGATATGCTTCATTTCCTATGACCACGTAGTAATAATGATTTGATATATTAGTCAGCACGCCGGGTCTTGTTGGTAAGAAAAAAACAGTGACATTGTTGTTCTACCCTTTTCTTTTGCAGGTGGGAATTCCACCGTTTCAATTGTCAAGCACCCAACAGAGGCTATATTTGGATACTATTTCAACTATCCTGTAGGCAACTAGGGGCATCAAAACTCGCTATATCATCATCATTGAATCTGATATTTTTACAATTCTCTTTATCTGATGTGCAATTTAAACAATTGGTGTTTTGTGAAGTGGAGAAACCAAATGTATTGATTCTTATTGTATTGGTTTATTTTATGTGATCTATGCACTTCAATCTATCACTTCTTTCAAATCAGTAGGACACCAAACACAGATTCAACGTAAACATTTGGATAACCAAATGCTTGAATATTATATATATTGAGTTCTCAATCTATATATATGCAGGGAAAGGAGAAATGGAGAGATATAATGTTGCTGCGCTAACATATTTCTTCGGGCAGTGTAAGTAAATTTAATAGTTGTGGTAGTCGACCAGACAAATATTAAATTGTTGGTATCCGCCCCAATTCTGTTACATATTGCAGAAATTATGTTTTACTTGCACGAAAAAATAGCATACTGTTCGGATTAAAATACCTTCCTTTTCATATCATGCATGTTGTTGGAAAGAAAAAGACCAATGCATATGTAATGGAGGTGGCTTCCATATACCACTCTCTCACTGGACAGTCTTTTTTTGTGAAAGAAGAAAAATTGTTTACATATTGCAGCTAAAGCTTTTTTTACTTGGATAGTTATGGCTTCATGTTGCAATTTCTAGAACTCCTTTTGAAGTTGTCTACATATTTTATTATATCCAGCACAATTGAGTATTCCCATTTTGTCCAAACCAAAACTTAAGTATCAGCTTTGCAACGTATGGGTTCCTTCACCCGCTAAAAAAAACTTTGCAACGTGTGAAAAAGGAAAATAGATACAATATGTATTCTAATTAAAGTCAGTCTCCCACAGACTGGATACATGTTCTGGTGCTTATTACATATTACTGTTTGGAACTTTAAAGTTACTTCCGTTAAATATACTTCCCATGTACTCCCTCTGTAAACTAATATAAGAGTGTTTAGATCACTAAAATAGTTATCTAAATGCTCTTATATTAGTTTACGGAGGTAGTACTTAGCACTTCTTATTCACTTTGAGGACCAAGATAGATAGTGTTTCATCATCTACTATTTTATTCAACTTTGACCTTGCTACCCCATGCTCTCGCAACCTAGGGAAAATCCTATGTGTGCTGCTGCCACCGCTGTTGAGGAAGACTATGGAGGAGGTGAGGGCGAGAAGATAGTACAAGACGAAGGGTGAGGACCTAGGAGCAACATGGTCCCACCACAACGGGTAATAGATGTATCTTTGTGAAGTCGGTGAAAAAGGTAAGAAAATTGTGCCAATGCCTCATCTTATTTATGTTGCATAGTCTTCTCTCTAAATTTAACTCTCTCTTTTCGTAAATTGTTTATATACTTCCATCGATCTCTTTTTTAGAAATTGTGTGAGTTTTTGCAGAACAGAACTCCCTTTTGTCCCTGGGAGGCATTATGATGATTTGTTCACAGATGGGTGGATCAGTCCGCTCTCGGCTTGATCACAAATTCATGCTTCCTAAGCATGTTTTGTTTACTTTTCTTTATCATTATATGTCTGACGATGTTGGCAATGAGAAATAACCATGCTTAAAAATAAGCATCGTTTTCTTCTAATATGAATAAAATTAACTTTGATGTTTTGTGTATCAATATATCTGTGCAAATACCTACCATTGATTGTAAAAATGGACGGGCGCGGCAACGCGCGCCATCATGATCTAGTAATTTATAAGACTAAAGAGGGCTACAATATCACAATAATTTAAAGGAGCAATTGTATGCCTACTCGTGATCTCAACATATGCGACTTTGGTACATGTATTTCTTTCATCATTTTACATTTGAATGATCGATCTTAAAATTATGACGGTGCAGTTTGGTTATAATCAAATCAATCAACCAGCTATGCAAGTATGATAGTTATCAACAAAGAGCTACTAAACCAAGGTATAGTCAACCTACAAGATAATTAAGGCCCTGGCTTTGATTAATGTAGCAGCCACGACCGACAGCCATGTCAACATCATTTTTTTGCTTGATCTCCTAAATAGTTCAATGATATAGAAAAAATTAGACACATGTGAAAACTGACACCTTTTAAAATTAAAGCGTGGGGTGGTCATATTTCACATACTTGTAAATTGCTTTCTGATCATCTGGAATATCGGTGATCTTTTGGACAAAGACATCTTTGTAGATAGTATTATTTTTTAGGACAACAGACCAGATATAAAGTTTAGTAGTCTGTCGATTCGCTTCAAAGGATGCAAAGAACAACTGCCGAGTAGGGTGGCTCACCCGCGGTTGTAGGCGTTGCTTGGAGGTGCCGGCAGATGGACGGGATGTATTGGCCATCAGATCCGGCACACGCGCAAGCTAGACGGGGAGCAGCGGTGCAAGAGCTTCAATGTCGCGGCGGCTCACCTCTTCCTCGCTGGGATCCTCTGCGCACACCTCATCCTTCGTCGCCGATAGAGAACTACAGACTATACATATACAACGTGATTGGCAAGAGATAATACTAAGTAGGATTAGATAACTACTTTTATAACCATCCCAGCTTGCCAACGCCCTTAGTCTCTCCAGATTTCTGAACGTAAATATCATGTGTAATTCATATAAATTTGCATCATCCAGAAATCTTTGATGTGTCCATTAAGAATATTAAAGCAGCTGAACTGGGCAAGAATCTTCCTTCAAGTACTCTCGGAAGAAAGATTTCAATAGCAATCTTGGAATAGTTCCGGTGTGATAAATTTGAAACCTTCAAGCAACATTTTTGCCAATATAACTGAAAGCTTACCAAGAAGAAAAATACTAAAAATCAACTTAGGTTGCGAGCCAAATGTACAACCCAACTATGATTATTTTTGTAGCAGCGCAAAGAGCTAAAAGGTACCACTTCCATGCAGCTAAGAATTTAAAATTAGATGCCCAAAACATACGTGGATTAAACTTCCTTCAAATAATGGTGATGCAAGCCTTCCTAATGCAGTTGCGGCATGGCTTGCTCAAATTCTTGCTTCTGGCTTACGTCCTCCGACCAGTTAGATTTACCATTTTTCTTCATTTATCAATACCCATAGTACCACAACAACATCTTCACTATGGTATAGCTATCACAGTGGTCTACAAATTACAGATTCGTATATGTATTTTGTTGTCACCTCAAGTAGTTTTAGATTAAAAGCCTGATCCAGAACTACAGCTAAACTGGAGCGAGCGGTAGATTTCTTAGTCTCGTAATCTGATTTGGTAGTGCTTATACATCAAAAGTTTGTTTATCAACAGAAAAACTATGGGATGCTTGCACAAAACATATTTTCGTATAGGGTCAGAAATACATTTCAGCATCCAAAGCAATAAGAGAGAAATAATCTCAGTATAATCAGTACCGAGCAACAATATCTGAACTTCTTGTCAGTCAAAAGTAATAATATATGGAGATCATCTATCTTGCATGTGGTGCAACATTAAATTTAGCATCTCACAGACCATACATGAATGTACTGAGTATAAAGGACATACCAGAACCATATATGAAGTAGAAAGGAAGACGCTGGAGTGACAAATGGGTTCGATCTAGGCACACTTCAACTTTTTGCAGTTAAGCTGGAAAAACACCATAGTTGTTCACCAGTTATCATCAATGGAAAGCAACCATATGCAATGCAGGAGTCATAATCATATTTGTTCGTATCCATAGTCAAATAGAAAGCAGGAAAATATCAAAGGAAAGCAACCGTATGAAATGCATATCACAAGACACGGGATTTCAGTCATGTGGCTTTCAGGGGACCTCCTGAAAGGATCGATATGGTTGACTAGAGGGGGGGGGGGGTGAATAGGCAACTAACAATTTTTAGCTTTTCTTAACCACTTTAAATTGAGCGTCAAAGTAAGTTGTCTAGATAAGCTACTAAGATGACAACTAATAGGAAGTAAAGATAACAACCTCACAAGCAAGCTATATAAGATAAACAAGTAAAACTTGCACAAGTAAAGGGAAGAAATAACCACAAGTGGAACCGGTGAAGACGAGGATGTGTTGCCGAAGTTCCTTCCCTTTGAGGGGAAGTACGTCTCCGTTGGAGCGGTGTGGAGGCACAATGCTCCCCAAGAAGCCACTAGGGCCACCGTATTCTCCTCACGCCCTCACACAATGCAAGGTGCCGTGATTCCACTAGTGGTGCCCTTGAAGGTGGCAACCGAACCTTTACAAACAAGGTTGGGGCTATCTCCACAACTGAATTGGAGGCTCCCAACGACACCACGAAGCTTCACCACAATGGAGTATGGCTTCGAGGTGACCTCAACCGTCTAGGGTGCTCAAACACCCAAGAGTAACAAGATCCGCAAGGATTAGTGGGGGGGAATCAAATATCTCTTGGTGGAAGTGTAGATCGATGCCTTCTCAAGCAATCCCGAGGAAATCAACAAGTTTGATTGGCTAGGGAGAGAGATCGGGCGGAAATGGAGCTTTGAGCAACAATGGAGCTTTGGGATGGAAGAGGTGAGTCTCCTTGGAGAAGAAGACTCCCTATATATAGTGGGAGAACAAATCCAACCGTTATCCCACATTTCTGCCCGCAGAGCGCGGTACTACCGCACGTAAGTTGCGGTACTACCGCTCTGGGTGCGGTACTACCGCTGGAGCAGTACTAGCCGAGATTGCACTCTGTTGCGAAGGCACACGGGCGGTAGTACTGCCTGAGCGGTACTACCGCTCGTCCCTGCGGTACTACCGCAAGGTAGAGACAAGCAGGCTGAGGACAAGCACGGATGAAATAAAATACATCCATAGCTACATCCGCAGAAATACGGTAGTAGCAAAACACAGCACGATACTACCGCTTGACTCAAGCGGTACTACCGCGTAGGATGCAGAAGTAAAAAATTACTTCCGCACCTACTACCGTACTTGGTGCAGTGCCGGGCCAGATACACGGTACTACCATCCTCATGATGCGGTACTACCGCTGGTGCGGTACTACCGTGTCCAGAGGCGGTACTACCGTGTGGCTGTGCGGTACTACTGCTTACATGAGCGGTACTACCACCTGCCAGGCAGCTGTACTAGTAGGAAGCCATGGTTTGTACTTACGAGGAAAACGGACGGAGCTCCAGAGAAGCAAAGGAAAGGTGGTGCAAGAGAATAGATGTGTACATGTTGATTCCACCCAAACCTTTCCGAAGCAGACCCCCTCTTATTAGTATGGCTTTCCTGTTACTCAAAACCACCGAAAGAGAGCAAAAAGGAAACACCGTCTTCCATAGATTCCGAGGGGCATGCAATCGTCTTGTGCCTAGGTGAGATATACCTGAAAGAGCTTAGAGCACACGATTAGTCCGCAAATGCATTATCATCAATCACCAAAACTACTTAGGGAGAAATATGCCCTTACAATCTCCCCCTTTTTGGTGGATTGATGACAATACGGGATTTGCACAAGGATATAAGAAAGTATGCAATCCTAATAAACGCTAGAATATAGGCAAGCTCCCCCTAGATGTGTGCATACAAGAGAGAGTGCTTTGGACTGCACAACACACATACTAGGATCAATGCTCCCCCTATATTCTACAGATAATATACTCCTTGCATATAAAGAATAAGAGTCTACGCACAGTAGTAAGGAGGATAAGGTGAGCACATAAACAAGGGGAATTAAATTAACTGCTCACGACATAATATAGTAGAGACATAATAACGAGTTTAACAGTAGAGGAGCATATGTCTTACACCATACGATAGTCTCACGCACACGACACAAAAGCAAACAAGCAAACAAAGTTCGACCAACGAAAAGCAAAAGAGAACGGCACAAGACGCAAATCACTCTCCCCCCTTTGGCATCGATACACCACAAAGGGAAAGAGGACAACTAAGAGAGGTGGTAGCTCTGGCAGAAGATCTTAGTCGTCATGCTCTCCAACGGACTCCTGCTGCTCCTCGTCATACTCAGACCACTTGTACCCCTGTTGGGCCATCCATGCTGCCTCAGGAGTGATGATCTCCTCTGACCCACTGGACACATGCTCACCAAAGATCCTCATGATCTTCTTGTCACGCTGGCGAGATTGCTTATGAGTGACATGTGCCTTGTACTGACCCTGAGCTTGCATGCAGAAAAGGGCCTTCATCTTCTTCTTCAGCTTCTTAGCCCAAGAGGGCTCAGACGAGGGAGGAGCATATCCTCCAGGACTCTCCTCAGCTGGCTCCTCCTCCACAGGCTCCTCGTCAGTACCCATCTGTGCTGCAGCAGCTTGTGCACGAGTGGCAGTGTTGGCCCATCGAGTCTTGATGCGAAGACGGATGGGGTCATGACGGATACACTCGGCCTCGAACTCCTCATCAGGGTAAAGCTTCTCCCAAGCCTTGGAGATGAGCAGAAACAGGAACGGACCAAAGATGGGCACCTTGCGAGTGTAGATCGCAAAGCGAAGCTCACACCACATGATATGGGATATGTCAAGTGGTGGAGACTGAGCTGTGCGAGCCGCCTCACACATCAGCAGCATATCAACGAGGTAAGAGTGAATCTTGTCCTTGTCCCCAACTCGAGGAAACAGGGTGTTACGGAAGATCCTATGCATGATGTCCAAAAAGGGGTTCAACACCCATGTCTTCTTGCCACTCGCAAGAGTCTTCTCCACATAGAACGGTAACAGACGGTCTTTGTTGGCAGCTTCTGGGTTGGCATGAGGCTATGCTCCAATTGGGTTGTGGAGTCCCTCGTCAGCAACCTGAATAAGATCCATGAATTCCTTCCAAGTCGCAGTCATCTTGTGACCATTTGTCATCCAAGTCATTGGGCGATCTTCCTTGGTGTGAAAGTGTACCAAAGCATAAAACTGAGTAATGATTTTTGGGTCAAAATCATTCTGAAAGGTCATGAAGTGCTCAATCCCAAACTGCTCTACCAGATCCAGAGCCTCGACAAAGTAGGCCAGGTTATTGGCCCTCCGCATGTGGGCCATGTCCGCCCAATGAGCATCCACATACAGGTTGTGCTTGCTCTTGAGCACCTCTGTGTAGATGCGATACTGCTGCTTGGTCCAAAAAAGTTCATCACCATGAAACTAAGCCCGGGGTTCTCCATAAAGATTGAGCTTCCTCCTTGCCATGAACTCATTAGCTGGCATTTCTTCCATGGCCATAGATGATTCTTTGTGCTTGTTGGCGGCGGTCTTGAACTTGCGTTGGGGATTGGAGCCCTCTGGCACATCACTGGGGGTGCGCAGACGCTTGGACCCGGTGTCACGGACGGGATTGGTACGACGAACATCGGAACCGGAGCCACCACCTAAGACACAAACACAAGAACACGACAGAAACACAAAGAGAATCAATGCAAAAGCCACAAAAAGCACAAGAAACGAGTAGAAAGGATAATACGTAAGTGCTACGAAGGAACTATGAAACCAGCGGTAGTACTGCCTGACGAACACGGAAGTAAAAAATTAGTACCGCTTAGTGAGCGGTAGTACCGCTTGAGGGTAGCGGTAGTACCGCACAGTATGCGGTAGTAAAAGTGTACTTCCGCATACGAACACGGAAGTAAAAAATTAGTACCGCTTAGGGAGCGGTAGTACCGCTTGGGGGTTGCGGTAGTACCGCACAGTATGCGGTAGTAAAATTTTACTTCCGCATAATTACGGTAGTACCGCTCTGCAGAGCGGTAGTACCGTTTACGCGACAAAGCGGTAGTACCGCGGTTAGCCAGCGGTAGTACCGCTCGGGTCAGATCTGAAAAGAACGGATCTAGACTAGAACGCGTAGAACGACGAACTGTACTACGACTGATCATAGTAACTTGGTAGCATCATACATACTAGCATTTCTAGCAAAAACACTCTCCTACATCCTAATCTTCCATGGATAAGAGCACAAAGAACGCTAGAACAATATGCATCTCCCCAAACCCTAAAAACAACAACTAGGCAAAAAGAGGAGGGGATTTGGGGAGAAACCTTCATCCATGGCAAGAGGCCGAGGTGGGGAAAGATCCCACCGGTCGGAATGCGAGGATAGTGGCCGAGGGAGGAGATCCGGCGAGGTCCTCCGGCAGCGTTCTTGAGAGGGAGAGAGAGAGAGACCGCGTGGCGGTTAGGAGATGAATGGGTATGGGGGAGTTGACTACCCGCTTATAACCCCCACCCGTTCGGATAAGTGCGGTAGTACCACGGTCATCGCGGTAGTACCGCTCGGGCGGAAGTACCGCACGCGAAGCGGTAGTACCGCTCTACCAGCGGCAGTAAAAAAATACTGCCGTGCTGGACTTGCGGTAGTACCGTAGTCTCTTTTGCGGTAGTACCATGACTGCTCACAGTAGTACCGCTCCTCCGAGAACTTGCATGTTTCGACAAGAGGCTTTTAGCAAGGAAAAAAACGCACACGCAAGGCAAGACACAACTCCAACGAGGAGGTCGGTGGCCGAGGCCACCTATGTTTGAGTTATTTGGTATGGCACCGCAAAGAACTATCCTTGGGCCCATGACCAATACTCGTCTTGAAGCACTTATACCATCTAAACATGGTAAATGACAAAGACTTGATCAATTTATGCATAATGGGGGGAGGAATAGCTCATTGAGAGAACAATACTCCCCATATGTTCATGCCTACATCTAGACAAGATAACTATATTGAGTGTGAGGTGTGTGTGCAAAGTCTCAAGCCACATTTCTCAAATCGATGATATTTAGCTCATGCCTTAACTCGCGAAATCTTGCTTCATCCAACGGCTTCGTGAAGATATCTTCAAGGTTATCATGAGTGTTGACATAGTGAAGCTCGATCTCTCCTTGTCGTATATGATCCCGGATGAAGTGATACCGAATCTCTATATGCTTCGTCTTGAAGTGTTGCACCGGGTTGAGAGAAATCTTGATGGCACTTTCATTGTCACACCAAAGAGGCACTTTGTCACAAGTGACACCGTAATCCTTTAAAGTTTGCCTCATCCATAAGAGTTGAGCACAACAACTGCCAGCTGCCACATACTCAGCTTCGGTGGATGAGAGAGACACACAACTTTGCTTTTTGGAAGACCAACTAACGAGAGAGCAACCAAGGAATTGGCAACCTCCGGAAGTGGACTTCCTATCCACTTTGTCTCCCGCCCAGTCCGAATCAGAGAAACCTACAAGGTTGAAGTTTGCTCCTTGGGTACCATAAGCCAAAGTTTGGGGTATGAGCCAAATATCGAAAGATTCGCTTGACTGCCACAAAGTGACTTTCCTTAGGTGAGGCTTGAAACCATGCACAGATTCCCACACTCAACATAATATCCGGTCTAGATGCACAAAGGTAAATCAAGGATCCAATCATAGAACGATATACCTTTTGATCCACCGCTTTACCATTGGGATCAATGTCAAGTTGGCACTTGGTTGGCATTGGAGTAGTAGCTGGCTTGACATCACTTAGATTGAACCTCTTGAGCATGTCTTGAGTATACTTGGTTTGTTTGATGAAGATTCCTTCTCTTCTTTGCTTGATATCAAACCCAAGGAAGTACTTCAACTCTCCCATCATGGACATCTCAAAATGTGTGGTCATGAGTGCGGCGAACTCATCATTGAAAGCTTTGTTAGGAGAACCAAAGATAATATCATCAACATATAGTTGGCAGACAAACAACTCCCCTTTGACCTTCTTAGTAAAAAGAGTGGGGTCGATTTTCCCAATTTCAAACCCACGATCTTGTAACAACTCAGTAAGATGCTCATACCACGTACGTGGGGCTTGTTTAAGGCCATAGAGAGCCTTATCAAGTTGGTACACGTGATTGGGGAACTTGGGATCCTCAAACCCCGGGGGCTGTTTGACATATACCAACTCATTAATAGGACCATTAAGAAATGCACTTTTCACATCCATTTGTTGTAGCTTAAAGTTATGATGAGAAGCATAGGCAAGCAACAAACGAATAGATTTAGGGCGAGCAAGGGGCAAAGGTTTCACCGTAGTCGATACCCTCGATTTGGGAGTAGCCTTGAGCCACCAGACGTGCCTTGTTGCAGATGACAATTCCATGAGCATCTTGCTTGTTCTTAAAGATCCACTTGGTTCCAATGACATTATGGTTCTCCTTTGGCCTTGGCACCAGACGCCACACTTTGTTGCGCTCGAAGTTATGGAGTTCTTCATGCATGGCATTAAGCCAATCAGGGTCTTCGAGCGCCTCATATACCTTATGAGGTTCAACACAGGAGACAAAAGCTTGATGAGCACAATAGTTTGCTAATTGTCTACGAGTGCTTACCCCCCTTTTGATGCTTCTTAGGATATTCTCCATGTGATGTTCTCTGGAAGCAAGCCTGGAGGCAACTTTTGCAGCATGGCGCTCCAATTGCTCTTCAAGAGATAACTGAGGAGCACTGAGTTGATCATCTTGAGCGACGTCAGGAGCTAGATCTTGATCTTGAGCTTCCTCTTGACCTTGATCTTGCTCGGAGGAAAGAACTTGGCCTTGTGCATCATTTGGTGTCTCCCCACCATCTTGTGATTGATCTTGCACTTGGCCTTGTTCGTCCGGTTGAGGGCTTTCACTTTGTTCTTCGGAAGCGTGTGGGTCTTGGGTTGGTGATGGTTCCACTTGAGTGGAACATTGTCCTTCTCCTTCGGCCACAAGGGGTTCCTCAATGGGTAGGATATATCCAACACCCATTCTTCTTATGGCTTGAGGAGGAATTTCATCACCTACATCACAAGTACCACTTTGCTCCACCTGGGAGCCGTTATTTTCATCAAACTCTACGTTACTCGTCTCCTCAATGAGTCCATTGGACTTGCTGAGGACACGGTAAACATGAGAGTTTGTAGCATAACCAACAAATATGCCCTCATGAGCTCTAGACTCAAATTTAGACAAGCGAACACCTTTCTTGAGGATAAAACACTTACACCCGAACACCCGGAAGTACTTGAGATTGGGCTTGTTACCGGTAAGACTCTCATATGGAGTTTTGTCCAAGCCTTTGCGGAGATAGAGCCGATTGGATGCATGACACGCGGTGTTGATGGCTTCGGCCCAAAAGTTGTATGGAGATTTGAATTCCGCCATCATGGTCCTTGCCGCATCCATCAGAGTCCGGTTCTTTCTCTCCGCTACACCGTTTTGTTGAGGGGTATAGGGTGCTGCATATTGATGTTTGATCCCCTCATCACTAAGAAACTCATCCAAGGTGTAGTTCTTGAACTCGATGCCGTTGTCACTTCGGATCATCAAGATCTTTGCTTCATGTTGTCGTTGAGCTTCATTTGCAAAGTTGATGACGGTTTGTTGGGTCTCACTCTTCTTCTTGAAGAAGTATACCCAGGTGTATCTTGAATAATCATCCACAATCATCAAGCAATACTTTCTACCCCCAAGACTATCAAAAGATGGAGGCCCAAAGAGGTCCATGTGAAGGAGCTCTAGGGGTCTTCTTGAATAGATGATAGTCGTGGGAGCGTGAGCCGTCTCATGTAACTTTCCTTCAATGCAAGCCCTGCAAGCACGATCTTTGGCAAAGCTAACATTTGTTAGTCCACGGACATGGTCCCCCTTGAGAAGACTTTGCAAAGATCTCATATTGACATGGGCCAACCGGCGATGCCAAAGCCATCCCACATCAACTTTAGCCATTAGGCATGTCGCAATCTTAGTGGGTTGCTTCGAGAAGTTAACCACATAAAGACCGTTCTCGACATGCCCAACATAGGCTACTTTAAGAGTCTTGCTCCACAAGAGGGCCACGGTATCAATATTAAAGAATGTAGCAAAGCCCATGAGTGCAAGTTGGCGAACAGAAAGTAAATTTTATGCAAGGGACTCAACAAGCATGACTTTCTCGATCGTGAGATCATGAGAGACAACAACCTTGCCAAGCCCCAATACCTTAGAAGATGAAGCATCACCCCATTCGACGTTGGTGGCCATAGATGAACCTAGATGCACGTCCACCACCAAGTCTTTGCTTCCGGTCATATGATTTGTGGCTCCACTATCGAGCAACCATGATCCCCCACCGGAAGCAAACTCCTACAAGAGATCAATGCTGGGATTTAGGTACCCATTTGGTAATGGGTCCTTTGAGGTTAGTAACAAGGGTCTTAGGAACCCAAATAGACCATTCAATGTACTCATAAGAAGAACCAACAAATTTAGCAAACACATGACCATCACTAGCACGACATAAAACATAAGAAGGATTAAAGTCGTCGGCCATGTTTGATGGTATGGTGGAGTTTTTCTTGACACCACCACCTTTCACAGTTTTCTTCTTCTTAGAGGCGCCCTCTCCCTCTTTCACAAAAGTTTGTCGGAGAGGGGGAGGTAGCTTGGTCTTGTCATTCTTCTTCTTCTTGGGCTTAGGAACAAACCCAATTCCCTCCTTTGCCACAACCTCCTTTTGATTGCTCAAAAGGTTGTTGAGGTTCTTCTCACCTTGTATGCATGTCACAAGGCCTTTCTCAAGTTGCTTCTTCAACTTGGCATTTTCTTCAACAAGATGCACATGCTCGCAACATGGGTTAGTAGCATTTGCATTATCAATTAACACCATGCGAGGAAAGATAGCCTTTTCCTTGGTTAGTGAAACTTGGAGTTGATCATGAGACTCCTTGAGAGAGGCATGCATACCTTTCAAGGCATTGTGAGCCTTGTCGAGTATAACAAACTCCTCCTTGAGTTTAGCATGGTCAACCTCAAGTTTTGCCTTCTCGAAAGTAAGCATACGAGAGACAACTAAAGCATGATCGAGATCTTTCTTTAATTTAGCATGATCATTGTTGTGTGACTCCTCAAGAGCCAAACGAAGACCACGCTCTTCCTCTAGGGCGTTAGAGAGATCCGATATCTCATCGGCATAGTCTCGACTATGTCCTTCCATTTTAGCAATGGTCTCCTCGTGAGCCTCGATCATGTCATTGGCCTCACCGAGTTGTTCCAAGAGAGCAACAAAGTGCTTCTTGGGTTTTCCCTTAAGTTTGCTCATGAACAACTCAAATTCATTCTCTCCCTCCTTAGTTCCCTCACTCTCACCAATACAATCGGTCAATGAAGGATTAGAAGGGATGGTAGTATTGATGTTTGGGGTTACCTTGTTGGTGGCCTTGGCCATGAGACACTTGGCGGTGATGTTCTCATTAGGCGAGTCGAAGAGAGATGAGCGCGGAGTAGTAGCAATAGCGATTGTGGCCATGGTAACCACCTCATCATCTTCATCATTATCATCATCCTCAACATATTCTTCTTGGGCCACCAACCCTTTAGGAGGGGTCTTCTTGTTGAAGTTGTTCTTGTTGGGATAAGACTTGGCCTTGTCCTTCCGGATAAGCTTGCCTCCAAAGTCTTCTCTTTTCTCATATGGGCAATCAACAACAAAGTGGCTCACATTCCCACAATTGAAGCAAGTCCTCACTCGTTGCTTCCCCTTGTTGCCACTTGAGTTGTTCTTGTTGAAGTTGGGTCCTGTGTTCTTCTTGTTGCCCCAAAATTGCCGTGAAGCAAGAGCCATGTGCTCATGATAAGCATATTTGGTGTCCTCTGGGCTACTCTCATCATCATCCTCCTCGTCCTCTTCTTCCACACAAGCCTTGGCCTTCAAGGCGAGGTTAGGCTTCTTTGATCGTTGAGCTCTTAGAACTGCATTGTCGGCGGTCTTGTCCAAGATCCTCATAGCAACGAACTCATCCAACACTTCATTTGATGACAAGTGGTGGAAGTCCGGTCTTTGACGGATGACAGAGGACATGGCCTTATGATAAGGCATCATGGCCTTGAGAAACTTGCGCTTGATCCAATTGTCATCCGTGTCCTTGCTCCCATGATCTCGAAGAGAAACCGCAAGAGTGGTTAATCTCCGATAAAGTTCACGAGGATCTTCTTCTTCGATCATAGCAAACTCATCGGCTTCATCTGGCACAACTTCATAGTTTGAGCGTTGAATGCTAGCGCTCCCCTTGTACATAGTGCCAACATGCTCCCAAGCTTCCTTGGCCACAGTGAAGGGTCGAAGATGTGCAATGTCTTCGGGAGGGATTGCATCTTGAAGTATGCAAAGAACGGACTCGTTGAATTGATAATCCGTTGTTTCTCTCGGAGTCATGTTGTCGGGATCACGTGGATAAAAACCTTGCTCAATGATTCTCCAAAGGTTAGTAGAGCAATGATTTAAATGACGTTTAAAGCGAAACATCCAAGTAGCAAAATCAGAATTTTTTATAAACTTAGGAGGAGGCCCAACGGAATTTAAATGCGGTGTGGGAACGGGTCCTCCATAGTGAGTAGGAGGAGCGGAGTGGGCAAAGACTCCATTCCCATTCTGAGTAACCGGGGCTTGTACACTACTAGCTTCTCCCTTGTCGGGAGTAGCCTGCGACACGATGGTGGCGGGACGAACCACCTCCAACGGTGTGGTGGATAGTTTAAGCCCCTCAATTAAATCTTTAAACATGCCTTTGACCTCGGTCGCTAGTGATTCTTTCAATGTGGTCATAGCCACATTTAACTCCTCACGAGAGATCGAGGCTCCCCCATCGGACGTAGGCAAGGACGGAGTTCCACCAGAATGTTCGTCCGTCTCGACTATGTTGTCACCCATACTCTTTGGACGGAAAAGTCCTTAAAAAGAGACGAGGCTCTGGTACCAATTGAAAGGATCGATATGGTTGACTAGAGGGGGGGGGGGTGAATAGGCAACTAAC
>LR738715.1:151889335-151901206 GCA_902687465.1 Secale cereale
CCCCTGTTGGGGAACGTTGCATGGGAAACAAAAATTTTCCTACGCTCACCAAGATCAATCTAGGAGATGCATCTACGAGGGAAGAGTCGGATCCACATACCCTTGTAGATCGCTAAGCGGAAGCGTTCAAGAACGCGGTTGATGGAGTCGTACTCGCCGCGATTCAAATCGCCGAAGATCCCAGCACCGAACGGACGGTGCCTCCGCGTTCAACACACGTGCAGCTCGGGGACGTCTCCTCCTTCTTGATCCAGCAAGGGGGAAGGAGAAGTTGACGGAGAAACCCAGCAGCACGACGGCGTGGTGAAGATGGTGGTGGAGGAATTTCAGCAGGGCTTCGCCAAGCACTGTAAACTAGACGAAGATATTCGTGGGAGAGAGAGGGCAGCGCCGAGGCACGAACTTGTGTTGCTGCCCTCCCTCTGCCTCTCTTTATATAGGGGGGAGAGAGGGGAGGGGGCGCCCCTAGGGTTCCCCCTAGGGGGCGGCGGCCAAGGCCAGATGGGGCGGCCAAGGGGGGGTGGCGGCCAGGGCTAGGGTTTCCCCCCCAGGCGCCTTGCCCCCCAAGTCCTATGGGGTGCGGCTGCCCTAGGGGGGCCCAGCCCCCTTAGGCGCAGGTGGAGGGGCCTAGGGGGGGCGCACAGCCCCTGTGTGGGCTGTTGTGTCTCCCCACTTATGGCCCATAGGGCCCGTAACCTTTACCGTGGCCCCCGAAACACCTTTCGGTTCTCCGATTCCTTCCCGATGTTCCCCGGAACAATTCCGGACTCCGTTCACTCTCATCCCATATATCAATCTTCGTCCCCGGACCATTCCGGAGACCCTCATCACGTCCGGGATCTCATACGGGACTCCGAACAAACTTCGGTTACCATGCACTGTTCTCACTAACAACCCTAGCATCACCGAACCTTAAGTGTGTAGACCCTGCGGGTTCGGAAACTATGCAGACATGACCGAGACACTCCCAGGTCAATAACCAATAGCGGGATCTGGATACCCATATTGGTTCCCACACGTTCCTCGATGATCTCATCGGATGAACCACGATGTCAAGGATTCAGGCAATCCAGTATACAGTTCCCTTTGTCTCGTCGATATGTTACTTGCCCGAGATTCGATCGTCGGTATCTCTATACCTAGTTCAATCTCGTTACCGGCAAGTCTCTTTACTCGTTCCGTAATACATAATCCCGTGACTAACTACTTAGTCACTTTGAGCTCATTGAGATGACGTATTACCGAGTGGGCCCGGAGATACCTCTCCGTCACACGGAGTGACAAATCCCAGTCTCGATCCATGTCAACTCAACAGACACCTTCGGAGATACCTGTAGAGTACCTTTATAGTCACCCAGTTACGTTGCGATGTTTGGCACACACAAGGCACTCCTACGGTGTCAGTGAGTTACATGATCTCATGGTCATAGGAACTTATACTTGACATGCAGAAAACTATAGCGATAACTGATACGATCAAAAGCTATGTTTAACGTTTGGGTCTCGTCCATCACATCATTCTCCTAATGATGTGATCCCATTATCAAATGACAACTCATGTCTATGACCTGGAAACCGCGGTCATCTTTGATCAACGAGCTAGTCCTAAAGAGGCTTACTAGGGACACAAAGTTTGTCTATTTATCCACACATGTATTTAAGTTTCCAATCAATACAATTATAGCATGGATAATAAACGATTATCATGAACAAGGAAATATAATAATAACTCTTTTATTATTGCCTCTAGGGCATATTTCCAACAGTCTCCCACTTGCACTAGAGTCAATAATCTAGCATTACAAGGTAATGAATCTAACACCCATAGAGTCCTTGTGTTGATCATGCTTAGCCCGTGGAAGAGGCTTAGTCAACGGATCTGCAACATTCAAATCCGTGTGTACTTTGCAAATGCTTATGTCCTCCTCCTTGACTGAATCGCGGATGGAATTGAAGCGTCGCTTTATGTGTCTGGTCCTCTTGTGAAACCTTGGTTCCTTGGCTAGAGCAATGGCACTAGTGTTGTCACAAAACAGAGTCATTGGGTTCAATGCACTAGGCACAACTCCAAGATCTGTTATGAACTCCTTCATCCAGACACCTTCCTTTGCCGCCTCCGAGGCAGCTATGTACTCCGCTTCGCATGTAGAATCGGCTACCACGCTTTGCTTGGAACTGCACCAGCTTACCGCTCCCCCGTTGAGAATATACACGTACCCGGTTTGAGACTTAGAGTCATCCGGATCAGTGTCAATGCTTGCATCGACGTAACCCTTTACGACGAGCTCTTGATCACCTCCATAAACGAGAAACATTTCCTTAGTCCTTTTCAGGTACTTCAGGATATTCTTGACCGCTGTCCAGTGATCCATACCAGGATTACTTTGAAACCTTCCGGCCATACTTATGGCAAGGCTGACATCTGGTCTTGTGCACAGCATTGCATACATGATAGAGCCTATGGCTGAAGCATAGGGGATGACACTCATCTTTTCTCTATCTTCCGCAGTTACTGGGCATTGAGTCTTACTCAACTTTGTACCTTGCAATACCGGCAAGAACCCCTTCTTGGATTGATCCATTTTGAACTTCTTCAAAACTTTATCAAGGTATGTACTTTGTGAAAGTCCTATCAAGCGTCTCGATCTATCTCTATAGATCTTGATGCCCAATATGAAAGCAGCTTCACCGAGGTCCTTCATCGAAAAACTCTTGTTCAAATACCCCTTCACGCTATCCAAAAGTTCTATATTGTTTCCAATCAGCAATATGTCATCCACATATAATATTAGAAACGCTATAGAGCTCCCACTCACTTTCTTGTAAATACAAGCTTCTCCGTAAACTTGTACAAACCCAAATGCTTTGATCACCTCATCAAAGCGAAGATTCCAACTCCGAGACGCTTGCACCAGCCCATAAATGGAACGCTGGAGTTTGCAAACTTTGTCAGCATTCTCTGGATCGACAAAACCTTCCGGTTGTATCATATACAACTCTTCCTTAAGAAAACCGTTAAGGAACGCTGTTTTGACATCCATCTGCCAAATTTCATAATCGAAATATGCAGCTATTGCTAACATGATTCGGACGGATTTAAGCATCGCTACGGGTGAGAAAGTCTCATCGTAGTCAACTCCTTGAACTTGTGAAAAACCCTTTGCCACAAGTCGAGCTTTATACACGGTGACATTGCCGTCAGCGTCCGTCTTTCTCTTAAAAATCCATTTATTCTGAATGGCCTTCCGCCCTTCAGGTAATACTTCCAAAGTCCATACTTTGTTTTCATACATGGATCCCATCTCGGATTTCATGGCCTCTAACCATTTGTCGGAATCCGGGCCCACCATCGCTTCTCCATAGCTCGCAGGTTCACTGTTTTCCAACAACATGACCTCCAAGACAGGGTTACCATACCACTCAGGTGCAGTGCGTACCCTTGTCGACCTACGAGGTTCGGTAGTAACTTGATCAGAAGCTTCTTGATCATCATCATTGGCTTCCTCTTCAACCGTTGCAGGCTCCACAAAAACATCTTTCTGTGCTGCGCTACTCTCTGGTTGAAGCAGAGGTTCAATAACCTCATCAAGTTCTACCTTCCTCCCACTCAATTCTTTCGAGAGAAACTCTTTCTCGAGAAAGGACCCGTTCTTAGCGACAAACACTTTGCCCTCGGATCTGAGATAGAAGGTGTACCCAACCGTCTCTTTTGGGTATCCTATGAAGACACATTTGTCCGCTTTGGGTTCGAGCTTTTCTGGCTGAAGCCTTTTGACATAAGCATCGCAACCCCAAACTTTGAGAAAAGACAACTTAGGTTTCTTACCAAACCACAGTTCATACGGTGTTCTCTCAACGGACTTGGATGGAGCCCTATTTAAAGTGAATGCAGCCGTCTCTAACGCATATCCCCAAAATGATAGTGGCAAATCGGCAAGAGACATCATAGAACGCACCATATCTAATAGGGTTCGATTACGACGTTCGGACTCACCATTACGCTGTGGTGTTCCAGGTGGCGTCAACTGTGAAACAATTCCACATTGTCTTAAGTGATTGCCAAACTCATAACTCAGATACTCTCCCCCTCGATCAGATCGTAGGAACTTGATCTTCTTGTTACGATGATTCTCAACTTCACTCTGAAATTGCTTGAACTTTTCAAACGTTTCAGACTTATGCTTCATCAAGTAAATATACCCATATCTACTTAAGTCGTCAGTGAAGGTGAGAAAATAACGATATCCACCGCGCGCCGTGACACTCATCGGGCCACACACATCAGTATGTATGATTTCCAATAAGTCACTTGCCCGTTCCATTGTTCCTGAAAACGGGGTCTTAGTCATCTTGCCCATGAGGCACGGCTCGCATGTGTCAAGTGATTCAAAATCAAGAGACTCCAAAAGTCCATCAGCATGGAGCTTCCTCATGCGTTTCACGCCGATATGACCCAGACGGCAGTGCCACAAGAAAGTGGTACTATTGTTATCAACTCTACATTTTTTGGCATCAATGTTATGAACATGTGTATCATCACTATCGAGATTCAATAAGAATAAACCCCCTACTTCGGGTGCATGACCATAAAAGATATTACCCATATAAATAGAACAACCTTTATTCTCTGATTTAAATGAGTAACCGTCTCGCATTAAACAAGATCCAGATATAATGTTCATGCTCAACGCAGGCACTAAATAACAATTATTCAGGTTCATAACTAATCCCGATGGTAATCGAAGAGCGAGCGTGCCGACGGCGATCACATCAACCTTGGAACCATTCCCCACGCGCATCGTCACTTCGTCCTTCGCCAGCCTCCGTCTATTCCGTAGTTCCTGTTTAGAGTTGCAAATGTGAGCAACCGAACCGGTATCAAATACCCAGGCACTACAACGAGAGTTGGTAAGGTACACATCAATAACATGTATATCACATATACCTTGCTTGTTGTTGTTGTTGGCCCCCTTCTTGTCTGCCAGATACTTGGGGCAATTCCGCTTCCAGTGGCCGTTCCCCTTGCAATAGAAACACTCAGTCTCTGGCTTGGGCCCAGCCTTGGGTTTCTTCACTGGATGAGCAACTGCCTTGCCACCCTTCTTAGAGTTACCCTTCTTGCCCTTGCCATTCTTCTTGAAACTGGTAGTTTTATTGACCATCAACACTTGATGCTCCTTCTGGATGTCTGACTCAGCGACTTTCAGCATCGCAAACAGCTCGGCGATGGTTTTGTTCATCCCTTGCATGTTATACTGCTGCACGAAGCTCTTGTAGCTAGGTGGGAGTGACTGGAGAATTCTGTCAATGATAGCCTCCTCCGGGAACACAAGTCCCAGATCAGCTATGCGGGTATAGTACCCAGACATCTTCAGTAAGTGCTCACTGACAGACGAATTCTCCTCCATCTTGCAAGCAAAGAATTTATCGGAGGTCTCATACCTCTCGATCTTGGCATTCTTCTCAAAGATGAACTTCAACTCCTCGAACATCTCATATGCTCCATGACGTTCAAAACGCCTTTGAAGTCCTCCTTCCAAGCTATACAACATGGCACACTGCACTACTGAGTAGTCATCCGCACGCGACTGCCAGGCGTTCATAACGTCCACAGAGGCCGGAGCGGGGGGTTCACCTAGCGGTGCATTTAGGACATAAACCTTTTGGGAAGCTGTGAGGATGATCCTCAGATTGCGGAGCCAGTCCACAAAGTTGCTCCCATCATCTTTCAGCTTAGTTTTCTCTAGGAACGCATTAAAATTCAGGGGAGCTACTGCGGGAGCCATCTACAACAAAAGATTTGCAAAGACATCTTAGACTATTGTTCATGATAAGTGAGTTTTAACTAATCAAATTACTTATAACTCCCACTCAAATTGACATCCCTCTGGTCATCCGAGCGTGACATGATCCAAATCCACCAACCCAAGTCCGATCATCACGTGAGATGAGGTGATGTCAATGGTGAACATCTTCATGTTGATCATATCTACTATATGACTCATGCTCGACCTTTCGGTCTTCCTGTGTTCCGAGGCCATGTCTGTACATGCTAGGCCCGTCAAGTCTAACCCGAGTGTTCTGCATGTGCAAAACTGGCTTGCACCCGTTGTATGCGAACGTAGAGTCTATCACACCCGATCATCACGTGGTGCTTCGAAACGACGAACCTTCGCAACGGCGCACACTCGGGGGGAACACAATTTTATCTTGAAATTTTAGTGAGGGATCATCTTATAATGCTACCGTCGTCCTAAGCAAAATAAGATGCATAAAAGGATTAACATCACATGCAAATCATAAGTGACATGATATGGCCATCAACTCGTGCTTTTGATCTCCATCTCCAAAGCACCGGCATGATCTCCATCGTCACCGGCGTAACACCATGATCCCCATCATCATGATCTCCATCATCGTGTCGCCATCGGGGTTGTCGCGCGCCCACCATGCTCTTACTACTATTGCTACCGTTTAGCGATAAAGTAAAGCATTACATAGCGCTTAATGATTGACACGCAGGTCATACAAAAATTAAATACAACCCTATGGCTCCTGCCGGTTGCCGTATACATCGACATGCAAGTCGATATTAACTATTACAACATGATCATCTCATACATCAAATATATCTCATCATGTCTTTGGCCATATCATATCACATACATACCCTGCAAAAACAAGTTAGACGTCCTCTAATTTGTTGTTGCATGTTTTACGTGGCTGCTATGGGTATCTAGCAAGAACGCTTCTTACCTACGCAAAGCCACAACGGTGATATTTAAGTTGCTATTTAACCTTCTACAAGGACCGCCTTCGTCGAATCCGATTCAACTAAGATAGGAGAGACAGACACCCGCCAGCCATCTTATGCAACAAAAGTTGCATGTCTGTCGATGGAACCGGTCTCATGTACGTGGACATGTAAAGTTGGTCCGGGCCGCTTCATCCCATAATGCCGCTGAATCAAGAAAGACCAAAGAGGGAAGCAATCTAAACATCAACGCCCACAAACCCCTTTGTGTTCTACTCGTGAAAACATCTACGCAAGAACCTAGCTCATGATGCCACTGTTGGGGAACGTTGCATGGGAAACAAAAATTTTCCTACGCTCACCAAGATCAATCTAGGAGATGCATCTACGAGGGAAGAGTCGGATCCACATACCCTTGTAGATCGCTAAGCGGAAGCGTTCAAGAACGCGGTTGATGGAGTCGTACTCGCCGCGATTCAAATCGCCGAAGATCCCAGCACCGAACGGACGGTGCCTCCGCGTTCAACACACGTGCAGCTCGGGGACGTCTCCTCCTTCTTGATCCAGCAAGGGGGAAGGAGAAGTTGACGGAGAAACCCAGCAGCACGACGGCGTGGTGAAGATGGTGGTGGAGGAATTTCAGCAGGGCTTCGCCAAGCACTGTAAACTAGACGAAGATATTCGTGGGAGAGAGAGGGCAGCGCCGAGGCACGAACTTGTGTTGCTGCCCTCCCTCTGCCTCTCTTTATATAGGGGGGAGAGAGGGGAGGGGGCGCCCCTAGGGTTCCCCCTAGGGGGCGGCGGCCAAGGCCAGATGGGGCGGCCAAGGGGGGGTGGCGGCCAGGGCTAGGGTTTCCCCCCCCCCAGGCGCCTTGCCCCCCAAGTCCTATGGGGTGCGGCTGCCCTAGGGGGGCCCAGCCCCCTTAGGCGCAGGTGGAGGGGCCTAGGGGGGCGCACAGCCCCTGTGTGGGCTGTTGTGTCTCCCCACTTATGGCCCATAGGGCCCGTAACCTTTACCGTGGCCCCCGAAACACCTTTCGGTTCTCCGATTCCTTCCCGATGTTCCCCGGAACAATTCCGGACTCCGTTCACTCTCATCCCATATATCAATCTTCGTCCCCGGACCATTCCGGAGACCCTCATCACGTCCGGGATCTCATCCGGGACTCCGAACAAACTTTGGTTACCATGCACTGTTCTCACTAACAACCCTAGCGTCACCGAACCTTAAGTGTGTAGACCCTGCGGGTTCGGAAACTATGCAGACATGACCGAGACACTCCCAGGTCAATAACCAATAGCGGGATCTGGATACCCATATTGGTTCCCACACGTTCCTCGATGATCTCATCGGATGAACCACGATGTCAAGGATTCAGGCAATCCCGTATACAGTTCCCTTTGTCTCGTCGGTATGTTACTTGCCCGAGATTCGATCGTCGGTATCTCTATACCTAGTTCAATCTCGTTACCGACAAGTCTCTTTACTCGTTCCGTAATACATAATCCCGTGACTAACTACTTAGTCACTTTGAGCTCATTGAGATGACGTATTACCGAGTGGGCCCGGAGATACCTCTCCGTCACACGGAGTGACAAATCCCAGTCTCGATCCATGTCAACTCAACAGACACCTTCAGAGATACCTGTAGAGTACCTTTATAGTCACCCAGTTACGTTGCGATGTTTGGCACACACAAGGCACTCCTACGGTGTCAGTGAGTTACATGATCTCATGGTCATAGGAACTTATACTTGACATGCAGAAAACTATAGCGATAACTGATACGATCAAAAGCTATGTTTAACGTTTGGGTCTCGTCCATCACATCATTCTCCTAATGATGTGATCCCGTTATCAAATGACAACTCATGTCTATGACCTGGAAACCGCGGTCATCTTTGATCAACGAGCTAGTCCTAAAGAGGCTTACTAGGGACACAAAGTTTGTCTATTTATCCACACATGTATTTAAGTTTCCAATCAATACAATTATAGCATGGATAATAAACGATTATCATGAACAAGGAAATATAATAATAACTCTTTTATTATTGCCTCTAGGGCATATTTCCAACAGCCCCGGCGATGCTTTGCAGCGTGCGCGATGAGCCCACACGCCCGTCCCCTTGGCCGTCTGGCCCTGCTCCCCCCTGCTGCTCCGTTCCCCCGCGCCCCGCTCGCGGTTCGCCTCCGCCGTCGCTGCGCCGGCCCCGCCTCCACCGCTCGCCGCCGCTCCGCCCGGCGCGCCCCTCCCTCGGTCCTCGTGCGCGCTGCCACTGCGCACTCCGCGGCCACCTCTGCTCGCCCGCGCTCCGGCTCCCTCCGCCTCCTCGTAGCGCCGGCTCCACCGCTCGACGCCGCCGCTGCTCCGCGCGCCCTGCGGCCTCGCCGTGGCCTCGCCCGGCGCCCCTTTCCGGGCCCCGCCCCGTTTCCTTCTCCGGCGCGCGCGTTGGCCTGCCCCCGCGTGCCGGCGGCGCCCCGTGGTGGCCTCACCGAGCCGTGGCCGGCGCCCCCGCCAGCCCCTCGTTCGGGGCGAACGCCCAGTCGGGCGCTGGGCGCCCGAACCGCTAGCACCCCCGCCCGTTAGCGCCCCTGGCCCAATGACAAGGGGGCCCGCCCCCCAGAACGTTGAAAAAAAGGATTTTAAAAATAATAATAATATAATAAAAAATAAATAAATAAATAAATAATTATATTAATTAATTAATCAATTAACAAATTAATTAAGTTAATTAATCATATTTAGATTAATCTAATCAGTAATTAACCTAATCAGTAATTAACTAAATCATAATTAACCTAACTAAACTGTTAGTTAACTTACAGTTAATGACACACGGGCCCCGCGCGTCAGTTTGACCAGTCAACGTCTTGTTGAGTGCTGACGTCATGCTGACGTCAGCATGCACTATTCTGGGTAATGTTGATTTATTTAATAATTAATAAATTTGAAAATGATTTAAAACTTTAAAAAATTAATATAAAATAAACCGTAACTTGGATGAAAATACTTTATATATGAAAGTTGCTCAGAATTTCGAGACGCATCCGAATACGCAGACCGTTCGTCAACCACACATCCCTAGCATACTGAATCCGCAACTTTCCCCCTCCGTTTCATCCGCCCGAAAATGCGAAACACCGGGAATAATTTCCCGGATGTTTCCCCCTTCGTCAGTATCACCCGATACTGCGTTAGGGCACACCTAGCACTGTTACATGTCATGTCATGCATCGTCATGCATCTGTTTGCATTGTATTCACTGTTTCTTCCCCCCTCTTCTCTCCGGTAGACTACGAGACCGACGCTGCTGCTGCCCCGATCGACTACGATGTTGACGACCCCACCTTGGCTGCCGAGCTTCCTGGCAAGCCCCCCCCTTGATCAACCTGATATCGTCTATTCTTCTCTCTACTGCTTGCATTAGAGTAGTGTAGCATGTTACTGCTTTCGATACTCCTATTCTGCTGCATAGCCTGTCATTGTTGCTACCACTGTTGATACTTTACCTGCAATCCTAAATGCTTAGTATAGGATGCTAGTATTCCATCAGTGGCCCTACACCCTTGTCCGTCTGCCCTGCTATTCTATCGGGCCGTGATCACTTGGGGGTGATCACGGGTATATACTACATACACTTATACATGATACATGCTGTGACTAAAGTCAGGTCGGCTCGTTGAGTACCCGCGGTTGATTCACGGATTGGGGGCTGAAAGGACATACTTTCCCGACGGCCCTCTGTGTGGATCTTTGTGGCGGAGCGTCAGGGCAGGTTGAGACACCTAGGCGATAGGTGGGCCTGGCCCTGGTCGTTGTCCGCGGTTATTTCATAATAACACGCTTAACGAGTTTGGATATTTCATCTGAGTCTGGCCGTTGGCCTATACGCACTAACCAGCTACATGGGAATAGTTATGGGTACTCGACGTCGTGGTATCAACCGAAGCCTTCTTGACGTCAGCGATTGAGCGGCGCGCGCCGGATTGGACGGGAAAGCCTACTCTAGTATTAGGAGAGGCTAGGTCTGCTTACCAGCCGCCCTCGCAACGTGCAGGTGTGCATTGGGCGATGGGCCCAGACCCCCGTGCGCTTAGGGTTTAGACCGGCGTGCTGACCTCTCTGTTGTGCTTAGGTAGGGCTGCGGCGTGTTGATCTTCCGAGGCCGGGCATGACCCTGGAAAGTGTGTCCGGCCAAATGGGATCAAGCGTGCTGGGTTATGTGGTGCACCCCTGCAGGGAAGTTAATCTATTCGAATAGCCGTGTCCCTCGGTAAAAGGACGACCCGGAGTTGTATTCCGACGTCATGACAACTAGAACCGGATACTTGATAAAACACACCCACATGAGTTCCAGATATAACTCGGTGGTTGCTCTCTCACAGGGTGATGTGCGGGAGGATCGCCGAGTAGGATTATGCTATCCGTTGTTACTTGGTGAACTTACCATCTATTCTCTTCTACTGCTGCAAGATGGAGGCTGCCAGAAGCGTAGTCTTCGTTTGGATTAGCTATCCCCCTCTTAATTTGGCTTGCTGCAGTTCAGTCCACCGATACTACCCATATCATTGTTACCATTGCATATGTAGTATAGATCCTTGCTTGCGAGTACTTTGGATGAGTACTCACGGTTGCTTTGCTCCCCCGTTTCCCCCTTCTGTTCCTTCTTCTCGGATGATGTAACCAGATGGTGGAGCCCAGGAGCCAGACGCCACCTACGACGACTCCTATGACACCGGAGGCGCCTACTACTACGTGTAGTCTGCCGACGACGACCATGAGTAGTTAGGAAGATCCCAGGCAGGAGGCCTGCTCCTCTTTCGATCTGTATCCCAGTTTTTGCTAGCCATATTATGGCACCTTGTTTAACTTTATGTCTGTACTCAGATATTTGTTGTTTCCGCTGACTTGTCTATGATCGAGCACTTGTATTCGAGCCCTCGAGGCCACTGGCTTGTAATATGAAGCTTGTATGACTTATTTTACTTTTAGAGTTGTGTTTTGATATCTACTAGTGAGTCCCTGATCTTGGCCGTACACATTTGCGTGCATGATTAGTGTACGAACAAATCGGGGGCGTCACAGCGGCGGCCGCACGCATGTGTGCGCCGG
>LR738715.1:151909530-151939509 GCA_902687465.1 Secale cereale
CCCCCAAGCGGTCCTCACCCCACATCGTCGGTGGCCGTCGTCCTGGTCTACAGACTGTTGCTGAAATCATTCACCGGTAAAGATGCGACCCGCGGGGCCGCCGCATGCTGAAACCAGACCACTGGCGAACCAAGTGCTACTTCTGTGCTAAAGGTATGGCCATGTCAATCAACGACATGCTGCAACCGGTGCCCATGATGCTACCATCAACATGGCGAGGTGCTACAACGGCGAGGCAAGGTGCTGGTCACCCAGTGACTGGCGATGCTACAACCAGCATCCAAATATGCTATGAGCGGCGATTCAAAGTGCTACAACCGGTATAATTTTTGCTACTACAGACGCCGACCGGGTGACCACACCCGCTAGATGTTGGAACCGACATAAATTTTTGCTACTATGGGCGGTGACCACGCCACACAGATGCTGAAACCGCTCCCACTAGATGTTGGAACCGTGCCAGACAACCAAGGAGTTCCATCTCATCGTACCAGATGACTTTAGGAACCAAACGGTATGTTCAACCTCACCCTACCTCGGTTGGCATGGCCTACTTTTCTGAACATATATTATATATATTTACATTTGAATAAAAGGTTCCACATGCAGCATATACGTCAAAGGTTTTTTCTTTCTATACTAGGCAAATTAATAATGTATTGTTCTTTCTATTACTTTTATATTTGCATCACATCATGGTTACATTATCTGTTTAATTATAATTTTTTATCCTTTGATTCAACTGTTGTACTGTTTTTTCAATTACTCCCATATTTGCATGTTACCCTATTATTTAACAATCTTACCATTTCAGCTCCAGTAGCAAGTGTAGTACACAATCTTGGCTTTTACATAACCGAAGACTCTATGGATGTCATATTGAACACAAACCATGGATTTATAATCGTTGCTTATGTAAAACTTGATGAACATGGTCACTTCTATTTTGGCGCTGGCCTTTGGACAAAAAATTCTAAGTTTCATGTAGTGAAGGTTGGCAGTAAAATTGCACTGCACCTAAAACAGCCTGGTCATATGATATATGCTAACTTCCTCGACGATACCATCCGTCCAGACTTTGTTCGAAGTAAGTGTTCTTTTCTAGTATCTGCATATTGACTCACCTAGCAATATCAAAGGAACTGTGCAGTATTTAAGCAACCAATTGAGATTCCATTTTCTGACTCTATTAAGTCTGTTCCTACCTAGTAACTTCTAATTATCAACACACTTTTTCTGCCCGTCCTAACTAAATTTTCCCTATACTCCCACTCCTATCAGATAGCGCCGCCATCGAGGAGACTCCGGAGGTGGAGAGCGAGGCTGCCAACAAGCGGAGGCGGGTCAAGCAAGAACTGCAAGCGACTCCAGCGGGCCTAGACTTTATTAGCAGCCTCCCCGATGATATGTTGATAGTCATCATCTCCCTCATCCCAATCAAATATGGCGCGGGGACAACCGTCCTTTCCCGACGATGACGCCCCTAATGACACTCCTCCCCTCTCGACCTCATCGACGTCCATAAGCTCTTCCATGGCTATCGCAAAAGCTTGGACACATTGTCCCAGATCCTCGGCATGGACCATGGCCCAATTAGGGGCCTTATCACGGGCAAGTTCCGTTCCAACGGTAAAAACCGAGCCAAGCTTGACGAGTGGTTCCGATCCCCCGCCCAAGATCAGCTCGAGGAGCTCAGTTTTAATGATGGATATATGCGCTCACTGGCACTGTCTGTGCTCTGCCTCGCGCCCACACCGAGCCTTGCCGGGTTTATGAACCAGCATCCCCCCGATTAATGATGCGCCCGCTCTTTTTCTACCATGACTGAAGCACCTCGAGCTCGTCGCCATCTGCATCCCCAAGGATGACATGGAGCACCTGCTCCGTGGCTGCACTGCACTTGATTACCTTCATCTTCAAGCGATCAATGGGCTACTCGCCTGTCAAATTCTTCGAACTTGTTATTGGATCCACACCAATTCAGGTACAAAAGTCACCTTCTTCTCCTTCTTGAAATTAACATAATTTCTAATTTTGAAGATGTATGTTCGTCTGTCATTCAGAAAATGATTCCGACAGGCTTGACCCCATATTTTCGCACAGTGAAGGTTTTGGCACTAGAATCAATCGGCCCCAACATGGACCAAGTTGTCAGTTTCTTGAGATGCTTTCTGTACCCGAAGAAGCTATATATCAAGGTGATGCTCCTTTCCTGTGAAATTTTAACCATAAGGAAGTTCATTTTTGGTACCTTTTCCCAACTTTACAATGAATAATGTACTACGATTTTCGAAGAAATTTTGTTGCATTTCAATACATACATGTTTTTTCTCTTCCTATAGTGGTTGCTTGATCCATATCCTTTGGATTCATATGTACTAGTTTTCGCAGGGAAATTTCCATCCACTCCAACCTCTTGTCAAGAAGCCTACATTTTTCTAGATTGTAATCAAATGCCCATGTTAATCATGTAGGATCGAAGATGGCATGCCACTCTATTCATGTATTTTAGAAATCCCGCAAACCAAAGAGGCCTGGCGTAGTGTTCAAAACTGCATGTAGGCACTAATACGTCATGTTCTTTTACAGATAAGATTAGGCCCGGTAGTGGATAATGTGATACAATATAACAATCACATCGAATGCCTTGATATGCATATCTCAGAATTTACTTTGAACTCCTACCGAGGGACCTTACCGGAGATTATATTCGACATGTTCTTTGTTTTGAGAGAAATGGTGCTAAAGGCAATGAGGTTTTCCCTACATTTATTTCACAAAAATGAATGGTTTCTTGATCAGTGCCGACGGCTACGGCAGAATGGAAAAGACTCTACAGAAGCTGAATTTCATGTTGGAAAATCAGTTTACAGAGTAATCAAAGTCTTTATGTCAAGCCCATACATGACTTGTCAGTGGCTGGCCCCTTTGCAGAAATGTTGAGGTTTCAAAACAAGTGTTACAAGTGGTAATATCAGTTTGAACCTCTCTTATGTCCATGTTCAATTGATCAGCATGGGCATTGATGACCCACAAGTATAGGGAATTAGTCGTAGTCCTTTCGATAAGTAAGAGTGTCGAACCCAACGAGGAGCAAAATGAAATGACAAGCGGTTTTCAGTAAGGTATTTTCTGCAAACACTAAAATTATTGGTAACAAATAGTTTGATAGCAAGGTAATTTGTAACGAGTAACAAGTAGCAATAGTAACAAAGGTGCAACAAGTTAGCACAATCCTTTTTATAGCGAAGGACAGGACGAAAAATTATCTTATATAAAGCAAAGTGCTCTCGAGGACACATGGGAATTCTTGTAAGTTACTTTCATCATGTTTAGTTGATTCACGCTCGCTACTTTGATAATTTGATATGTGGGTGGACCGGTGCTTGGGTGTTGTTCTTAGTTGAATAAGCCTCTCACTTATGGTTACCTCCTCTCACAAGCATCCACAACTACGAAAGTAGAATTAAGATAAATCTAACCATAGCATGAAACATATGCATCCAAATCAGCCCCTTACGGAATAGCGCATAAACTAGGGTTTAAATTTCTATCACTCTATCAATCCATAATCTAATTGCTACTCCACAATGTGTTCCCTTAGGCCCAAGTATGGTGAAGTGTCATGTAGTCGACGCTCACATGACACCAAAGAAAGCAAAAACATTCATATCATCAACATATCGAACGAATACCAACATGATTACTTATAACAAGACTTCTCCATGTCCTCAAGAACAAAAGTAACTACTCAAAAATCACATTCATGTTCAAGATCATAGGGGTATTGAATATCATTAATGATATGAACATATAATCTTCCACCAAATAAACCAACTAGCATCAACTACAAGATGTAATCAACACTACTAGCAACCCACATGCACCAACATGAGGTTTTGAGACAAAGACTGAAAACATGAGATGAATTAGGATTTGATATGAGATAGTGTTGGTGAACATGGTGATGAGGATTGGTCCTCCCATGATGAGAGGATCATTGGTGATGCTGATGGCTTCAATTTCCCCCTTCCGGAGGGAAGTGTCCCCGGCGGAATTGCTCCGTCGGAGAGCAAAAGTGCTCCTACCCAAGTTTCACCTCGAGACGGCGGTGCTTCGCCCCGAAAGTTCTCTCTCGATTTTTTCTAGGTCAAGACCCTTGATATAGGAGAAGATGGGCCCTGGAGGCCTGCCACGGGTGCCACAAGCTCGGGGGGTGCCTTGGGGGGTGGGGCGCGTCCCCAGGCTTGTCGCTTCCTGGTGGGTCCCCTTCTGATGTTTCTTCCACCAATATACTCCAAAATAATTCTCTGTAAATTTTCAGGTCATTTGGATTTGTGCATAATAGCTATCTCTTATGTAGCCCTTTCCGGTCCAGAATTCCAGCTGTCAGCAATCTCCCGCTTCATGTGAAACTTGCAAAATAAGAGAGAAATGGCATAAGAATTGTATCATAGAGTGAAATAACACTAAAAATGTAACAAATAACAATAGGAATACATGATGTAAAATGGACATATCAACTCTCCCAAGCTTACACCTCACTTGTCCTCAAGCAAAAACCAAAATTGATAATCATGAACACATGTTTAGAGAGAGAGAGAGAGGTGTCGATAAAATAAAATACAGACATGAATGCATCATGATCATTATTATAATAGCAATATATTAAAATCTTATCATACTAAAGTAACAATTCATTCACAAGATAGAGTATGAACCACAAACTTCATTGAAAACTAACAAACTATGATTCCAGTCATCGAAACAATTGCAATTTGTAGCATTATCAGAAAGAGTCTATGTAAGAGTTTTGTTTGGAAAGTTCACATACTCAACCATCATTTAGTCTTCTATGATTACTGACACTCACGACATACTTATGTAGCAAAAGTTTTAATCAGACACATAGAAAGATAGGGGCTTATAGTTTCGCCTCCCAACATATTTACCTCAAGGGTAATGTAAAAAATAATAATTTATGATCGCCTACATCCAAGTGGGTATATATATATATATGACTCTTATTTTGTACTCCTGGGAGTATGTACTCCCATCCTCAATATACCTCATATACGCATTAATTATACCTCTTTATCATTCTCAATATACTTCATTAAATATTTTAAGATACCCCAATACAAGTTTTGTTGAAAAAATATAATCTGCGACGTACTTTTTGTAATATACCTTTTTCACGTACAAACACATCAGTATATACGTAAACATTTAAAATATGTAGACTCGCATGAATTTTTTCATGAAAGTCATTTTGGGGTATCTAATAATTACTAATGAAGTATATTAAAAATAATAAAGAGGTATAAAAGATTCATCTATGTGGTATATGAGGAGCGGGAGTACGTACTCCCAGGAGTACACAACTATTTTCCTATATATATATATATATATATATATATATATATATATATATATATATATATATATATATATATATATCGATCTTCCCCACCACATGATGCTTGCAAAGATAAAAAATAAAAATGGAACAGAGAGAGAAAAACTATTGACTCTTGCATAAAAGTAAATACATAAGGTAAAAGATAGGCCCTTCGCAGAGGGAAGCAGAGGTTGTCATGCACTTTTTATTTTTGGATGTAGAAGCTCTTAATGTAAAGGAACGTCACTTTATATTGCTCCTTGTGATAGCAACCTTTATTATGCAATTGTTCACTTATATTTCTTTACCATCATAAGTTTGTACAAAGCTTATTTTCCCTTACAATAATAGATCATACATATTTAGGAGCAATTTTTATTGCTTTTGCACCGATGACAACTTACTTGAAGGATCTTATTCAATCCATAGGTAAATATAGTGGACTCTCATGACATGAAACTGGGTTTAAGGGTTTTTGGATGCACAAGTAGCATCTATACTTAGTGCGGAATTTTGGCTAGCAAAAGATATTGAGCAAGCACCACTTGTTAGGGGATCCATGAGAGTATAACTTCTATTTGGATATAAACAAACATAATTCATTACGTTGTCTTCCTTGTCCAAGATTAACAAATTGATATAGAATAGTTTAATGGGTGTTCACAATCATAAAAGATGTCCAAGTTAGTGTATTTATATGTGAGATCTCTCTTTCTTATATTACTTTTCATGAAATGCAACAATGACCAATGCTATGTTTGTTAATCTTCAACAAATTTCATCAGTTATACTTCATTTTATGTGAAGTCATCACTCCGCATGGGATTAGCATATGATCTTTTAATTCTTTTAATTTCTAAGACTGGAACAAGAAAGCAAAACAACTCAACTCAACTACTATTTATTACATAACTCTCACACGATTACATAGATAGATAGATCAAACTAAAACTTTATTCTTCTAAATCACAAAATAACTAGAGATCGAACTAAAATATATAATGATGTTAGAAGTGATGGTGATACGATACGAGGGCACCTCCCCCAAGCTTGGCACAAGCCAAGGGTGGTGCCCATACCCGTGTACTCAAGTCTCCTTCTTTGGTGATGGTGATGGTGACGAAGTGGTAGGCTTGTCCTTCAACTTGAATAAGTACTCCAGATTCCTATTGATGTTCCAGAGAGCATGATTTTGATCTTCCAATAGAATAACTTCATGAACGAGAGAGTTATTCTGAGCATAGATTGTTTCAAAAACTCTTTAGGCATCAATTTCATTTGGGGAAATATAATCATAAAAAGGTTAGAACATATCTCCCTTTTCTGCAGTCTCTTCCATAGGCATGACTTTGTCCCCCTCTTGGATCTGGCTTCCTGTGGCCTCCTCAGTTTTATCCTCCGGCAGGCGAGGGTTGATGACCTTCTCGTAGAATTTTTCCTTGGGTAAGCTTGGAGGAGCCATGCCATCTACATATGTCAAAAAAAGAACACGAAACAAGAACATAGGAGAATCTCGTGATACGGTGGTCAATACATCAGGGAGTATATATAACGAAATTTTCCCGTGCAAAACAAGTAAGAAGGAAGAAAAACGGAGCCCGAAAGGTCCACAAGGGCGCCACAAGCCTGGGAGGCGCACCCAGGGGGTAGGGCGCGCCCCCTGGACTTGTCGCTTCCTCACGCACTTTCTAGAATGTTTTTTGATTTTCCTAATTTTTCATATATTCTGAAACGAATAGAAAGTACTTTTATGGAACTTTTGGAGCCAGTTTACTTACCGTACCATGCACCTACTCCTTTTCAGGCTTCTGAGGCTTCTGGAGCGTTCTAGAAGGTTTCCTCTATGTGCTCTTCGAGTATCATAGTTTGAATAATATTGGTTTCAACATTAATGGGTGTACATGAGATATATTGTTTGATGATTCGCCCATTAACTACCTTTGGATTAGTGCCTTCCGCGTTGTTGATCTTGATAGCTCCGGATCTATAAAATTCGTCGATGATGTATGGTCCTTCTCATTTGCGGAGAAGTTTTCCTACAAAGAATCTTAAACGAGAATTGTATAATAAAACTTGATCACCTACTTTGAATTCCCATTTTTAATTCTTTTATCATGCCATCTTGTAACTTTTTCTCTAAGCAACTTGGCATTTTTGTAATCTTGTGTCCTCCATTCATCTAGAGAAATAATATCAAATAACCTCTTTTCACCGACAAGTTTGAAATCGTAATTATGTTCTTTAATTGCCCAATAAGATTTATGTTCTAACTCAATAGGTAAAAGGCATGCTTTTCCATAGACCATTTCATAAGGGGACATACCCATATGATTTTTATAACCAGTTTTATATGCCGAGAATGCATCACCAAGTTTCCTAGACCAATTCTTTCTAGATCTATTAATAGTCTTTTGCGAAATTAACTTTATTTCCCTATTGGTCAATTCAACTTGACCACTAGCCCGAGGATTATAAGGTGATGCAATTCTATGGTTAACAACATATTTAGCAAGAATTTTACGGAATGCACCATGAATAAAATGTGAACCACCATTAGTCATCAAATACCTAGGGGCTCCAAATATCAGGAAAATAACTTCTTTAAGCATTTTAATACAAGTGTTATGATCAACATTACTAGTTAGAATAGCTTCTACACACTTAGTAGCGTAATCCACAATAACTAAAATATGAGTATACCCATTGGAGGAAGGAAAATGTCCCATGTAATCAAATCCCCAAATACCAAATGGTTCAATAACAAGTGAATAATTCATAGGCATTTCCTGGCGTCTACTAATATTACTAATTCTTTGACATTCATCACAAGATAAGAAAAACTTACGTGCATCCTTGAAGAGAGTAGGCCAATAAAAACCAGATTGTAATACCTTATGTGTAGTTCGGCCTCCAGCATGGTGTCCTCCGTATGCCTCGGGGTGACACTTACGTAGGATTTTTTCCTGTTCATGCTCAAGTACACAATGTCTAATAACACCATCTACTCCTTCTTTATATAGACGTGGGTCATCCCAAAAGTTAATGTCTTACCAAAGAAGAACTTTTTTATTTTGTTGGTATGTGAAACTAGGTGGTATATATTTAGCAACAATGTAAATAGCATAGTCTGCATACCAAGTAGTGCTACGAGAAGCATTTATAACAGCTAATTTTTCATCAGGAAAACTGTGATCAATATGAAGTGGGTTATCAAGAACATTTTTAGTTCTAGACAGATTATCAGCTACGAGGTTCTCAGCTCTCTTTCTATCAATAATATGCAAATCAAATTCTTGTAGCAAAAGAACCCACCTAATAAGTCTAGGTTTAGCATCTTTCTTTTCCAAAAGATTTTTAATAGCATCATGATCGATGTGAATAGCTACTTTAGAATCAACAATGTATGATCTGAATTTATCACACAGAGACACAATTGCTAAAAATTCTTTCTCGGTAGTAGCATAATTTATTTGAGCATTGTCTAGAGTTTTACTAGCGTAATGGATACCATTCAATTTCTTATCAACTATTTTTCCTAAAACATCACCAACAACATAGTCACTAACATCACACATAATTTTAAAAGGCAAGTTCCAATTAGGTGGTTGAACAATAGGTGTAGATTTTAAGGCTTTCTTAAGTATTTCAAATGCTTCTACACAATCATCATCAAAAACAAATGGAGCATCTTTTTGCAAAAGATTAGTAAGAGGCTTGAAAATTTGATAGAAATCTTTAATGAACCTTTTACCAAAACCAGCATGACCTAGGAAACTTCTTACACCTTTGATATCTTTGGTACATCGCATTTTCTCAATTGCATCAACTTTAGCTTTATCAACTTAAATACATAATTAAGAAATTTGATGCCCAAGGACTATACCTTCATTCATCATAAAGTGGCACTTCTCCCAATTCATGACAAGATTAGTTTCTTCACATCTGTGCAAAACTCGATCAAGATTGCTTAAGCATTCATCAAAACAAGTCCCGTAAATGAAAAAATTATCCATGAATCCCTTGATACGTCTCCAGCGTATCTATAATTTTTTATTGTTCCATGCTATTATATTATCATTCTTGGATGCTTTACAATCATTTTATAGCAACTTTATGTCATTTTTTTGGGACCAACCTATTGACACAGTGCCTAGTGCCAGTTGCTGTTTTTTACATCGCATAAAATCAATACCAAACGGAGTTGAAATGCAGCAAAACTTTTTGGAGAATTATTCTAGACCAGAAGACCCACGATGGACCAAAGAAGTACCAGAGGGTAGGCCCGAGGTGGGCACGCCCAGGAGCCCAGGCGCACCCTGGGGGGTCATGCCCCCCTTGGTGGCCCCCACACCACTTCTTCGACCTATAAACCACCAAATATTCCAGAAACCCTAGGGGAGTCGACAAAATTTTGTTCCAGCTGCCACAAGTTCCAGAACTACAAGATCCAATCTAGAACCATCACGGAGGGGTTCATCATCCTCATTGGTGCCTCTCCGATGATGCGTCAGTAGTTCACCGTAGACCTATGGGTCCGTAGGCAGTAGCTAGATGGCTTCTTCTCTCTATTTGATTCTCAATACAATGGTCTGCCGGAGATCTATTTGATGTAACTCTTTTTGCGATGTGTTTGTTGGGATCCGATAAACTTTGAGTTTATGATCAGATCTATATCCATGAAAGTTATTTGAGTCTTTTTGATCTCTTATATGCATGATTACTGATAGCCTCGTATTTCTTCTTCGAATCTTTGGTTTAGTTAGGCCAACTAGATCGATTTTTCTTGCCATGGGAAGACGTGCTTTGTGATGGGTTCGATCTGACGGTGTTCTTTCCCAGTGACAGAAGGGGTAGCAAGACATGTTGGGGAACGTAGTATTTTAAAATTTTCCTACGATCACGCAAGATCTATCTACCAGATGCATAGCAACGAGAGGGAAGAGTGTGTCTACGTACCCTCGTAGACCGGGAGTGGAAGCGTCAAGTGACGCGGTTGATGTTGTCGAACTTCTTCGCGATCCAACCGATCAAGCACCGAACGTACGGCACCTCCGCGTTCAGCACACGTTCAGCTTGATGACGTCCCACGAGCTCTTGATCCAGTTGAGCTTCACGGGAGAGTTTCGTCAGCACGACGGCGTGGTGACGGATATGATGTGTTCACCGGCGCAGGGCTTCGCCTAAGCTCCGCGACGGTATGACCGAGGTGTGATTCTGTGGAGGGGGGCACCGCACACGGCTAAAACAATTCAACTTGTGTGTCTTTGGGTGCCCCCTGCCCCCGTATATAAAGGAGCAAGGGAGGGAGGCCGGCCAACCTCTCCTGGTGCGGCTAGGGAAGGAGTCCTACTAGGAATAGGATTGCAATCCTATTCCTAGTAGGATTCACCAGAAGAAAGAAGAGGGAAAGGAATAGGAGAGGTGGCGCCCCCCCCAATCCTAGTCCAACTAGGAACCCTAGGTGGGGGCGCCGGCCAGCCCTATGGGCTGCCTCTCTCTTTCCCTTTAGGCCCACTATGGACCATCCCCTCTCGTAGGGGGTTCCGGTAACCCCCTCCGGCAATCCCGATAAATCCGAAACTTTTCCGGAACACTTCCGGTGTCCGAATATAGTCGTCCAATATATCAATCTTTATGTCTCGGACATTCCGAGACTCCTCGTCATGTCCGTGATCTCATCCGGGACTCCGAACTACCTTCGGTACATCAATACTCATAAACTCATAATACCGATCGTCATCAAACGTTAAGCATGCGGACCCTACGGGTTCGAGAACTATGTAGACATGACCGAGACTCATCTCCGGTCAATAACCAATAGCGGAACCTGGATGTTCATATTGGCTCCTACATATTCTACGAAGATCTTTTATCGGTCAGAACCGCATAACTACATACGTTGTTCCTTTTGTCAAACGGTATGTTACTTGCCCGAGATTCGATCGTCGGTATCTCTATACCTAGTTCAATCTCGTTACTGGCAAGTCTCTTTACTCGTTCCGTAACACATCATCTCGTGACTAACTCATTAGTCTTTTGCTTGCAAGGCTTATTGTGATGTGTGTTACCGAGAGGGCCCAGAGATACCTCTCCGACACTCGGAGTGACAAATCCTAATCTTGATCTATGCCAACACCACGAATACTTTCGGAGACACCTGTAGAGCATCTTTATGATCACCCAGTTACGTTGTGACGTTTGATAGCACACAAGGTGTTCCTACGGTATTCGGGAGTTGCATAATCTCATAGTCATAGGAACATGTATAAGTCATGAAGAAAGCAATAGCAGTTAAACTAAACGATCATAGTGCTATGCTAACAGATGGGTCTTGTCCATCACATCATTCTCCTAATGATGTGACCCCGTTGATCAAATGACAACTCATGTCTATGGCTAGGAAACATAACCATCTTTGATCAATGAGCTAGTCTAGTAGAGGCATACTAGGGACATACTGTTTTGTCTATGTATCCACACATGTACTAAGTTTCCGGTTAATACAATTCTAGCATGAATAAAAGACATTTATCATGATATAAGGAAATACAAATAACATATTTATTATTGCCTCTAGGGCATATTTCCTTCAGTCTCCCACTTGAACTAGAGTCAATAATCTAGATTACAAAGTGATGATCCTTACACCCATGGAGTCTTGGTGCTGATCATGTTTTGCCCGTGGAAGAGGCTTAGTCAACGGGTCTGCAACATTCAGATCCGTATGTATTTTGCAAATCTCTATGTCTCCCTCCTTGACTAGATCGCGGATGGAATTGAAGCGTCTTTTGATGTGCTTTGTTCTCTTGTGAAACCTGGATTCCTTCGCCAAGGCTATGGCTCCAGTGTTGTCACAAAAGGTTTTCATTGGACCCGATGCACTAGGTACTACACCTAGATCGGATATGAACTCCTTCATCCAGACTCCTTCATTTGCTGCATCCGAAGCAGCTATGTATTCCGCTTCACACGTAGATCCCGCCACGATGCTCTGCTTGGAACTGCACCAGCTGACAGCTCCACCGTTCAATAAAAATACATATCCGGTTTGTGACTTTGAGTCATCCGGATCAGTGTCAAAGCTAGAATCGACGTAACCGTTTACGACGAGCTCTTTGTCACCTCCATATACGAGAAACATATCCTTTGTACTTTTCAGATACTTTAGGATGTTTTTGACCGCTGTCCAGTGATCCACTCCTGGATTACTTTGGTACCTCCCTGCTAGACTTATAGCAAGGCACACATCAGGTCTGGTACACAGCATTGCATACATGATAGATCCTATGGCTGAGGCATAGGGAATGACTTTCATTTTCTCTCTATCTTCTGCAGTGGTCGGGCATTGAGTCTTACTCAACTTCATACCTTGTAAAACAGGCAAGAACCCTTTCTTTGACTGATCCATTTTGAACTTCTTCAAAATCTTATCAAGGTATGTGCTTTGTGAAAGTCTAATTAAGCGTCTTGATTTATCTCTATAGATCTTGATACCTAATATATAAGCAGCTTCACCGAGGTCTTTCATTGAAAAACTTTTATTCAAGTATCCTTTTATGCTATCCAGAAATTCTATATCATTTCCAATCAACAATATGTCATCTACATATAATATTAGAAATGCTACAGAGCTCCCACTCACTTTCTTGTAAATACAGGCTTCTCCAAAAGTCTGTATAAAACCATATGCTTTGATCACCTCATCAAAGCGTATATTCCAACTCCGAGATGCTTGCACCAGTCCATAGATGGATCGCTGGAGCTTGCATACTTTGTTAGCACTTTTTGGATCGACAAAACCTTCTGGTTGCATCATATACAACTCTTCTTTGAGATATCCATTTAGGAATGCAGTTTTGACATCCATTTGCCAGATTTCATAATCATAAAATGCGGCAATTGCTAACATGATTCGGACAGACTTAAGCATCGCTACAGGTGAGAAAGTCTCATCGTAGTCAACTCCTTGAACTTGTCGAAAACCTTTCGCAACATGTCGAGCTTTGTAAACAGTAATATTACCGTCTGCGTCGGTCTTCCTCTTGAAGATCCATTTGCTTTCGATGGCCTGCCGATCATCGGGCAAGTCAACCAAAGTCCATACTTTGTTCTCATACATGGATCCCATCTCAGATTTCATGGCTTCAAGCCATTTTGCGGAATCTGGGCTCATCATCGCTTCCTCATAGTTCGTAGGTTCATCATGGTCTAGTAACATGATTTCCAGAACTGGGTTGCCGTACCACTCTGGTGCGGAACGTACTCTGGTTGATCTACGACGTTCAATAGAAACTTGATCCGAAGTTTCATGATCATTATCATTAACTTCCTCACTAATTGGTGTAGGAATCACTGGAACAATTTCCTGTGATGTACTATTTTCCAATCCGGGAGAAGGTACAATTACCTCATCAAGTTCTACTTTCCTCCCACTCACTTCTTTCGAGAGAAACTCTTTTTCTAGAAAGGATCCGTTCTTAGCAACGAATATTTTGCCTTCGGATCTGTGATAGAAGGTGTACCCAACAGTCTCTTTTGGGTATCCTATGAAGACACATTTTTCCGACTTGGGATCGAGCTTATCAGGTTGAAGTGTTTTCACATAAGCATCGCAGCCCCAAATTTTAAGAAACGACAACTTTGGTTTCTTGCCAAACCATAGTTCATAAGGTGTCGTATCAACGGATTTAGATGGTGCCCTATTTAACGTGAATGCAGCTGTCTCTAAAGCATAATCCCAAAACGATAGTGGTAAATCAGTAAGAGACATCATAGATCGCACCATATCCAATAAAGTACGGTTACGACGTTCGGACACACCATTACGCTGTGGTGTTCCAGGTGGCGTGAGTTGTGAAACTATTCCACATTGTTTCAAATGAAGACCAAACTCGTAACTCAAATATTCTCCTCCACGATCAGATCGTAGGAACTTTATTTTCTTGTTACGATGATTCTCCACTTCACTCTGAAATTCTCTAAACTTTTCAAATGTTTCAGACTTGTACTTCATTAAGTAGATATACCCATATCTGCTCAAATCATCAGTGAAGGTCAGAAAATAACGATACCCGCCGCGAGCATCAACACTCATTGGTCCACATACATCAGTATGTATGATTTCCAACAAATCTGTTGCTCGCTCAATAGTTCCGGAGAACGGAGTTTTAGTCATCTTGCCCATAAGGCATGGTTCGCAAGCACCAAGTGATTCATAATCAAGTGATTCCAAAAGTCCATCATTATGGAGTTTCTTCATGCGTTTTACACCAATATGACCTAAACGGCAGTGCCACAAATAAGTTGCACTATCATTATTAACCTTGCATCTTTTGGTTTCAATATTATGAATATGTGTATCACTACAATCGAGATCCAATAAGAATAGACCACTCTTCAAGGGTGCATGACCATAAAAGATATTATTCATTAAAATTGAACAACCATTATTCTCTGATTTAAATGAATAACCGTCTCGCAATAAACAAGATCCAGATATAATGTTCATGCTCAACGCTGGCACCAAATAACAATTATTCAGGTCTAAAACTAATCCCGAAGGTAGATGTAGAGGTAGCGTGCCGATGGCGATCACATCGACTTTGGAACCGTTTCCCACGCGCATCGTCACCTCGTCCTTAGCTAATCCTCGTTTAATCCGTAGTCCCTGTTTCGAGTTACAAATATTAGCAACCGAACCGGTATCAAATACCCAGGTACTACTACGAGCATTAGTAAGGTACACATCAATAACATGTATATCACATATACCTTTGTTCATCTTGCCATCCTTCTTATCCGCCAAATACTTGGGGCAGTTCCGCTTCCAGTGTCCAGCCCCCTTACAGTAGAAGCACTCAGTTTCAGGCTTGGCTCCAGATTTGGGTTTCTTCGTGGAAGTAGCAACTGACTTGCTATTCTTTTTGAAGTTCCCTTTCTTTCCCTTGCCCTTTTTCTTGAAACTAGTGGTCTTGTTAACCATCAACACTTGATGCTCCTTTTTGATTTCTACCTCCGCAGCTTTGAGCATAGCGAAGAGCTCGGGAATTGTCTTTTGCATCCCTTGCATGTTATAGTTCATCACGAAGCCTTTATAGCTTGGTGGCAGTGATTGAAGAACTCTATCAATAACACTATCCTCGTCAACTTTGCAACCAAGTTGAGTCATATGATTGTAGTACCCAGACATTCTGAGCAAGTGTTCACTGATAGAACTATTCTCCTCCATTTTGCAGCTGTAGAATTTATTGGAAATCTCATATTTCTCAATTCGGGCATTTGCTTGAAATATTAACTTCAACTCCTGGAACATCTCATATGCTCCATGACGTTCAAAACGTCGTTGAAGTCCCGGTTCTAAGCCGTAAAGCATGGCACACTGAACTATCGTGTAGTCATCAGACCGCGACTGCCAGACGTTCAAAGCGTCTGCATTAGCGGAAGGGGGCTTGTCACCTAGCGGTGCTTCAAGGACATAATTCTTCTGTGCAGCAATGAGGATAATCCTCAGGTTACGGACCCAATCCGTGTAATTGCTACCATCATCTTTCAACTTAGCTTTCTCTAGGAATGCATTAAATTTCAAAGGAACGGTAGCACGGGCCATTGATCTACAACGACATAGATATGCAAAACTATCAGGACTAAGTTCATGATAAATTAAAGTTCAATTTAATCATATTAATTTAAAGAACTCCCACTTAGATAGACATCCCTCTGGTCATCTAAATGATCACGTGATCCAAATCAACTAAACCATGTCCGATCATCACGTGAGATGGAGTAGTTTTCAATGGTGAACATCTTATGTTGATCATATCTACTATATGATTCACGCTCGACCTTTCGGTCTCCAGTGTTCCGAGGCCATATCTGTATATGCTAGGCTCGTCAAGTTTAACCCGAGTATTCTGCTTGTGCAAAACTGGCTTACACCCGTTGTATTTGAACGTAGAGCTTATCACACCCGATCATCACGTGGTGTCTCGGCACGACGAACTTTCGCAACGGTGCATACTCAGGGAGAACACTTATACCTTGAAATTTAGTAAGGGATCATCTTATAATGCTACCATCGTCCTAAGCAAAATAAGAAGCATAATAAGATAAACATCACATGCAATCAAAATATGTGACATGATATGGCCATCATCATCTTGTGCTTTTGATCTCTATCTCCAAAGCACCGTCATGATCACCTTCGTCACCGGCTTGACACCTTGATCTTCATCGTAGCATCGTTGTCATCTCGCCAACTATTGCTTCTACGACTATCGCTACCGCTTAGTGATAAAGTAAAGCAATTACATGGCGATTGCATTTCATACAATAAAGCGACAACCATATGGCTCCTGCCAGTTGCCGATAACTTTACAAAACATGATCATCTCATACAAAACCGTATAACTCATCATGTCTTGACCATATCACATCACAACATGCCCTGCAAAAACAAGTTAGACGTCCTCTACTTTGTTTGTTGCAAGTTTTACGTGGCTGCTACGGGCTTTAGCAAGAACCATTCTTACCTACGCATACAAAACCACAACGATGTTTCGTCAAGTATGTGCTGTTTTAACCTTCACAAGGACCGGGCGTAGCCACACTTGATTCAGCTAAAGTGAGAGAGACAGACACCCGCCAGTCACCTTTAAGCAAAGAGTGCTCGTAACGGTGAAACCAATCTCGCGTAAGCGTACGCGTAATGTCGGTCCGGGCCGCTTCATCTCACAATACCGCCGAAGCAAAGTATGACATGCTGGTAAGCAGTATGACTAGTATCGTCCACAATCTCATTGTGTTCTACTCGTGCATATCATCTACGCATAGACCTGGCTCATGATGCCACTGTTGGGGAACGTAGTATTTTAAAATTTTCCTACGATCACGCAAGATCTATCTACCAGATGCATAGCAACGAGAGGGAAGAGTGTGTCTACGTACCCTCGTAGACCGGGAGCGGAAGCGTCAAGTGACGCGGTTGATGTTGTCGAACTTCTTCGCGATCCAACCGATCAAGCACCGAACGTACGGCACCTCCGCGTTCAGCACACGTTCAGCTTGATGACGTCCCACGAGCTCTTGATCCAGTTGAGCTTCACGGGAGAGTTTTGTCAGCACGACGGCGTGGTGACGGATATGATGTGTTCACTGGCGCAGGGCTTCGCCTAAGCTCCGCGACGGTATGACCGAGGTGTGATTCTGTGGAGGGGGGCACCGCACATGGCTAAAACAATTCAACTTGTGTGTCTTTGGGTGCCCCCCTGCCCCCGTATATAAAGGAGCAAGGGAGGGAGGCCGGCCAGCCCTTCCTGGTGCGGCTAGGGAAGGAGTCCTACTAGGAATAGGATTGCAATCCTATTCCTAGTAGGATTCACCAAAAGGAAGAAGGGGGAAAGGAATAGGAGAGGTGGCTGAAAGCACATTTGCTCCCTGGGTGGTTTTGGTAATTAATGACAACATACTTTGTGGTTGGACTAATGCTTTTATCAAGTATGTTTCAGGAAACCCAATCACTTTGGAATGGCAAGATGACTGAAGAAGTGGACCCCTCAAATGCTAAGACAAGCATTGGCAAAAGCTCAAGACTCCATTTTTGGTTTAGTGGTCAAAGATCACATTGAGTCCATAGGAAAAGCCAATACTATTAAAAGGGGATGAGGTTGTGTTGATGATCTGGTTGCTCAAGTGCTTGGTGATCTAACTCCCTCAACTATCAGCACTATTCACTACTTAACACACACCCATAAGTAATCTCGGTCAAACCAACTCAGTCCCACCGAGATGAAGTTATTTCTCCAAACCCTAACATCTCGGTCAAACCGATTTCTCCAACTCAGTCCCACCGAGATGAACCACTTCTGCCATTTCCCAAACCCTAGGAAAATCGGTCCCACCGAGTTTGAGATCGGTCTCACCGAAACTGTTCTGCCAACCTTCTGTAATCATTTCACATCATATCGGAATAACCGATTTTGCATTATCGGTCTTACCGAGATTGACAAGCTTCTGTCTTGGCTCAAATCGGTCTCACCGATAATTCATTTTCGGTCCCACCGATTTTGGCAGGTTCCTGACTTTTCTCAAATCGGTCCAACCGAGTTTTCTTTCTCGGTCTCACCGAAATCTCCAACGTTCATATCAGATACACTTTCGGTCCCACCGAGATGGTATTTTCGGTCCCACCGAAAATCCCAACGTTCACTACATTTGAACTTTCGGTCTGACCGAGTTTTCACTTCGGTCTGACCGAGATTGGTCAAATGTGTGTGTAACGGTTGGATTTTGTGTGGAGGCTATATATACCCCTCCACCCCCTCTTCATTCGTGAGGAGAGCCATCAGAAAGTACCACCACTTCTATCATACACTTTCTGAGAAGTGAACCACCTACCCTTGTGTTGAGATCAAGCCATTCCATTCCTACCATATGAAACTTGATCTCTAGCCTTCCCAAGTTGCTTTCCACTCAAATCTTTCTTCCACCACAGCCATATCAGTGAGGAGAGTTGAGTGTTGGGGAGATTATCATCTGAAGCACAAGAGCAAGGAGTTCATCATCATCAACACCGTCTATTACCTTTTGGGGGTGGTGCCTCCTAGATTGGTTAGGTGTCGCTTGGGAGCCTCCGTCTTTGAGATGTGGAGTTGAACCAAGAAGTTTGTAAGGGCAAGGAGATCGCCTACTTCGTGAAGATCTACCCCGAGTAAGGCTAGTCCTCCGTGGGCGTAGGCCGTGATGGAATAGACAAGGTTGCTTCTTCGTGGACCCTTCGTGGGTGGAGCCCTCCGTGGACTCGCGCAGCCGTTACCCTCCGTGGGTTGAAGTCTCCATCAACGTGGATGTACGATAGCACCACCTATCGGAACCACGACAAAAATCTCCGTGTCACCAAACTGCGTTTGATCTTCTCCACCTCTCTCTACTATATATGCAATTTACTTTCCGCTGCCCATACTCTAGAATTGCATGTGTAGTGTGTTACTTGACTTGTGTGCTTTGCAAAATCTGTCAAAAACTGTTCTTGATAAAAGACAGAATTTTTTATCTTGTCAAGTAGTCTAATCACCCCCCCTCTAGACATACTTCTTCGATCCTACAATTGGTATCAGAGCTTTGGTCTCCATTGCTTTGGTTTACACACCATTGGAGGAAGATGGACGTGTCTACGGATGGGAGTGTTAGCCATAGAGTGCCTGTTCTTGATGGAAGGTTCTATAACTCTTGGAGGGTTGAAATGCTTAGTATCTTTAAAATGTACAATTTGTGCAAATATGTTAAAACCCCCTATGTGCCTCCTGTTGATCCCTTGCACCCTACCATGGATGAAGAGCTTGATTTGCTTCGTAACCTTAGAACTGTAAATCTTATCATAAAAGGGTTACCTGATGACTTGCTTAATCTTGTTACAAACTTTGAGTGTGCCTATGCTATATGGAAGTTCTTGGAAGAACTTTATCCGGACTACTCTATGAGAGGTCTTGATGAAATTCTATACAAGACTATTGAATTTGATAAGATGCACCCCAATGATCCCAACTTTGATAAATGCTTCTTTGAGCTTCGTGATCTTATGAAAAAGAAGGGTGATCCCGGTCTTATCAATATTAGAATTAGAAATGCTCTTGCATTGCATTCCGAAGATTATTATTCCATTGACCAAACTAATGCAAATACTTATCAAATTGACCTAGGTGTTGATGATGAACAATCTATGGGTCAATATGATGATGAGCATGAGCATGATGATGATTACTCCGATTCAGACACCGAGCTAGACAAGGTCATGAAGAGTCTCAATCTCATGGCAAATATGAGAAACTACATGTCCGGTGGAAAAGAGTGGATTCTTGATAGTGGATGCACCGATCACATGACCGGAGACAAAGACATGTTTCGAGAGCTTGCAAAGAATGATGGTCCACGCAAGTATGTGACTTTTGGAGACAACTCCAAGGGTAAGGTACTTGGCCTTGGTAAGGTGGCCATATCTCATGATAGCTCTATTCAAAATGTCATGCTTGTAGAATCTCTTGGATACAATTTACTTTCCGTGTCTAGATTAGCTGACTTTGGATTCAATGTGCTATTCACCAAAGTAGATTGCCAAGTCTTTCGTCGTGATAATCAAAACATGGCCTTTACTGGTATCCGTAGAGGTGATCTATATATTGTTGATTTCACTAAGAAAGCCCAACCTAGAGCTTGTTTCATTGCTAAATCCTCTAAAGGTTGGTTATGGCATAGAAGGCTAGGACATGTTGGTATGCGTAATCTAGACAAGCTGATCAAAGGTGATCATATTCTTGGTGTTAAAGATGTTTTCTTTGACAAAGATAGACTTTGTAGTGCTTGTCAAGCAGGAAAACAAGTTGGTGGAAGTCATCCCGTGAAAAACATCATGACCACTAGGAGACCGCTTGAGCTTCTTCATATGGATCTCTTCGGTCCCAATGCTTACAAAAGCCTTGGTGGTAACTCCTTTGGTCTAGTTATAGTCGATGATTATTCCAGATTTACGTGGGTATTTTTCCTTGATGATAAATCGCAGGTTCAGAGGATCTTCAAGACCTTTGCCAAAAAGGCCCAAAATCAATTTGAGGTGAAGATCAAGAAAGTTCGGAGTGACAATGGAACGGAGTTCAAGAACGCCAATGTAGACTCTTTTCTCGATGAGGAAGGAATTCTACATGAGTTCTCGGCTACGTACACTCCTCAACAAAATGGAGTTGTTGAGAGGAAGAACCGAACGCTCATTGAGATGGCAAGAACAATGCTTGATGAATACAAGACACCGAAGCATTTTTGGGGAGAAGCAGTCGAGACAGCTTGTCATGCTATCAACAGGCTTTATCTTCATAAGCTCCTCGGCAAGACATCATACGAGCTTCTCACCGGTAACAAACCCCAAGTGGGATACTTTCGTGTCTTTGGTTCAAAATGCTATATCCTTGATAAGCATCGTCGGTCTAAATTTGCTCCTAAATCTCATGAAGGCTTTCTTCTTGGTTATGGATCAAACTCCCACACCTACCGTGTCTACAACAATTTCACCCGAAAGGTTGAAGAGACGGTAGATGTGAAGTTTGATGAATCTAACGGCTCGCAAGTAGAGCAAATGCCTATTGATGTAGGAGACAAGGACCCATCGGAAGCTATCCAAGATTTATCTATTGGAAAGATTCGTCCCATGGAAGTGAAGGAGAGTACCTCATCTACATATGTGGAGCCACCTACCTCACAACGAGATGAACCTCAAGGCAACATGGAGGCCTCCACAAGTGGAACTCACCAAGATGAGGAAATGCAACAAGAAGATCCACCACAACCTCCTTCTCCACCACCTCAAGACAACACCAACAACAATGAAGAAGAAGAAGAGGAAGATGAAGATGATGAGGAAGCTGAGCCACAACATCAACAAAAGCTATCCCGAGTCCGAGCAAGAGTCAAGAAGAATCATCCCGTGGAACAAATGATGAACGACATCAACTCCGGGAGAATTACTCGCTCTAAAACTCGCTTAGCTAACTTTTGTGAGCATTACTCATTTATCTCTAGTATTGAACCTATGAAGGTAGAAGAAGCACTTGAAGACCCGGATTGGGTGAACGCTATGCACGAAGAACTACACAACTTCGAGAGGAACAAGGTGTGGACTTTGGTAGAGAAGCCCAACGATGATCAAAACATCATTGGAACCAAATGGGTGTTTCGGAACAAGCAAGATGAAGATGGACAAGTCATCCGCAACAAGGCTCGTCTCGTAGCTCAAGGTTACACACAAGTCGAAGGTATGGACTATGGTGAGACCTATGCCCCCGTTGCTAGACTTGAATCCATTCGCATTCTTCTTGCTTATGCCAATCACCATGATATTACTCTCTATCAAATGGACATCAAAAGTGCTTTCCTAAATGGTGAAATTGAAGAGGAAGTATTTGTGAAACAACCTCCCGGTTTTGTGAATCCCAAAAAGCCTAATCATGTTTACAAGTTGCATAAAGCTCTTTATGGTCTTAAACAAGCCCCTAGAGCTTGGTACAAATGCTTAACTAGTTTTCTTCTTGAAAAAGGCTTTGAGATTGGAAAGATAGACTCAACGCTGTTCACAAAAAGGGTTAATGGTGAACTATTTGTGTGCCAAATATATGTTGATGATATTATCTTTGGTTCAACTAACCCCCATTTTAGCAAGAAGTTTGGACAGCTTATGTCGGAGAAGTATGAGATGTCCATGATGAGTGAACTCAAATTCTTCCTTGGGTTGCAAATCAAGCAATCTAAGGAGGGTACTTTTGTCTCACAAACAAAGTACACCAAGGATCTCTTCAAGAAGTTCAACATGCAAGAAAGTAAAGGTATGAGTACCCCCATGCCTACAAGTGGACATAATGACTTGACAAAAGATGGAGAACCTGTTGATCAAAAGGTTTACCGTTCTATGATTGGTTCTCTATTATATCTTTGTGCTTCTCGTCCTGACATAATGTTGAGTGTATGTATGTGTGCGCGATATCAAGCAGCCCCTAAAGAATTTCATCTTAAAGCTGTTAAAAGGATAGTGAGATACTTGATACACACACCAAACTTTGGCATTTGGTATCCTAAGAGGGCCTCTTTCGACCTTGTTGGCTATTCCGACTCAGACTATGCCGGTGACAAGGTTGATAGAAAGTCAACTTCGGGTACATGTCAATTCCTTGGTCGATCCCTTGTATCTTGGTCCTCCAAGAAACAAAATTCGGTATCATTATCCACTGCCGAAGCAGAATACATTGCTGCTGGTTCGTGTTGTGCTCAATTACTATGGATGACACAAACGCTTAAAGATTATGGGATACATGTGAGACGTGTTCCCTTGCTTTGTGACAATGAGAGTGCAATCAAGATTGGACACAATCCTGTGCAACACTCTCGAACAAAGCATATTGAAGTTCGTCACCATTTTATTCGTGATCATATTGCCAAGGGTGATATTAATCTTAAGCATGTTCGTACTGACAAACAACTTGCTGATATCTTTACAAAACCTCTTGATGAGAAGGTGTTTTGTCGCTTAAGGAGTGAGTTGAACATCATTGATGCTTCAAACTTGGAGTGATAACTCCATTGATGCATGCAAGGCATGAGCCTCTTGACTAATCCTTGATATTTCTCTTATGATGATGATCATATGTCTTGGACACATTTGCCTCCTTGTATTGCATCTAACTCCTTGCAGGTACTTGGATGATCTACATTTCACGAGATTACCACAAACTCAAATCATGAGTAATCTTGTCATTAACCAAGTATCTAGCCCTTTGGGATGTTGAGTTCAAGGAACAAAATTGCACATATCCTTTTTGACATCTTATACATCTAGTATTTCACTCTTGTCATCTTGGATATCCTCGAGTATTTCCTTGCTTGCCTAACCCATGTAGGAAGATGAACTACACAAGTAGAAATGGCGCTCCAACTTCACTTTCAATGAGCACCTACATCAAGCTTACCTACATGAGTACAAGCATCAACAAGCCCAAGGTATGTTCTTCACATCTTTAAGAAGCTTTGCTCAAAGTCATGAGTACAAGCAACTTCATAAGATGTGATCACATCAAATGCTTAATCGAAAAATGGCAACCCCATTTTGAGCTTAAACGATGAGTATGACCTATGATCAAATGTCTTCATTTGACTCCTAAGTCAATATACTCAAACATAGGTGACTTTGTCGCCGACATTTTTCTAGATGAAGTACATTTGCTTTTGGAGTTTTTCTGGTTTCTCTTATGTTCTCTTATTGAGTTTTCTTTATAAAAAAAAACTTCATCTAGGAATCTTTTTGTTTGTTTTCTTATGTTTCTTTGTGAATATCCTTCTGGCTCTGATCAATTCCCCGAAAATCTTTTACAAATTCATTGCAAATCTTTTGAAACTTTCCTCGCAGGGTGAGCTGAATTATTTCTGTATTTTCTTGGAGTTAAACTCGGCGTCACCGATTTAAAACTTTCGGTTTAACCGAAAAGGATTCGGACTCACCGATCCATAAAATTCGGTGTCACCGATTTATCTTCCAGGACATCTACTTCTGCAGCTCCACTCAAATTTTAAATTTTAAGGAGGAGAGGACTCAATTTTAATTTCTAAGGAGGAGAGGACCCAAATTTCAATTCAAATTGTTTCTCCTTGAATGTTCTTATTTGTTCTGTTGTGATTCTTAAGGATCCCACTTCTTTCCTTTCTTTCTTTCCATCCTTCCTGTCCTACCTAGTTTGCTGTCCTTTTCGGCACTTGATGTCAAAGGGGGAGAGAACTTAGGGGGAGTAAGGGGAGTAGGGGGAGAAGAGACTTAGGGGGAGAAGAATAGCAATCTTATCTTAAGGGGGAGAGAATCACATCAAAGCTGTTTTACCTTGGACATTACAATTGGCATCATTCTTTTGATTTTGCTATTTCTATCAAAACCCCTTTTGATTTTTCTTTGCACTTGATGTCTTATAAAGGGGAGAAGACTTAGAGGAATCTTCACAATTGATATCCTATGAAAAGCAAAATCTCTCAGAGTTCATTGAAAATCTTTTAGTTTCGGAGACATGTTTGCTGTTTCAAGCTTGTGCTCAATATGAGACACTCTTTATACATGTCCTCCCTGGCTTGGTATTCTTGATGTTCTTGCAGTTGGTTGAAGGAATACTCTTGTGTTATCTAACCTTGTTTTCTCAAGTTTATCCCTTCAGGTACAATGCCAAGGAACCTCAAGGTAAGTATATGCATCTTGCAGAATGTGCATGATGGTGACTTGCTTGTAATTACTTGTTTGCAAGAAATCACCATGCACATATGCATTATCACTCACTTCCTTTTCTTCTGCTCTGATGCATATGGCCAAGCTGCATGTAGCACATCTTGCTTATCTCTCTTGTGTGCTTGTGGTAGTCCAAAACCATAATCTATGAAAATCTTGCACACTTGTAGGGGGAGCCTGTGTACTACATGCTTGTCAAAGCTTTCGTGATAATTTTGTCTTTCTTTAAATAAGCTTTGATGTTCTGTTTAAGTATAATTTTAGTGTGTTGCCATCAATTACCAAAAAGGGGGAGATTGAAAGCACATTTGCTCCCTGGGTGGTTTTGGTAATTAATGACAACATACTTTGTGGTTGGACTAATGCTTTTATCAAGTATGTTTCAGGAAACCCAATCACTTTGGAATGGCAAGATGACTGAAGAAGTGGACCCCTCAAATGCTAAGACAAGCATTGGCAAAAGCTCAAGACTCCATTTTTGGTTTAGTGGTCAAAGATCACATTGAGTCCATAGGAAAAGCCAATACTATTAAAAGGGGATGAGGTTGTGTTGATGATCTGGTTGCTCAAGTGCTTGGTGATCTAACTCCCTCAACTATCAGCACTATTCACTACTTAACACACACCCATAAGTAATCTCGGTCAAACCAACTCAGTCCCACCGAGATGAAGTTATTTCTCCAAACCCTAACATCTCGGTCAAACTGATTTCTCCAACTCAGTCCCACCGAGATGAACCACTTCTGCCATTTCCCAAACCCTAGGAAAATCGGTCCCACCGAGTTTGAGATCGGTCTCACCGAAACTGTTCTGCCAACCTTCTGTAATCATTTCACATCATATCGGAATAACCGATTTTGCATTATCGGTCTTACCGAGATTGACAAGCTTCTGTCTTGGCTCAAATCGGTCTCACCGATAATTCATTTTCGGTCCCACCGATTTTGGCAGGTTCCTGACTTTTCTCAAATCGGTCCAACCGAGTTTTCTTTCTCGGTCTCACCGAAATCTCCAACGTTCATATCAGATACACTTTCGGTCCCACCGAGATGGTATTTTCGGTCCCACCGAAAATCCCAACGTTCACTACATTTGAACTTTCGGTCTGACCGAGTTTTCACTTCGGTCTGACCGAGATTGGTCAAATGTGTGTGTAACGGTTGGATTTTGTGTGGAGGCTATATATACCCCTCCACCCCCTCTTCATTCGTGAGGAGAGCCATCAGAAAGTACCACCACTTCTATCATACACTTTCTGAGAAGTGAACCACCTACCCTTGTGTTGAGATCAAGCCATTCCATTCCTACCATATGAAACTTGGTCTCTAGCCTTCCCAAGTTGCTTTCCACTCAAACCTTTCTTCCACCACAGCCATATCAGTGAGGAGAGTTGAGTGTTGGGGAGATTATCATCTGAAGCACAAGAGCAAGGAGTTCATCACCATCAACACCGTCTATTACCTTTTGGGGGGTGGTGCCTCCTAGATTGGTTAGGTGTCGCTTGGGAGCCTCCGTCTTGATGATGTGGAGTTGAACCAAGAAGTTTGTAAGGGCAAGGAGATCGCCTACTTCGTGAAGATCTACCCCGAGTAAGGCTAGTCCTCCGTGGGCGTAGGCCGTGATGGAATAGACAAGGTTGCTTCTTCGTGGACCCTTCGTGGGTGGAGCCCTCCGTGGACTCGCGCAGCCGTTACCCTCCGTGGGTTGAAGTCTCCATCAACGTGGATGTACGATAGCACCACCTATCGGAACCACGACAAAAATCTCCGTGTCACCAAACTGCGTTTGATCTTCTCCACCTCTCTCTACTATATATGCAATTTACTTTCCGCTGCCCATACTCTAGAATTGCATGTGTAGTGTGTTACTTGACTTGTGTGCTTTGCAAAATCTGTCAAAAACTGTTCTTGATAAAAGACAGAATTTTTTATCTTGTCAAGTAGTCTAATCACCCCCCCTCTAGACATACTTCTTCGATCCTACAGTGGCGCCCCCCCAATCCTAGTCCAACTAGGAACCCTAGGTGGGGGCGCCGGCCAGCCCTATGGGCTGCCTCTCTCTTTCCCTTTAGGCCCACTATGGACCATCCCCTCTCGTAGGGGGTTCCGGTAACCCCCTCCGGCATTCCCGATAAATCCGAAACTTTTCCGGTATACTTCCGGTGTCCGAATATAGCCGTCCAATATATCAATCTTTATGTCTCGGACATTCCGAGACTCCTCGTCATGTCCGTGATCTCATCCGGGACTCCGAACTACCTTCAGTACATCAATACTCATAAACTCATAATACCGATCGTCATCAAACGTTAAGCGTGCGGACCCTACGGGTTCGAGAACTATGTAGACATGACCGAGACTTATCTCCGGTCAATAACCAATAGCGGAACCTGGATGTTCATATTGGCTCCTACATATTCTACGAAGATCTTTTATCGGTCAGAACCGCATAACTACATACGTTGTTCCTTTTGTCAAACAGTATGTTACTTGCCCGAGAATCGATCGTCGGTATCTCTATACCTAGTTCAATCTCGTTACTGGCAAGTCTCTTTACTCGTTCCATAACACATCATCTCGTGACTAACTCATTAGTCTTTTGCTTGCAAGGCTTATTGTGATGTGTGTTACCGAGAGGGCCCAGAGATACCTCTCCGACACTCGGAGTGACAAATCCTAATCTTGATCTATGCCAACACCACGAATACTTTCGGAGACACCTGTAGAGCATCTTTATGATCACCCAGTTACGTTGTGACGTTTGATAGCACACAAGGTGTTCCTACGGTATTCGGGAGTTGCATAATCTCATAGTCACAGGAACATGTATAAGTCATGAAGAAAGCAATAGCAGTTAAACTAAACGATCATAGTGCTATGCTAACGGATGGGTCTTGTCCATCACATCATTCTCCTAATGATGTGATCCCGTTGATCAAATGACAACTCATGTCTATGGCTAGGAAACATAACCATCTTTGATCAATGAGCTAGTCTAGTAGAGGCATACTAGGGACATACTGTTTTGTCTATGTATCCACACATGTACTAAGTTTCCGGTTAATACAATTCTAGCATGAATAAAAGACATTTATCATGATATAAGGAAATACAAATAACATCTTTATTATTGCCTCTAGGGCATATTTCCTTCAAGACACACATGTATCATTGCTATTAAGGATAACAAGATGGGGGCTATTCCTACATGAATAGATCTCATCTACATCATGTCATCATTCTTATTGCATTACCCCGTTTCTCCATGAACCTAATACACTAGATGCATGCTGGATAGCGGTCGATGTGTGGAGTAATAGTAGTAGATGCAGGCAGGAGTCGGTCTACGAATCTTGGACGTGATGCGTGTATAATGATCATTACTTGGATATCATCATAACTATTCAATTTTCTATCAATTGCCCAATAGTAATTTGTTTACCCATTGTGTGCTATTTCTGTAAGCTAGCCTTGGTTGGAAAATTGGAGGAGGAGAATGCATCGCTAAAAGGTGTCGTGGAAGAGCTCAAGAAAGAACAAGCCGAGTGGGCTAAGAAGATTGAGGATCAGGCGAATGCCTTTGAGCTGGAGAAGACCATCCTGAATGGCAAGGTTGACCAGCTGACCCAGGAAAGGGACGCACTGGAGAAGTATTTGGGAGGTTTCGCGAAGAAGATGTATGGCATGCTAGAAGGTACCTTTCTTCGCGCGAGTGAATTTCTATGAATCACAAAAGCGATGTTGCGAGTAACCCTTTTCTTCTTCCTTGTTTAGAATTCTATCAGGATTTCAAGGTAGAGACTGAACAGATCGAGACGGATTTGGATCGCACCAAGTCACTTGTGAAGGATGCGGTGGCTTTGAACATGTTGCGACTCAGGGCTTGTCTCAATGGTGTCTTGGGATGCCTCACTCGTATGAGGGCTACGGTGGTGAAGATAGACACTGGGTTGTGGCCGGAGGATAAGCTCCAAAATGATCTTGAATCAATGATGAGTCGACTCAATGAGATCCCTGACCGGGTGCAAGCATGGAAGAAGTCTGCCGCCCGCAGCGGGGCCGATGTGGCGCTTTCACTCATCCGCGTCCATTGCAAAGATGCCAAAAAAGAGAAGCTGAAGACTCTCCATGTTGTGAATACGAAGAAGCTTAAGTTTGAAGCCTCAATGGAGACCTTCATCGAAGCAGCCACTCGGATTGCACACATCATTGACCTGGACACTTTCGTCAAGCCGGCGGCTCCACCGGCACGTGACAAGAAAAATTAAGTCCTCGAGTATCTTTCAGTTGGAACTTTATTTGCCAAGGAATGCCGAGTGATTTTGTAATTTTTAAAACTCGGTCGGGCTTTCAGCTCGGGTACTTTTATCCGCGTTAGGGATTCATAACTTGTCTGGATGCTGATTTCCATTCTCTTGCATGGTTAAGTCTGTTTCGTAACTCAAGTCACAAAGTGAACGGGATGCTCGCCACTCGGTGTAGCTTTTGTAACTTAGGCGAGTGATGGTTCGCAGTTAAGCCCCCGAGTGAGAGGGATGCTCGTCACTCGGAGTAGTTTTTTAAGTTATGCGAATGCTGGTTCGCAGCTAAGCCTCCGAGTGAGAGGGATGCTCGTCACTCGGAGTAGTTTTCTAACCTAGGCGAATGCTGGTTCGAAGCTAATCCCCCGAGTCAGAGGGATGCTCGTCACTCGGAGTAGATTTTTAACTTAGGAGAATGCTGGTTCACAGCTAAGCCCCCGAGTGAGATGGATGCTCGTCACTCGGAGTAGTTTTTTAACTTAGGCG
>LR738715.1:151948735-152091711 GCA_902687465.1 Secale cereale
CCCCCCCAGGCTGCCCTTCGGACGCAGTGTTGTTTCCGTATCGCTGATTTTTTATATAATTTTTCTGGATTTTTCTGGGCAGTTCTCGAAACGTGAAAACCTGAAATACAAAAACAGCCGAAAACAGAAACTAGCACTGGGGTGCACTGGATTAGTAAGTTAGTCCAAATATGATCAAAAGTGTATGGAAGTGTATGAATATCATAGCAATATCACCCAAAAGTGGCATGGAGCAAGCAGAAATTATAGATACGTTTTGGACGTATCAGCAACCCGTAGAGGAGTGCTTCATATCCTGCCTCATCGTTGGATGAGTCGAAGTGACTTTGTAGGACATAACTGAGACGATCTTCTTTTGGGGACACAAACACCACTCCGGCGTCGGAACCATTCAACATCTTGGAACCATCAAAGAACATTGTCCAATGCTCTGGGGGAATTTGAGTTGGTTGTTGTTGTTCTATCCATTTGGCCATGAAATCGACGAGTGCTTGAGACTTGATCGCCTTCTTTGCTTCGAACTTAATATCCAACAAAAGGAGCTCGATGGCCCACTTGGACACTCGACCGGTTGCATCCCGATTGTTCATGATTTCAGATAGCGGAGCATCGCTGATGACCGAAACCGAGTGCTCTTGGAAATAATGTGCAACTTTCTTTGCTGTTAAGTAAATGCCATAGACAAGCTTCTGGTAATGAGGGTACCTCTGTTTAGACAAAGTCGGCACTTCTGAGATATAATACACTAGTCGCTGAACTTTGTAGGCCTTGCCCTATTCCTCTCGCTCCACTGCGAGGACTGTGCTGACGACTTGACCAGTGGCCACAATGTACCAAAGCAGAGGTTCTTTGTTGTTCGGGGCAGCAAGCACCGGCGGGTGGAAAGCAGAGCTTTGATCTCGACAAACGCTGCTTCTGCTTTAGGGGTCCACTCGAACGTATCGGACTTCTTCATCATTCGGCAAAGAGGCAATACCTTCTCTCTGAGACGAGAAATGAACTAACTCAATGCTGCGAGACAGCCTGTGAGCTTCTGGATGTCGTGCACACGCTCAGGGTGCTTCATTCGGATGATCATGTTGATTTTCTGGGGATCAGCATCTATACCTCGTTCAGAAACAAGAAAACCGAGTAATTTGCCCCCACGCACTCTGAAGGTGCACTTGGACGGATTCAGTTTGATGTCATATCTCCTCAGATTGGCAAAGGTCTCAGCAAGGTCAGTCAGCAGGTCGGAAACTTTGCGTGACTTGACCACAATATCATCCATGCAGGCCTCGACATTCCGACAGATATGAGTAAGCAAGCATTTCTGAATCATGCGCATAAAGGTTGCACCAACATTCTTGATGCCGAATGTCATGGTGATATACCAGAAACACCCGAAAGGGGTGATGAAGGCAGTCTTTATTTCATCTGGTCCATATAGCCAGATCTGATGGTATCCGGAGTATGCATCAAGAAAAGACAAATGCTCGCACCCCAAAGTGGAATCCATTATCTGGTCGATGTGGGGGAGCAGAAAATGATCTTTCGGGCAGGCCCGATTGATGTGTTTGAAATCGATACACATGCGGAGTGACTTGTCCTTCTTAGGAACTATGACAACATTGGCGAGCCACTCAGAGTAGTAAACTTCACGTATAAACTTTGCTGCTAGGAGCCCAGCTACCTCTTCGCCAATCGCCTCTCTTTTCTCTGCAGCAGAACGACGGAGATGTTCCTTAACAGGCTTGGCCTTTGGATCAACTCCCAGACGGTGCTCAGCCAGTTCCCTGGGCACACCTGGCATGTTTGATGGTTTCCATGCAAAGATGTCCCAGTTCTCACGGAGAAACTAGATGAGCTTGGCATCCTATTTGTTGTCGAGTGTTGTTGAGATGTTGGTCGGAGCGGCAGCAGGATCTTCCGGGAGAATGTGAATTGATAACCCACAAGTATAGGTGATCACAACAATTTTCGAGGGTAGAGTATTCTGCCCAAATTTATAGATTTGGCACAAGAGGGGCCAAAGAATATTTGCAATTATTAGAAACTGAGTTGTCAATTCAGCCACACCTGGAGATTAATTATCTACATCGAAGTGATCAGTAGCACAGTAGTATGATAGTTTTGATAATAGTGGTAGCGATAATAGTAACGGTAACGATAACAGTGGTAGCAGTGATTTTGTAGCAGTTGCAATAGTAATAGCAGCAGTAGTAACTTGGCAAGATCAATATGTTGGAAATTCGTAGGCATTGGATCGACAATTTTTTGGATGATACTCATCATGTAACATTCATAACCTAGGGCGATACGACACTAGCTTCAATTCATAAATGTAATGTAGGCATGCATTCCGTAAATAGTCATACGTGCTTATGGAAAGAACTTGTATGACATCTTTTGTCCTACCCTCCCGTGGCAGCAGGGTCCATAAGGAAACTAAGGGATATTAAGGCCTCCTTTTAATAGAGTACCAAAACAAAGCATGAGCACATTGTGAATACATGAACTCCTCAAACTACGGTAATCACCGGAAAGTATCTCTCATATTGTCACTATAGGGTTTACGGATCATAACACGTAGTAGGTGACTATGACTTCCAAGATCGGATCTAAAACATATATATAATGGTGATAACGCAAATGGTTCAGATCTGAAGTCATGGCATCCGGGCCCAATGTGTCAAGAGTTAAGCATAGCAAAGTCATAACAACATCAATCTTAGAACATAGTGGATACTAGGGATCAAGCCCTAACAAAACTAACTCGATTACATGATGAATCTCATCCAACTCTTCACCTACCAGCGAGCCTACGAAGGAATTACTCACTCCCGGTGGAGAGCATCATGGAATTGGCAATGGAGGAGGGTTGGTGATGACGAAGACCAAAGATTCCCCTCTCCGGAGCCCCAAACGGACTCCAGATGTGGCATCCCGATGAAGAATACGAGGTGGCGGAGGCTCTGTATCGCAAAATGAGATAATTCTTCCTCTCCTATTTTTTCTCCAAAAATGTGATTTTACAGTGTGAGAGTTGGAGTCTGCGGGGCCACTAGGTGGGGACAACCCACCTGGGCGCGCCAGGAGGGTGGCGCCCTGGTGGGTTGTGCCCATCCAGGTGCCCCCCCTCCGGTGGTTCTTGGCTCCAGTAATTTTCTTTTATTGTATAAAAAATCCTCGCAATGTTTTGTTCCAATCCAGGGACTTTTATTTCTGCACAAAAACAACACCATGGTAGTTCTGCTGAAAACAACGTCAGTCTGGGTTAGTTTCATTCAAATCATGCAAATTAGATTCCAAAACAAGAGGGACGTCGTTAGGGAAAGATACGATGGAGATGTATCAACTCCCCCAAGCTTAAACATTTGCTTGTCCTCAAGTAATTCAGTTGATAAACTTAAAGTGAAAAAGAAAAACTTTTACAAACTCTTTTGCTCTTGTTTACATAAATAAGCTTAAGTAGCACCCAGGTTTTCAACAAAGATCATGACTAACCATGTCATCAGTAACTCTTAAAAATTATATTTACTCATATCAATAGCATAAACAACTAGAGAGCAATAATAAGATATCTTAAATGTCAACACATTGTCAAAACAACCGTGATATAATATGATAATAGTGGTATCTTGCTAGCCCTTTCTGAGACCACAAAACATAAATGCAGAGCGCCTCCAAAGTTCAAGCAGCAACTAAACATTGTAATTCATGGTAGAGAAGATCCAGTCATGCTAACACCCAACATTCACTACACACAATGCATGAGGATGACAACAGTCCTCTCGGATCTGGCGCTTATTTGAGAAGGTGATGACTCAACATAAAAGTAAATAGATAGTCTCTTCTCCGAGGGAAGCAGTGATTTGCAGAGGTGCGGAGCTCAATGTTTTAAAATAGAGATAAATGTAATTTTGAGACATGCACCCTTCATATTTACTTCGCGACCATCATTTATCAATATCTTCCATGCTAAACACATTAGTAGAAGTTCCCAAGCAATAAAGTAAAGGTTATAACTCCGTAGGAGTTTTTGTTTGATTATTTGTAAGTATTTTTCTTTTGAATTTGGGACTGGGAATCCCTATTACCGCCCCTCTCGTGCATGGACAAGTGAATAAACACTCGTAATGAGAATAACCTGCTTAGCATGGAAGATACAAACTACCTCTTTTCACTCTATGAACATTCCAGGCACACAAAAAGGATGTTTGTTTGAAGTTTTAGAGGTGGCACATCCAAATGTACTTAGGACGGCATGGTGATACCGCATATAGGTAGGTATGGTGGACTCATCTGGAATAACTTTGGTTTTGGAATTTGATGCACAAGCATTATTTCCGCTTAGTACAGACGAAGGCTAGCAAGTAGGTTGGGAAGCGGACAGCTAGAGAGCAATGATGGTCATGAACATATATTATGCATAATAGACATTGGATATCAGCATGAGTAGGATATGACACCATGAACATAAATATCATAGAGGCTATGTTGGTTTTGATTCAACTACATGCATGAACATGCGCCAAGTCAAGCCAGTTGAAACATTCGAAGGAGGATACCATATCATCAGACTACATCACAACCATTTTAACACAATGTTGACCTCCAAGATAAATCATTATCCACTCCTAGCTATTTAAACATGCCATGAGAAACTATAATCTCTAAATGTCATTGCAAACATGTTTGATCACAATAGGCTGAATCATGGATACTAGGTTAAACATATTTACAAAGACAAAAACAAGTTGAGTGCATACCCGTTTCGCTCTGCCACGGCCAGTTCACCAAATATCGTCATTATTGCCTTTCACTTGCATGACCGAATGATAATAAAAATATTAATAGTGCAAGAGTGTCGTGGACTAAGCTGGAATCTGCAAACATTTTATTCAAAAAGGAGAAGACAAGATAACATGAGCTTTTCATTAGATCGAAAGTAATGCAAATGAGAGCCACTCAACATTTTCATCGCGGCCGTCTCCTTGGTACAACTCAAAGACTAGCAAAGAAATTAAGAGAAACACACGAAAATATTTTGTCTTTGTTTTTGTTTTTCTCAAAGAAGGCAAAAGAAAGAAAGAAAACAAAAACAAGAAAAACTATTTACACGGGAGAGCACCCAACAGACAAAAGAAGAATCAAGAAATATTTTTGTGTTTTCTTTTAAATACTACAACTAACTGACTAGAAATATAAACAAAAAAGAAACAGGAAATATGTTTGGATTTTCTTGAAGTTTTCCAAAAAAGAGAGAAAATAAGTCTAGCATGGATAATACAATGAAAAAGTGTGAACATGAATGTAATGTCGGTGGAAACACGTACTCCCCCAAGCCTAGGCTTTTGGCCTAGCTTGGTAATCACCATCAACAACCTCCATAATAGTTAGCGTGGTAGCTCACAGAGGCTCTTGGTGAAACCATCTCAGCCCGCTGAGCAGCCACAACCTCTCCGTTGTGTGCACGAGCCTCGCTCTCAGAAACATGATATCTTCCCCTCCTATGGAAATCAAAGAGAGCAGGCGTAGGCAGAAAGGTATCCACAATATGAGTTTTATTATACCTAAGGTTATAAATATAGTTATCAATTTTTCGCTAAAGAAACTTATGGCGCTTCATGGCCCCAAAGTATAAATACCGAGTGGGTAATATAGGATCATTAGGCCAAGTGGATACACGCAGCTCCCTTGCTAAGCGTGAGGCATAAATCCCACCATAAAAATGAGCACTACTAGAGTTGTGCTACAATCTACATGCAACAATCGCTCCACGGTTATAACAATGAGTACCGGTGAGGGCAGTGTGTATGAGGCTCAAGTCAGGAGCACAAAGTGTGCTAGAGTCTTTTTTACCTACAATACATTTGCCATTAAACATTACAAAATAGTGAATCAGTGGAAAGTGGATGCTTTTTATTCTACCTTGAGTCACTCATCTATCCTCTCCATAACAAAGACTAGTCAGAAATAACTCATACTCGGACCTAGGTTGTCGGGGATATGACTAGCAGGTATGAACCGACTAGTGTAAACCGGCTTAGTTATGTTATACTTGGTTGTAATATTTTAGTAAAGGCTACGGCCCATGAGATCTTAAGGCCCGTGTATAGAAGTGTGGTTTGTGAACCGCCCAATGATGTAACTTGAAAGGTAAGAAAGAAAAGACAGAGACCGAGGCGGACACAAGTATGAGCCGGCCTCGGGACTCTGTGAACCGGACCAGGCGTCACCTCTATATAAAGGGACGACCTGGACGGTTCAGAAGGGAGAGAATCAACCCGTCGAGACACAGGCAAGCGAATCCGCTCCCTGTAATCCGACGCCCAAGCAATACCAAACCAACTAGACGTAGGCTTTTACCTTCTTCGAAGGGGCCGAACTAGTATAAACCCTCTGTGTCCTTTGTGTGCTATGAACCCTTTCAAGCTAACCCGTGCGATGGTTCCATCATCAAGTCCGTTAAACCGGACATCTGCTGTGCTATTTCCACGACAGTTGGCGCCCACCGTGGGGCCTGCGCACGATGGTTTCGAGTTCTTGAAAGGCGGCTTCGAAGGGCTCAAGGGTTACGCAGTCGGCCGGATGACCAAGAGTCGCCGCGGCCGGATCTACATCGACGACACAGGTTGGGGACCGGAGGCCGATTCGATCGAATACGGGTACCGGGTCCCCTTCGGCAGCATCCAAGTCTTCATCGGCAAAATCGGCGAACCGGGGCCTGAGCCGGACATCTTCCCCAACATCGTCGAGCCGGCTCAGCGTGCGAGATCGGCCCGGATTCAGCCCGCCGTGAAGCGCGTGTTCGTTGGAGCAATCCACGGAGGTCGAGCCGAGAACGGATCGGAATCTGATGGTGCAACAATCGTCTACTCAGATGACGAGTCTTCATCCGGGGAAACTGAATCTCTGTATCAGTTGCGGGACGGCCGGCCTGAGGGTGAGTCCGACGGAAACAGTAATTCGGCCCCCTTTGACCCGCCAAACCGGGTGGCGGTCTTCATGGCCGGTTCACAGCCCCCGATGAACGGAACGATAGCGGAAGCTGGTGCAGGGGGAAGCGGTTCAAACCCCTCCCTTACTGAAGTTCTATCCACCTTGATCGAGGAGTTCACAGCTAAAGCGGTGGAAGAGGTAGCTCCAGCAGACAAGGCGCATCATGATGCAGAGCTCCTTCAGTTGAAAGGCCGGATTGATCAGTTAAAGGAGGACCTAAAGGCAGAAAGAGAGATGATAGCGACGAGGCAAGCAGAGTTGGATGATCAAGCTTTTTATCTGAGGATGGAGCAAGCTTCTATGGAAGGAGTAAGGGGACGAAAGTACCGGTCCCGTATACCGCCGGTTTATGAATCAACGAATCTGTTCAGGACACCTGGGGCTGGGGCTAGTAATCATCCGGCTTTAAACCGGAGGACGCCTCCGGCCCGGGAGGAGCCGGTTCAGCAGCCCTCCGCAGAGCAGGAGCGCCGGATTACGTCGGCACCTTATGTTCTTGTCCCTCCAGGGCATTATTCAAACCCTTTGGATAGCATTGCTGCAGCGGCGACGCGTTTGGCCGCTTTACCTGCGGAAGAAACGTCTCCGGTGGCGATAGAGGCGCGCAGGGTCCAGAAGCTACTTAATACGGCATTGATGCAGCAGCAAGCATATTCTCATAGCAGGGAAAGGTTACATTCAACACCGCGTCCCAACCGAAGTTATACTAGGCATTGGGAGGAGCCAGAAGTATCTAGCAGTGAGCGCAGGAGACATCAGCGCAGGCAGGATAATCCGGCAGGGGCGGCGATACCAGCTCCAGACATAAACCGGGCCAGATCAGGTGCCAGGGAGGAAATTCGTCAAACGACGCCGGTTCACACAGCCACTGCGGAAACAGGAGCTACGACGAGTTCCTTCGGGGTACAGTGTCTTGTCCCCGCTTTACGGAGTGTTAAGCTGCCCAAGGATTTCAAAGGGCCCCGCAAGGTACCTAACTACACAGCCGATTTACCGCCAGAAGCTTGGGTTGAAAGTTATGAGATGGCCATGGAGATGCTGGACGTGGATGAATCAGCTTGTGCCAAATATTTTACTATGATGCTCGAGGGCACGGCCCGGACCTGGTTGAAAGCTCTACCCCCGAATTCTATTGGATCATGGGGGGAACTGCGCAGCCAATTCATCAAAAACTTCAAGGATACATGCAAACAGCCGATGTCAGTGATAGACCTAGCAGCCTGTGTGCAAGGAGAGCAGGAGTCTACAACAGCTTGGGTACGGAGAGTAGCAGAGATTTTACACTCTTCGAATGGTATTAATCCTAGTACGGCAATAGTGACATTGGAGAACAATTGCCGGTTTGAATCTTTAAAATTGAAACTCGGACGGCTTAAGAGGGACTGCAATGATATGGGAACTTTGATGAGTGCCCTAGTGAAATACGGAGACTCTGATAACACAAAGTATCCGGAAGCAGAAGGAGATAAGGCTGGGAAGGCCAGCAAGTCTGGTAAACCGGCACCGATCAATCCGGTTACTTCAGGCTTTTTGGGCAAACGAAAAGCAGAGGGTGGTTCAGACTTCGTGGCTAACACTCAAGTTCAAGGTGGTTTTCAGCGTAATCCGGGAGATTCTGCTTTACAAACCGGCAGAGGAGCTCTTGGCTGGGAGCAGGAGTTGGATCAGCCTTGTCCAAAGCATAGCGGAAAAGGGAAGGTGGCCAAGCATATCATGAGAGAGTGCATACCCCTTATGAAGGCAGTAGCAGGCCGTTTCAATCCTCCTAATCGACCCCCACTTGGCGGCTCAGGGCCTGGATTTTATGGTCCGGGTCATCAGGGGAATAACTCCGGATCAGGATATAGGGGCAATAACGGTGGTTATCAACCCTGGGCAGGCGGCCAAAATAATCAAGGAAACTATAATGGTCAGGGAAATCAATCACATCATCAAGGTGGTTACAATAGTCAGAATAATCAGCAGCAGGGCCAAGGAAGTTATAATAATCAGGGAAATCAGCAGCAACAGCGTCAGCAATAGCAGCCGCAATCCGGATATCAGAGTAATATGAAGGAGTTAAACAGCGGGCAATATCATGTTTTCACCACAAGTCTGTGTAAGAGAGACCAGAAAGTTTTGAAGCGGGCTGTTAATGCAGTAGAACCGGCGACACCACAATTTCTTCGATGGTCGGAGCAGCCCATTGTATGGAGCAGAGAAGACCACCCCATACGGGTGGATAATCCGGGACATTTAGCCTTGGTGGTAGCACCTCAGGTGGGAGGGTACAAGTTTACTAAAGTCCTCATGGATGGTGGTAGCAGTATCAATATCTTATATTACGAGACTTTCCGTCGTATGGGTCTGACAGATAAAAAGTTAAGATCATCAAACACAGTGTTTCACGGAGTGGTCCCAGGTAAGTCAGCTTATCCGGTTGGTAAGATTGACTTAGAAGTTACCTTCGGAAATGACTATGATTCCAGGTCAGAGATGATCACTTTCGAAGTCGTCAAAATTAAAAGTCCATATCATGCTCTATTTGGAAGGACGGTTTATGCTAAGTTTATGGCTAGGCCGTGTTATGTTTATCTGCAGCTTAAGATGCCGGGTCATAAAGGCACGATTACGGTTCATGGAAGCCGTAAGATAGCAGTGGAATGTGAGGAAGGTGATGCAGCGTATGCAGAAGCGGTATGTGCCACAGAGGAGTTGAAATTTTATAAAGATAATGTTGATCCGGCAGATATGACTCCGCTGAAGAAGCCAACTACCGAGCATGATCCGGCGTTGAAGTTTAAATCAGCTGAAGAGACCAAACAAATTGATTTTGTGCCGGGGGACTCGTCTAAACAATTCACTATCAGCGCCAACCTTGATCCCAAATAGGAAAGCGCACTCATCGAGTTCATCCGTGAGAACCGGGATATCTTTGCGTGGAAACCTTCTGACATGCCAGGTATACCGAGGGAACTCGCTGAGCACAAGTTAAACATTGATCCGAAGTTTAAACCAGTTAAACAGTATCTGCGCCGCTTCAACGAAGAAAGGCGCAAGGCTATAGGAGAAGAAGTGGCCAGACTTTTGGCCGCAGGGTTCATAGCGGAAGTTTTTCATCCGGAGTGGTTGGCTAATCCGGTGCTGGTCTTAAAGAAGAATGGGAAGTGGAGGATGTGTGTGGACTACACGGACCTCAATAAAGCTTGCCCAACTGATCCTTTTGCTCTACCTCGCATCGATCAGATCATCGACGCCACTGCGGGGTGTGAGCGGCTAAGTTTTCTGGATGCATATTCAGGGTATCACCAGATCAAGATGGCGGTGGAAGACCAAGAGAAGACGGCCTTCATAACTCCTTTTGGTGCCTTTTGCTATGTGTCTATGCCTTTTGGACTTAAGTGTGCACATGCAACTTATCAACGTTGCGTTCAGAATTGTTTGAAGGGGCAGATAGGGAGGAACGTTCATGCCTATGTGGATGACATTGTGGTCAAATCGAAGAAGGAAGGGACAATGATAGAGGATCTCAAGGAAACCTTTGATAATCTTCGGGCTTACAGGATGATGCTTAATCCGGAAAAATGTGCTTTCGGTGTTCCGGCTGGTAAGCTTTTGGGATTTTTGGTCTCAAACAGAGGAATAGAAGCTAACCCGGAGAAGATCAAAGCCATCACGTCTTTGACTAAACCGGTTTGTATCAATGATGTTCAGCGCATAGCTGGCCGGATCACAGCGTTAAGCCGGTTCATCAGTCGCTTGGGAGAGAAGGCGATCCTGCTTTACCAGATGCTGAGGAAAACAGATCGGTTTATCTGGAGTGATGAGGCAAATGCAGCATTTGAGGATCTGAAAAGGCAACTAGCAAACCCACCAGTTTTGGCTGCGCCCATTGACAGGGAACCTTTGCTGTTATACGTTGTTGCTAATACACGAGCGGTCAGCATTGCTATTGTGGTGGAGCGCAAGGAAGCAGGGAAGGAGCACCCGGTTCAGCGCCCGGTTTATTATGTAAGCGAAGTACTCATTGAGTCCAAGCAGAGATATCCTCACTGGCAGAAGTTGGTATATGGGGTGTTCATGGCAAACCGGAAGCTGAAGCATTATTTCCAAGGACATCCGATAACTGTGGTTAGTTCAGCTCCGTTGGGGGATATAATCCAGAACAGGGAAGCTACAGGCAGGGTAGCAAAGTGGGCCATCGAGCTCAGCCTGCATGAGTTGAAATATGTACCACACACTGCTATAAAATCTCAGGCATTAGTAGACTTCATCAATGACTGGACAGAGTTGCAGACTCCTGAGGAGAAGCCGGATCTTACCTATTGGACGATTCACTTTGACGGTTCAAAACAGTTGGAGGGCTCGGGGGCTGGAGTTGTCTTAACTTCCCCCAGAGGTGATAAATTTTGCTATGTCCTCCGCTTATTATTTCCTTGTACTAATAATGCAGCAGAATATGAAGCATTACTTCACGGTTTGCGGTTAGCAAAGGAGATGAATTTGAGCCGGGTTAAGTGTCTGGGTGACTCAGATCTGGTGGCACAGCAACTTTCTGGCAAGTGGGATTCAAGAGATCCCCTCATGGCGGCTTATAGACGAGAAGTTGAAGCAGTTGCAGGATACTTTAAGGGATATCAGGTGGATCACATAGACCGGCGGAGAAACGAAGCGGCCGACGCTCTGAGCCGGCTAGGATCGCAGCGTAAACCAGTACCACCAAACACCTCTTTGGATGAATTGCACAGTCCTTCGGTCCAGATACCTACAGAGGAAGACCTAGCTGTTCCGGACCCAGAGGCGCAGTTAGTTGCAGCGCTCCATATTATTCCGGATTGGACGCTACCCTATTTGGCATACCTAGGGCGAGGAGAGTTGCCGGAAGACGAAGAAGAAGCACGACAGATAATCCGGCGCTCTAAGTCCATGACAATTGCAAACGGAGAGCTTCACCATCGTAGTACTTCTGGAGTATTTCAGCGATGTGTTTCAACTGAGGAAGGTTGTGAGATTCTAAGGGAGATTCATGAAGGGGATTGTGGTCATCATGCCGGTTCAAAATCATTGGTAGCAAAAGCATTCCGACATGGTTTCTATTGGTTAACCGCGCATACAGATGCGGCAGATCTGGTCCGGAAGTGTGATGCTTGTCAGAAATTCTCAGGGCGTGCTCTGGTGCCGGCACAGGAACTCCGGATGATACCAATAACTTGGCCTTTCGCAACTTGGGGGCTTGATATGGTTGGGCCTTTCAAACGATCCCAAGATCAAAAAACTCATCTACTAGTGGCAGTAGACAAGTTTACAAAGTGGGTTGAAGCGGAGCCTATAAGCAAGTGTGATGCGGCAACAGCGGTTAAATTCATCAAAAAAGTGATATTCCGGTTTGGCTTTCCACACAATATCATCACAGACAATGGTACTAATCTATCTAAGGGTGAAATGAAGGAATTTCGTCAAAGAGAACATATTCGATTAGACGTATCTTCTGTGGCTCATCCTCAGACCAACGGCCAGGCCGAAAGGGCAAATCAGGAGATTTTGCGAGGCATCAAACCCCGGCTTATGACACCTTTGCAGAGAACCCCAGGATGTTGGGTTGAAGAATTGCCATCTGTTCTTTGGAGTATTAATACTACACCAAACCGGTCTACAGGCTACACGCCTTTCTTCATGGTTTACGGCGCTGAAGCAGTTCTTCCAAGTGATATACGTCATGACTCACCAAGGATAACGGCCTATGTGGAAGCAATCAACGAGGAGTCAAGACAGGACGGTTTAGACCGGTTGGATGAAGAGCGTGATATGGCTGCAGCGCGGTCGGCGGTTTATCAGCAAGACCTGCGCAGATATTATAGCCGCCGGATTAGAACAAGGACATTCCAGGAGGGTGACTTGGTACTCCGGCTCATCCAAGATCAAACAGATATGCACAAGCTATCCCCACCTTGGGAAGGGCCCTTTTTGGTCAGCAAGAATCTACACAACGGTTCATATTACTTGGTGGACATTCGAGAACACAAGGACTCACGGACATCAGAAGAGGAGACGAAGAGGCCGTGGAACATCGCCCATTTACGGCCATACTATACTTGAGCTATGTGCTCCAATGTATCCTATGTATATATTATGAGTAATGAATAAACCGGCACCCTCGGTAAACCGGGGGCTTAGCCCTTTTTCCATATACAAAAATCCTGTGAAAAGCAACCATACAAGTTTACTATCAGATACTATATTTCAATATTGGCCGGTTTAGAAACTGATTTTTTGCAGAATATGTGAAGGAGCAATAGAACTCTCAAGAACATGAGATTATATCTGGTTCAAGGAGAGAAGACTTCATAAAGGACCCACCGGTTCAGAAGGAACCCTGGAGGCCCTCTGGGAGTGGTATCATCTACTCCCAGTGATCGGATTAATTTGATAGTTCTATCAACCCTCTGAAAAGTTGGACAAGTCCACGTTCAGTGATTGGTTTACATTGACCCACCGGTTCAGGAGGAACCCTGGAGGCCCTCTGGGAGTTGGTATCATCCACTCCCAGTGATCGGATTAGTTTCATAGTTCTTTCGGCCCTCTGAAAAGTTGGATAATGCCACGTTCAGTGATTGGCTAGGCCCTCTGGGAGTGTCGGCCAATCCGCGTCCCAGTGATTGGCTCAGTTTGTACATTGACCCACCGGTTCAGGAGGAACCCTGGAGGCCCTCTGGGAGTGTCGGCCAATCCGCGTCCCAGTGATCAGATCAATTTTTATATACGGTTCTTTCGGCCCTCTAAAAAGTTGGATAATTCCACGTTCAGTGATTGGCTAGGCCCTCTGGGAGTGCCGGCCAATCCGCGTCCCAGTGATCGGATCAATTTTTATATACGGTTCTTTCGGCCCTCTGAAAAGTTGGATAATTCCATGTTCAGTGATTGGCTAGGCCCTCTGGGAGTGTCGGCCAATCCGCGTCCCAGTGATTGGCTGAACCTTGCTTTGAGCCTGGCAGCTCTTTGAAAAAGCCTCGACTACATGGTCTTATTTGCAAAATTTGCATATTTTTGGTGTTTTTGTGTTCTATAACCTTTTAAACCGGAGTGGAACAGCTACACAAGTTGACCACATATCTATAAAATGGAAAGTCTGGATCATGCATATCAGACTAAGTAAACCGGCGTTCATTAAAACCCGGATCGCGTATCAGGCAAAAGTTACAACTTTCTGAAACAAGATGAACCGGATTTATCATCAAGATGGACCGGAGAATTTCGAGTTTCTATTTGGATTCATGAAGACCTTCATAAAGTGACTTTAAAGTCCTGCCGGTTTTAAAGTGTATTGGCCACATAAATCTCAGGTATAAAAGTTATCTTTAATATAAAGATATGCTTATTTGATGTTTTAAGAGAACAAATTAATCCATCCAGTGGTAAGCCACTAGGACATATTTTTCGATATTTTTTCTGTATGAACAGAGGAAGGCAACCACATCAGACAACAAGTCAACATAAGAGTATTTCATAAAGACAAAATATCCGGATCGAAGCACATTAAGTTTCGGCTAACCTATTACAAGGCATGACGAGCCCAACGGTTTGGAAACATTGTTTAATGGAATATCAGTTATGATTACAGCAATAAAATTCAAGATTATGCTTCTCCTTGCTGGGACGGCTGGCCATCGCCTTGTTCTGGAACATCTTCATCTTCATGAAGCGGTTGGAAATCCGGTGCACGCCAATCAATCTTCGCCAAGGCCCGGAAATACACTTCATCGTTGATAAGTTCAGCAGGATCAATGTCAGGAGCAAAGGTGTGAGGACGAACCGGCGGGATTAAGTTGACGGTATCGTAAACCGGTCGCTCCACCCGCTCGTTCTGCAAATTGTATCCTGGATGATATCTAGACAAATCCGATTCAGCGGCAAGCTTGCTGGCGAGGGGGCGCATCTCTTTCGTCAAGGCATAGAGATCAGTTTCGGTGAAAGGTGAGCCGTCCTCCTTCGTATCCGGGAATCCGGTGAAAGCTTCCTCCGGATCAAGATCCGGGACCCAAGCCTTAGCCCTCGTAAGGGCCAGAAGAGCACCACCCCGCGCAGCAGATTTCTTGACTTCTTCGAGACGAACCGGCAAAACAGACAACTTGTTCAAAGTATCTTGGATTGTCGTAGGGGCCGGTTTACCAAAAGAAGTGGCACTGATAATCCTTTGCGTCCCGGAGTACAGCTGTTCGACTAAGGTGTAGCAAGCTTTGAGTTTTTTCTGTAAGTCATCCCCAAGATGGGAGACACGGCGCCCTGCACACAACAATCATAGTTAAACCGGTACAAAGCACAGGTTACAAAGATAAAAGCAGGAGTTAAGATTATACTCACCAAAGACAGCAGAGGTCATCAAGTCAATTTGCCGTTTTAAACCGGTCAATTCCTCAGTAACCGGATTAAGTGCTCCTTCAGCATCCTGAACCCGTTTTTCCAGATCCTTCTTCTGAACCTCAAAAGTGGTCCGCTCCTCTTCAAAGTATTTCTTCAAATCTTCAGCGGTCTTTAAGCTCACTTGAAGTTCTTTTTTAGCCTTTGAAGCGGCAGACTCTGTTTCAGTAAGACGGCTTCGAAGCTCATTAATTTCAAGAGCATTCCGGTTCAACTCAGCCTGCAGACACAGTTCAAAAACAAGAGGTGAAATTTAGTCAAGTCTCAAGCACACAACCAAGTTGTCTACTTGACACTTGGGGGCTAATGGCAGTTGAAGCAGTAAAGAAAGGACAATTTACAGTTACAAGTCTCAAGCACACAAACAAGTTGTCTGCTTGACACTTGGGGGCTAATGCATAGTTGAAGTATCATCAGCAATTTTTACAAGTATCAACTACATAAACAAGTTATCTACTTGATACTTGGGGGCTAATGTAAAGACAAACGGTTCAATCTACAAAGTTCCGGTTCACCTTCAGCACTCAGCTAAACCGGAACTTGGGGGCTGTTATGAGATAGAGATGCATCAAAGGAACAAAGTCAGAAGAAGAAGTTTACCTCATATTTTTCCCTCATTAAGTTCACCAAGCTGGCTTCATAATCCCGACTGCTGTGGAGCCGGTTCAGATACCCAGAGTAAATGTCTTGAGCGCTCATGCCGGAAAGGCTGGATATTTCAGTACTCCACTTCCCCTTTTCTTGAGATAGTTTTTCCGCTTTAGCCGTATGTTTGGCTAAAACGGTGGGTTCAGCTGGAGCAACGTAAGCAGTCCCGGTTACTACAACATCAGGAGAGGTTGGTGCATTGGGGGGAGTGACAGTGTGAGCCGGATCAGGAGACGCCGGATTAGTCTGAGGAGAATTAACCCGGGCCGGACTTGGTGGATTTTGGACGTCTTCCGTAATAGGATTTTCAGGAGCAGGGTCTTCAAGAGGAGCTACAGGCTCGCCCTCCGAAGGAGCAGTGGGGGACGGATCAGCAGCCGGATTATCTGCAGTGGGCTCGGCAGGAGGCTTGTTTGCCTTTGGTTTCTTGCTGGGTTTTGGTTTGCTGGCAAAGTATGCAAAATAAGTTAACATTATAAAGTAAAAGGGTCATAAACCGGAAATGGTGAGGAAAGTTACCCTGGGACGGTTGTCAGGGGAGGAAGCTGCGTGGCGGTCGATTCACCAGAGGAAGACAATGGAGTTTCCTGATAATCAGGGTCAGACGGTTTAAGAGGTTTTCGGATAAGACCGGCCTTGGGATGAAGGAGGGTCGGAGAAAGCATCACCTCAGCACGGCGTTTTCGAACCGGAGTTAAGGAAATTCCGGATGACTCCACCGCCAGGCCGCTGTGGCGAGTGGTCCGGCGAAGAGCTTCGTGCTGTTGCTTCTTCAAAATAAAGTTAGGGTCTAACTGAGCATAAGGATGAGAAAATTGGTATTTCCGGACGGTCCGACGACTTTTTTGGGGAAGAGGTTCTGAGTCAGAGGAAAGAAGGGTTACCTCAATTTCAGCCGGGTTATCACCTTCAGGCAATTCCTGTGGAGAGGTATCATTAGATACGATTACAAGTACATGAAAGCAAAAAATCTAAACCGGATTAAAGCATACCTCGGAGTCCGGATCATCGTCCTCAGTGGGAGAACCGGCGTCAACGGCTGCTTTCCTCTTTTTATTGGCAAAGGTTTTTCGCCGGACCTGTTTGACGATTTTCTCCTGAGGTTTTCTCTTCCAGAAAGGGTCATCAGCCTGATTGAAAGAAATAAAGACAATTGAAAGACGGTTCAAAAGAAACGGATTACAAATACAGAGTAAAGAGAAACTTACTGCGGGCAGCTTATTCTTCTTGTAGTATGGAGCTAAACCGACCTTAGCACAGTCTGCTAAAGAGACATTGAGGATTTTCTTGGCTGATTCTACTACTTCCGATTCAGAAAGCTTGTCTTTGGAAAACCTTTGGGGATCATCCGGTTTACCAGAATACTTGCACATTAGCTGAGAACGCCGGCTCAGGGGAAGGATACTCCAAGACAGCCAGCAGCGTAGGAAATCGGTTCCGATCAGACCATTTGCTATAAAGGCTCTTAACTTGGAAAGCTGTGATGAGAACCGGGTCCGTTCAACAGCGCCAAGCCGTGGTGGTAAAGGGTGATTCTCCGGAATACGGGTTTCACGGTAACCCGGCAGAGGGTTCTCCCCTTCAGGAGAAGTGTCAACGCAGTAAAACCAGGACTTATTCCAATCTTTTGGATGAGAGTGTAAAGCGGCGTGAGGAAAAACCACGTCTCTCCTCTTCTGAATGCTAACCCCACCGAGCTCTTGATGTGGTCCGCTGGTAAACTCGGTGCATCGGTTTAAATGAAAGAAATCCCGGAATAAATCAACAGAAGGTTCTTCTTGCAGATACACCTCAGAAAACACTTGGAAGTCACAGATGTTTGAGACAGAATTGGGTCCGATGTCCTGTGGGTGCAGTTGGAAAGCAGCAAGAACATCCCGGAAAAACTTTGAACCGGGGGGAGAGAAACCTCGAGATATATGATCCAAAAACACAATAACCTCCCCGGACTTGGGAGTAGGGGGACATTCATTACCCGGGGCCCGCCACTTTAATTCAGACTGAGGTCCTAAAGTGCCAATTTCAGACAGCTTGATTAAATCATCCTAAGTGATGACCGAAGGAACCCAATCGCAGGAGACATACTGCTTAGCCATTGCAACGAAAGAGCAAGGTACTGGAAAAGATAAAATACAGAAAACGGATTATGAAAATACAGCAGTGTAAACCGGACACTATCTAGGAGAGTTACGCAATGATTTCGCTGAGGACTAATGGCGTGGTTAAACCGGCAATTATGACAAGCTATACCATTTCCGGTTAATGGCAGTTGAAGAGGAACGGCTAAACCGTTGCGTTAAGTTATAGAGTTTCGCAAGAACAAGGCATATCAACTTAAACCGGAACATACTTAGCAGATCTACCGAGGAGAAAAACAGGTTTTCAAGGGACTGCTAAGGAGGAATAGATCTGAGCATGCTAAGAAAAGAGAAACTAGTATAAGAATATACGGGAAGGAGCTACAAGGACCTTATACTAAGCGGATAAATCTACAGGTTAGACAGGAACAATGGAGATTCGAAATATTTACAGCGGGGTAAAAGTGCAATTTAAAGACAAGATCTGAGGGACAAAGTTACTAGAAATCATTGGCTCAAGGTCGAACAAAACGAAGCTTCTATTAAGGTTCTAATGGCGGAGGCGTAGGAAGAAACCCTAGAAGTTGCAGATTAATAATAAAGAAGAAGGACATACCTGAAACAGCAGGAATCGGCGGCGGAGGTTCTCTGGTCGAGCTCAGGGTGATGCAGCGGCCGGCGAGGACTTGGATCCAGCGGTCGACGGCGGCGGTTCGAGTTCGGGCGACGATGGAGGAAGAAGACGGAAGAAGAAGACGGAGCGAGAAGAAGATAATGAATGAGGGGTAGCTGTATTTATAAAGGGGAGTCAGATCTGAAACGACAGGTGCGGGATTCGAGGAGGCAAAAAATCAGATAAAGATCCTTTGGCGCCTCGATTTTCGGGATAACCCTTAAACAAAGCTACAGTACAGCTCACGGCGTTAAATGCGGAGATGATGTCACGGTCAGATTTAGTGATTCTCGAAGATGACGTCAGAGCCGGTTTACAAAAATATGAAGACAAAGAAGAAAATTATACAAGACAAGGAAGACTGATATGAACAAGTTCAAATCATTCTGGGGCCTAATGTCAGGGATATGACTAGCAGGTATGAACCGGCTAGTGTAAACCGGCTTAGTTATGTTATACTTGGTTGTAATATTTTAGTAAAGGCTACGGCCCATGAGATCTTAAGGCCCGTGTATAGAAGTGTGGTTTGTGAACCGCCCGATGATGTAACTTGAAAGGTAAGAAAGAAAAGAAAGAGACCGAGGCGGACACAAGTATGAGCCGGCCTCGGGACTCTGTGAACCGGACCAGGCGTCACCTCTATATAAAGGGACGACCCGGACGGTTCAGAAGGGAGAGAATCAACCCGTCGAGACACAGGCAAGCGAATCCGCTCCCTGTAATCCGACGCCCAAGCAATACCAAACCAACTAGACGTAGGCTTTTACCTTCTTCGAAGGGGCCGAACTAGTATAAACCCTCTGTGTCCTTTGTGTGCTATGAACCCTTTCAAGCTAACCCGTGCGATGGTTCCATCATCAAGTCCGTTAAACCGGACATCTGCCGTGCTATTTCCACGACATAGGTGGTTCATCTAGCAAACCCCCAAATGGAATTTTGCAGATATTAGAAAATGTCTCTAGAGGCAGGGTGAATTGGTTGTCATATAATTTAAATGAGACTCTAGATTCACGAGAATGAAATTTAATCTCCTTGGTAAATGTTTCAGTAAGGACGAGGTGTTGGTCGCACTTATCTGTGATGTAGGGACCATGCTCGGTATTGTGAACATATTGCTCAAATTCTTCCTTAATACATGCGTTCACCATGAACTCGTTACACGGCCATAAGCAAGATTTAGTGATGGCGTCTCAGATTGATCTTGGGCTTGGTTCAACATAAGATCGACGTATCAAGCCACTACTGGATGATGCTTCAAAGGACCTTCTCCTTGAAGAACTCCTTCCAAATAAGTACTTATTATTTTCTTACAATTTCTGAAATTTTTGGTCCACAAAATTTTGTCAACAAAACTTCACAAGAATGATAGCTACTACTCATAGGGATGCATAGAGGCCATATCGAGCATTCAAACTATTTAGAACTATATGAATTTAACATGCAAGCTCATCTACAACAGCACCAAGAGTAGATAATTATTCAAAATATAAACCACTAAAGCAAAAACTAATTGGAGCAATGGGGGAGTCACATACCAAGTAGCAATCCCCCAAAATAGTTTTGGAAATGGATCTTCGAGCAAAGAGATCGAAATCCGCAGGTTTGAGAGCAAGAACATGAAAGAGAATGCAATGGTGATTTTTTGTTGGAGGTAGGAGACGAAGTGGAGTAAAGAGATAACTGAGGGGGCCCACGTGGGGACCACAACCCATCAGGGCATGCATGGGGCTGCTCACGCGCCCAGGTGGGTTGTGCCCACCTAGTGCACCCCCTCTGATGTTATTTGCACTAAATATTCTAAAATAATCAGAAAAAATCATGTTAAAAGTTCAGGGCATTCCGAACACTTTTATTTTTGGCCCATTTTTTATTGCACGAAAAAATAGTAAACATGCAAAATATGGCATTTTATTTTTATTAGCCTAAGAAAAACAGAAAATAAAAGGTAGGGACATAAATTTGTGCTCACTAGATTCCTCAACTTCACACCTCTCGAAAATTATTAATTAATAAGGTTGATCAAGTCTTATTAACAACCACTTCCAATTAGCATGATGATGACCCACAACCGTAAGGGATCTATTGCAGTGTTTTGGATAAGTAAGAGTGTCGAACCCAACGAGGAGCAGAAGGTATTGATAAGTAATTCTGAGCAAGGAATAACTGCAAGCACTGAAAGATAACTTTTTAGGGGTTTTCTTGATATAAGCAACAGGAAACTAAAAGCGAGCAAAGTAAAAGGCACTGGAGAGTAACAAGTGGCCCAATCCTTTCTGAGCAAAGGAGAGGCCTAGCAACTGAACTTATAAAGGCTAAAGTGTTCTTGAGGACACACGGGAGAGGTAGTCATGTGCTTTCGCCATATTCCGTATCGGTAGTATGTGATGTGTTGATAAGTGCTGAGTGGGTGGATCTATGCTAGTACACTCTCTAGACTAAGATGAGTGCACTCTTATGATTAAACACCTTGCAAGCATCCGCAAATACAAGATAGTATTTAAGGCAAAAGCCTAACCATAGCAATATGATCGATGATCCATTGTTCCCTTATGCAAAAGCGTGCGAACTAGGGTTCAGGTTTCTGTCACTCCGGCAACCCACCGTAAGCATTCTTTGTACACAATGTATTCCCCTAGGTCCTTAATAAGGCGAAGTGTTGAGTGTTCGACTCACACAACACCACTAGGAAAATAACAACACAACTTAAGTATCAAACAACACATATTACTTCAACATCATATGACTACTAACAACAAGACTTTTCCCATGTCCTCAAGAACTAAAGTAACTACTCACAAGACATAAAAGAGATCATGATCAGTGGAGATAGATGGATGATAAACAATCTGGACATAATGATATTTCTCCAACAAAACTCAATAGCATTCACCACAAAGTAGTAATCAACACCGATAGAGTAGAGATGATAGATAGTACGGATTACAACACAAGTTGCAATGGTGAGATGAGATTGGATGAAGATGGAGATGGTGCTGATGTTGGGGATGATGTTGATGATGATCTTGATGATGCCCGTGACGATGGTGATGACGATGGCGATGATCTCCCCTTCCGGGAGGTGATTTCCCCGGCGGAATCTGCTCGCCGGAGATGGCTTTTTCTTCTCTGTAGGTTTCTGCCACGGAGCGGCGGCGGAACTCCGTCAAAACTCTCCTTTTTAGGGTTTTTGGATAACGAGGAATATATATGCCAAAGGGGGCAGCTGGGAATGGGCCAGGGGCTCCAGGCGCCCCCCCGGCGCGGCCAGGGTGGGGGCCACGCCAGGTGGCCGCCTGGGCGCCCTGTGGCCCCCCTCTGGTTGCTCTTTTGCGTGTCTTCGTGATCCTTCTGGAAAATACCCTCCGTCGATTTTCATGTAATTTGGAGGTATTCTTCTTCAGCAACTCAGCGTCCACTTTTTACTGCTGAATCCTGCGTCTGCTGCTTCGGCATCGGAAAGTTGCAAACTGTGTAAAATAGGCCAAAACAACATAAGAACATCATCGTAATGTGAAATATATCAATGAATAAGGATGAATTACGATATAAAATAGTGATGCATTTTGGACGTATCAACACCCCCAAGCTTAGACCTCGCTTGTCCCCAAGCGAATACTGAGCTCGGTAAACCTGTCCACAAGTTTAGAGAGTGAAGTGTCGATAAATAGATTACGGACAAGAAGCATCACAGACTCTTCACCAAACTCAAATATCCTCAACAGCAATCTTCAACTCATAAGGCCCTTATAAAAGAGTGGTAACACTTATAATCGAAAGTAGGGCTAAGGAAACTCATCAAATCATGGCAAACATGTCCTTTGGTCAAAGAACAACTAATAGCTTTTACTTTTGCTCTTTCTCTTTATGTTTTGATGAGATTAATTGAAGCTTTTGAAAGAACATGTTATTAGGCAAGAAGTGAAAGTGTTAACACAAAGGAAGATGTTTGCTTTAGCTGGGCTTGACAAACAACTTACTTATCAAATGATAATGTCAACAAGGATATGATATGAAAAATCTTAATGCAACTTTATATGAATTAATCCTCGTCAACATCAAATGTCTGCTCTCTTTAAGAGTAGAAGGAAGTAGGAATAACTGACTCAACCTAAAACTAAGAGATAGGCCCATGCTTTAGGGAAGTAGGGAAAACTCATGTGCTATCCTTAAATCAAACAGGATGAAAACAAGTTTTGAGAGGTGCATGATTTGTCAACGAATGCTAATAGATAACTCAATTACTTCTCGAGCTGGACAAGTTTCGAGGAATGGCTCCCGCACGGGGACGATCACATCCCCTTAATCTCCTTTGTTTATCGCTGCCAAAGTTTTATGATTTCTCATGAACAAAGCGTGAAGGAGGGTTTGTTTGTTGTATTATCTTTTATGAGCCGGGCGCACTCATGCCAGTTCCTTCTCGTATTAGGGGTTTGCAGATTAGACTTGCAATCCCGGGGTAAAACTTGTCCAACTTAAAAAGATCATGAATTAACTATTACTTCCTCATGAGCTAAAACAGGGGCACAAAATAGAAGATTTTGAACATTTAAGGATAACACACAAATTCTATACTTCAGGAGGTGGTAGTGGAATACCACGCATAGGAAGGTATGGTGGACTCATATGGAAGGTATTGGTTTAAGGGTATGGATGCACAAGCAGAATTCCGCTTAGTACAGAGTTTAGGCTAGCAAAGGCTTTGAGAGAACAGACAATTGATGATGACTAAGATGCAAAGCAATATAAAGCATAAACATTAAAATAAGCATAACACATCAAGTTGTCTTCCTTGTCAGCATAACACTTCAAGCATAATAACATAAAGGTTTTGGCTATGTCGCTACTTTAAGAAAATCATGCTTGTTGTTATGACCAAAGCTATGTTTTCCAAGATTAAATAAAGTTTTCAAAGCCATACCTGATATAAGGTCAATACTCCCCATAAGAATCATCATATAAGGTCGATTGCGTGAAGAGAATACCGAGTGCAGCAAAGAAACCAATAGACTTCTCATTAATATTCCATCATAGACGACTCCACACTCACGGATACAATCTCTCCACAGAAGGATTGATAGACCTCAATGCACACACCTATTTCATATAATAACCTCCCTAGACATGATACGACTCTACTTGACTCTAAAAGACAAAAGATAAAGATAAAGATACAGGGCACTCCCCCAAGCTTGGAACAAGCCAAGGGGATGCCATTACCCAAGGAGATTTCACTCCTCATTCTTGTTGACGTTGATCACGTAGTCCTCGGCGAAGCGCTTCCATGGAAGGGGTTCTCCAGTCTCATATGAGAAGTTTGTCTCCTGAATCCTGCATGCAGCACCCAAACCCATGCGCATAAACCTTACTTCATACTCACAGTTCTGGTGATGTAGATCATAAATTTGCCCTTGGAGCTCTTCAATTCTTTCTGCAGATGCGGTGATGCTTTTCCACATCTCCTTCATCTCCTTCAGGAAGTAGGTCTTCAGCTCGTTGATGATGTCAAAGTTAGCTTCAACACCACGCTCGATCATCTTCTTGTACTTGAAGACTTCTTGCTCCACTTCTTTTAGCCTGGCCTGGATGCTCCCCTCCTTGATAGGTCCCTTCAGATCTTCTTGATGGAGGACACCGTCCTCCATCCGAACAACCTGAGGGTCCTTCTTCACCTCAGCGAGGTAAGGGTTGATGACGTTGACGACGAACTTGTCCTTCGGGGAACTTGGAGAAGCCATGGCACCTAGGTCCAGCTAAAAGATTTCCTGGCAGAAACAGATCAAAAAGAAAACACACGAAATCACGAGATACGTTGCCGGAACAATCGGGGCAAATATATAGCAAAAATTTCTGCACAGAAAGGAAGGTAACAGGCTAAAGCGGGGTCGGAGGCGGACTCCTGGGTGCCCAGGCGGCCTCCCGGCGCGGCCAGGAGGTAGGCCGCGCCAAGGGGGGCGCCTGGGCCCCCTGGAGCTTGTCTCCGGCTCCACTTAGGCTTAGAATTTTCCTAATTTTGTAAAAACTCATAATATGGAACTTTTATGGCGGTTCGCGATGTTTCCTTACCGTAATACATACCTTTTCTTATTCTGCTTCTGTTGGTGTCTGAAACAGGGCTGCAACATGTTCTTCGTGAGTTGTTGTGTATATCATATTCACATCAACATTGACAGGGTCTCCTGCTATGTAATGCTTAAGTCTTTGCCCATTCACAACTTGAGGTTTGGTGCCTTCAAAATTGTTAATCTTGATTGCACCAGACCGATAGACTTCTTCAATATGAAATGGCCCTTCCCACCTGGAAAGTAGTTTGCCTGGATAAAACCTGAAACGGGATCTAAACAACAAAACTTTATCACCAACATTAAATTCACGTTTCAGAATCCTCCTATCATGCCACTTCTTTACCTTTTCCTTGAACATTTTAGCGCTCTCATAAGCTTCACTTCTCCACTCATCTAGAGAAGTCAAGTTCATGAGACGCTTCTCACCAGCTAACTTTGGGTCAACATTAAGCTCTCTAACAGCCCAGAAAGCTTTGTGCTCTAATTCTAATGGCAAATGGCAAGCCTTGCCATAAACCATCTTATAGGGGGACATGCCCATGGGGTTTTTGTAAGCAGTTCTATACGCCCACAAAGCATCTCCTAACTTATTTGACCAGTCCTTTCTATTTCTATTAACTGTCTTCTGCAAGATCAACTTGATCTCTCTATTGGTGAGCTCAACTTGCCCACTAGTTTGAGGATGGTACGGTGAAGCAATTCTATGATTGACATCGTACTTGGCTAAAGCTTTTCTAAAAGCTCCATGCGTGAAGTGTGATCCTCCATCAGTCATGAGATACCTAGGTACACCAAACCTAGGGAAAATCACATCTTTGAGCATTTTCAAAGATGTCTTGTGATCAGCACTTTCAGTGGGGATTGCTTCAACCCACTTGGTCACATAATCAACAGCTACTAAAATGTGAGTGTACTTGTGCGAAGAAGGAAAAGGACCCATAAAATCAAAACCCCAGCAATCAAAAGGTTCAATCACTAGTGAGTAATTCATAGGCATCTCATTCCTTCTTCTAATGTTACCAACTCTCTGACATTTATCACAGGCTAAAACATAATTTCTAGCATCCTTAAAGAGAGTAGGCCAATAAAAACCTGATTGAAGAACCTTATGTGCGGTCCTCTCACCGGCATGATGTCCTCCATAGGGACTATCATGACATTGTCTGAGAATGTCCTTCTGCTCATGTTCCGGTATGCATCTTCTCACGATCCCGTCGGGACCTTCTTTGAAAAGATGTGGGTCATCCCAAAAGTAGTGCCTCAAATCATGAAAGAACTTCTTCCTTTGCTAAAATGTTAAACCTGGAGGCAAATACTTCGCAACGATAAAATTAGCATAATCTGCAAACCAAGGATCGGAAAGAGATTGTACTTTTACAACGGCAAGTTGCTCGTCTGGAAATCTGTCGTTGACTGGGATGGGATCATGCGGTATATCTTCCATCCTTGAAAGATTGTCCGCCACCGGATTGTCTTCTCCTTTCCTATCAACAATCTGCAAATCAAATTCTTGAAGAAGGAGTACCCATCTGATAAGCCTTGGCTTGGCATCCTTCTTTGTCATAAGGTACTTAATGGCAGCATGGTCAGTATGAATAATAACTTTAGAATCAACAATATACTGCCTAAACTTATCACAAGCAAACATTACAGCTAAGATTTCCTTCTCAGTAGTAGCATAATTCTTTTGAGCACTATCAAGGGTTTTACTAGCATAATGTATAACATTCAATTTCTTATCGACTCTTTGCCCTAAAACAGCTCCAACAGCAAAATCACTAGCATCACACATAATCTCAAAAGGTAAATTCCAGTCAGGTGGTTGTACTATAGGAGCAGTTATTAAAGGTTTCTTGAGAACTTCAAAAGCCTCCTTACAATCTTCATCAAATACAAAAGGAACGTCCTTCTGGAGAAGATTAGTGAGGGGTCTCGAAGTCTTGGAAAAGTCTTTAATAAATCTTCTATAGAAACCAGCATGGCCGAGAAAACTTCGAATACCTTTGATGTCCCTTGGATAGGGCATCCTCTCAATTGCTTCGATCTTGGCCTTGTCCACCTCAATTCCCCTTTCGGAAATCTTGTGACTAAGAACAATTCCTTCGTTAACCATGAAGTGGCACTTCTCCCATTTGAGTACCAGATTTGTCTCCTCACATCTCTGCAAAACTTTATCAAGGTTGTGGAGACAATGGTCAAAGGAAGTTCCATAGACGGAGAAATCGTCCATGAAGACTTCCACAATCTCCTCACAGAAACCATGAAAGATAGCAGACATACACCTTTGAAAAGTAGCAGGGGCATTACATAAACCAAAAGGCATACGCCTGTAAGCATAAGTACCAAAGGGACAAGTAAAAGTGGTCTTCTCTTGATCAGTAGTGTTAACATGAATTTGAGAGAAGCCAGAATAACCATCGAGGTAACAAAAGTGGGTATTTTTGGATAACCTTTCAAGCATTTGGTCGATGAACGGCAACGGGTAGTGATCCTTCCTGGTTGCCTTGTTCAGCTTCCTGTAATCAATACACATTCTGTATCCAATAATAATTCTCTGAGGTATTAGTTCATTCTTATCATTAGGAACCACAGTTGTACCTCCTTTCTTACGAACACAATGTACCGGGCTTACCCACTTACTATCAGCTATAGGGTAGATAATACCTGCGGCTAGAAGCTTGAGAATCTCAGTTCTTACAACATCCATCATCTTCGGGTTCAACCGTCGTTGATGATCAACAACTGGTTTAGCATCGGGCTCAAGGTTGATAGTATGTTGACAGATAGATGGACTAATCCCCTTAAGGTCATCAAGGGTATAGCCAATTGCACCTCGGTGTTTACGAAGTACTTCCAATAGTCGCTCTTCTTCATATCCTGAAAGGTTAGAGTTGATAATAATAGGATATACTTTCTTTTCATCTAAATAAGCATACTTGAGCGTATCGGGAAGAGGTTTAAGATCGAACATCAGGTCTTCTTTTGGTTTTGATAAAATCCCCAAAGGTTCAACCGGAAGGTTGTGCTTCAGGATAGCAGGTTGTCTCAAGAATATTTCATCTAGTTCATTTCTTTCCTGCATATGCAAATCATTCTCGTGGTCCTCCATATATTGCTGCAAAGGATCATTAGGGGGAATAGCAATAGAAGCAATACTTTCAATAATTTTATCATCACTAGCTAAATCGGTACCACGGGGCTACTTAGAGAACTTAGAAAAGTTAAATTCATATGGCTCACCATTGAATTCAATAGAAACTTTACCTTTCTTGCAATCTATTATAGCTCCACAAGTTCTGAGAAAAGGTCTACCAAAAATAGTAGGACAAAAATTGTCCCTCGCTGAACCAAGTACTAGAAAGTCGGTAGGGTATTTTACCTTTCCACATAGGACTTCAACGTCTCTCACAATTCCGATAGGAGAGATAGTTGCTCTATTTGCAAGATGAATGGTAACATCAACTTCTTCAAATTCACAAGGTGAAATCTCACCGATGATCTCTTGATAAAGTGAATAGGGGATAGCACTAGCACTCGATCCCAAATCGCATAGCCCATAATAATTGTGATCTCCTATTTTAACAGATACTACAGGAGTACCTGAAATTGGGCCTTTATTCTTGGCTGTGACAAGGTTAGTGGAAACAGCACAAAAATTTACATTGGAATCCAAAACATCATTAGTAACAAGGTCTTTAACCAATGCAACTTGAGGATCAACCTTGATCTGGTCCTCAGGCTCATCAATTCTTCTCTCACTTTTATTAATTATGCTTGCCACAAGAGAGTGCTCCCTTATCCTTGCGGGAAAAGGAGGCTTTTCATATATAACTGCAGGAAAAATAGGGTCAGCAACATGAATATCAACAGGTAACTCATTGAAAGGTTCATGATGCTGATCTCTCTTCTTTTTAAAAGAATCAACGTGAGAGGCAAAATCCTTACAAAAATCAATCATTAGATGGGAATCAAGACCAATCTTAGAGCAAAAGGTATTGAAGTAATCAGTTTTCACATAGCTCTCAATATAATCATGCTCATAATTTATAGCGGGTTCAATACCTTTATCGATTTCCCAATCTTCGGTATTCCTCTGGATCCTTTCAATGAGATCCCACCTTTCTTCAATGCTCTTTGTCTGAAATACCCCACTAGAGGAGGCATCCAGCATCTCCTTATCCTGACGAGAAAGCCTGGCATAAAAATTTGTAAGTATAATTTCCTTGGGGAGCTCATGAATAGGACATTTGAGCATTAGGGACTTCAATCTCCCCCAAGCTTGAGCAATGCTTTCTCCATCACGAGACCTAAAGTTATAGATATAGTTCATGTCTCGATGAATTTCATGAAGAGGATAAAACTTGGTATAAAAGAGAGACATAAGCTCTTGCCAATCAAGCAAGTGTGAGTTATCGAGAAGCTTATACCAATCTAAAGCTTTATCTATAAGCGATACGGAGAACAATTTCCTCATGACAAACTCCATTGATACACCTGCAAGCTTAAATAATGAACATAGTTGTGACAGATATAGCAAGTGTTCACCGGGATGTCTGTCTCCTGCATAACGATCAGCCAAAACATAATCGATAATACCAGCTGGTATTTTATAGGGCACAATTTCAGTAGGGGGAGGAGCAACCACCACAGGTGTGGGGAGTCTTCCCACAAGCAACGATCCAATAGCAAGGTTGTCCATAAGGACAAAGAGCAGCAACAGCAAAATAAAAACAGAAATATAAAAACTTCCTTACCAGTTTCACTTACCAATAGCGCTACACTCCCCGGCAACGGCGCCAGAGAACGTTACTTGATGACCCACAACCGTAAGGGATCTATTGCAGCGTTTTCGATAAGTAAGAGTGTCGAACCCAACGAGGAGCAGAAGGTATTGATAAGTAATTCTGAGCAAGGAATATCTGCAAGCACTGAAAGATAACTTTTTAGGGGTTTTCTTGATATAAGCAACAGGAAAGTAAAAGCGAGCAAAGTAAAAGGCACTGGAGAGTAACAAGTGGCCCAATCCTTTCTGAGCAAAGGAGAGGCCTAGCAACTGAACTTATAAAGGCTAAAGTGTTCTTGAGGACACACGAGAGAGGTAGTCATGTGCTTTCGCCATATTCCGTATTGGTACTATGTGATGTGTTGATAAGTGCTGAGTGGGTGGATCTATGCTAGTACACTCTCTAGACTAAGATGAGTGCACTCTTATGATTAAACACCTTGCAAGCATCCGCAAATACAAGATAGTATTTAAGGCAAAAGCCTAACCATAGCAATACGATCGATGATCCATTGTTCCCTTATGCAAAAGCGTGCGAACTAGGGTTCAGGTTTCTGTCACTCCGGCAACCCACCGTAAGCATTCTTTGTACAAAATGTATTCCCCTAGGTCCTTAATAAGGCGAAGTGTTGAGTGTTCGACTCACACAACACCACTAGGAAAATAACAACACAACTTAAGTATCAAACAACACATATTACTTCAACATCATATGACTACTAACAACAAGACTTTTCCCATGTCCTCAAGAACTAAAGTAACTACTCACAAGACATAAAAGAGATCATGATCAGTGGAGATAGATGGATGATAAACAATCTGGACATAATGATATTTCTCCAACAAAACTCAATAGCATTCACCACAAAGTAGTAATCAACACCGATAGAGTAGAGAGGATAGATAGTACGGATTACAACACAAGTTGCAATGGTGAGATGAGATTGGATGAAGATGGAGATGGTGCTGATGTTGGGGATGATGTTGATGATGATCTCGATGATGCCCGTGACGATGGTGATGACGATGGCGATGATCTCCCCTTTCGGGAGGTGATTTCCTCGGCGGAATCTGCCCGCCGGAGATGGCTTTTTCTTCTCTGTAGGTTTCCGCCACGGAGCGGCGGCGGAACTCCGTCAAAACTCTCCTTTTTAGGGTTTTTGGATGACGAGGAATATATATGCCAAAGGGGGCAGCCGGGAGTGGGCCAGGGGCTCCAGGCGCCCCCCGGCGCGGCCAGGGTGGGGGCCGCGCCAGGTGGCCGCCTGGGCGCCCTGTGGCCCCCCTCTGGTTGCTCTTTTGTGTGTCTTCGTGATCCTTCTGGAAAATACCCTCCGTTGATTTTCAGGTAATTTGGAGGTATTCTTCTTCGGCAACTCAGCGTCCACTTTTTACCGCTGAATCCTGCATCTGCTGCTTTGGCACCGGAAAGTTGCAAACTGTGTAAAATAGGCCAAAACAACATAAGAACATCATCGTAATGTGAAATATATCAATGAATAAGGATGAATTACGATATAAAATAGTGATGCATTTTGGACGTATCACATGAGACCGAAGAATTTTCGCAAAACACTAAGTTACCTCAACGGGGATATGCACATCCCCAACAATAAGTATTTCATATTTCTTTTTGGAAGTAGGTAGATGGATGTGGAAACTCCCAATAGCGATTGTTGGAGAATTTTCAATAATATTGATACCATTCACTTGGAATTGTTTCTTCGGAAAGTGTACCGTGTGCTCATTACCATTGGTATGAAATGTGACCTTGCTTTTATTGCAATCAATAACATCCCCTGCAGTATTTAAAAAGGGTCTACCAAGAATAATAGACATATTGTCCTCCTCGGGCATCTCAAGTATAACAAAGTCAGTTAAAATAGTAACATTGGCAACAACAACGGGCACATCCTCACAAATATCGATAGGTATAGCAGTTGATTTGTCAGTCATTTGCAAATATATCTCAGTAGGTGCGAGCTTATTCAAATCAAGTCTTTTATACAAAGAGAAAGGCATAACACCAACACCAGCTCCCAAGTCACATAAAGCAGTTTCACATATTTCTTTTTATGGAGCAAGGTATAGTTGGTATTCTCGGATCTCCAAGGTTTTTAGGTACTACGTCCTTAAAAATGTAATTAGCAAGCATGGTGGAGATTTCAGCTTCCAATATTTTCCTTTTATTCGTGATGATGTCTTTCATGTATTTTGCATAATGGGTCATCTTTAGGATATCCGTTAAGTGGGTTCGCAAAAGACTGGCCTGAGCATTTCAACAAAGCATTCAAATTCTTCATCATCTTTCTTCTTAGTTGATTTAGGTGGAAAAGGCATGGGTTTTTGTACCCATGGTTCTGTTTCCTTTCCATGTTCCTAGGAACAAAATCTCTTTTGTTTTTAGGTTGTGGGTTATCAAGGTCAACAGTAGGTTCTATCTCAACATCATTATCTGGTTGTTTATCATTGTCTGGTTGAGTGTCTTTATGAACATCATGATTATCTTTTTCATTATCACTAGATGAGTGTTCATTACCAGATTGAGTTTCAACATCAGAGATAGAGACATCATTACTAATTTCAGGAGGTTTTTCAGGTTCACTAGAGGTGTGCAAAGTCCTATCATTTTTCTTCTTCTTTTTCTTTCTAGAAGGACTAGGTGCATTGGTGCTAAGTCTTTGTGAATCTTTCTTCAATTCTCTTAGGGTGTCCCTCAGGATAAAGTGGTTCCTGAGTCATTCTACCTCCACTAGTTACTACTCTAATAGCATTATCATTCATATTATTATTCATTTCATCAAGTAATTCTTTCTGAGATCTAGCAACTTCTTCTAACTGATTTTGGACCATATAAGCATGTTTTCCCACACCCCTAACATCATTAGAGATTCTAAATAACAAGTCACTCAAGCGAGCAATCATATCAGAGTTGTATTTCAATTGTTTCATGACATTGGCATTGAAGTGGTCTTGTTTTCTAATATAGTTATCAAACTCATAAAGGCATTGACTACGATGCTTATTGTAAGGGATATCACCTTCATCAAACTTTAACAAAGAATTTACCTCAACCACCTTGGGTGGTGGTATGTTGAGTCCATGTATCTTCTCCTTCATACTTTTCTTTGCCTCCTGCATATCTTCGGGACTAAGATATATGATTCCTCTCTTCTTCAGAATTGGTTTAGGTGATGATTATCATCATAATTTTTCAACATATTATTCAATAATTCCTTAACTTCTTCAATACTCCTTTCCCTAAAAACACAACCAACAGAACTATCTAGGAAATCCCTAGAAGCATCAGTTAGTCCATTATAGAAGATATCAAGTATTTCATTTTTCTTAAGTGGATGATCAGGCGAAGCATTTAGCAATTGGAAAAGCCTCCCCCAAGCTTGTGGGAGACTCTCTTCTTCAATTTGCACAAAGTTAAATATTTCCTGCAAGGCAGCTTGTTTCTTATGGGCAGGGAAATATTTCTCAGAGAAGTGATAAATCATGTCCTGGGGGACTAGGCACACAACCAGGAGTAAGAGTATTGTACCAAGCTTTAGCATCACCCTTTAATGAGAACGGAAATAACTTGAGAACATAATAGTAGCAAATTTTCTCATCGTGAGCAAATAGGGTGGTTATATCATTCAATTTAGTAAGATGTGCCACTACGGTTTCAGTTTCATAGCCATGGCAAGGATCGGATTCTGCCAAAGTAATTAACTCTGGGTCGACAGAAAACTCATAATCCTTATCATCAACAAAGATAGGTGAGGAAGCAAACTTAGGATCACATTTCATTCTACCATTCAAAGATTTTTCCTTCAGTTTGCATAATAATTTCGTAAGGTCATCTCTATCATTACAAGCAAGAAAGTATCTAGTTGTCTCCTCATCCATAACATAACCTTCAGGTACTTTTGGCAATTCATATCTAGGATGGCTAGATCTAATAGGTGTTTCAAAATTTCCAGTCTCAAGAACTTCATCACTTTCAACAGTCTCAACAATTGCAGCATTCTCAATATCATTAAGTGTAGCAAGTTCATCATCAAGTAGTTCACCCAATGACACAGTCTTATCAAGCAAGGTACTAGCATAATCATATGCGTTATTCATAGTAGAAGTAGCATCATCAATAACTTGTGACATATCAGGATTAATAGCAGAGAGTGGTGTAGCAAGCTTACTTATAACTGAAGGAGAATCAAGTGCAGAGTGTGATGGCAATTCCTTACCTCCCCTCGTAGTTGAGCGAAAGCTCTTAGTTCTATCGTCCTTCAGATTCTTCATAGTGATAGATAGATAATAATCCCAAGTGACTCAACAAATATAGCTATGCTTCCCGGCAACGGCGTCAGAAAAAGGTCTTGATGACCCACAAGTATAGGGGATCACAATAGTTTTCGAGGGTAGATTATTCAACCCAAATTTAAAGATTCGACACAAGGGGAGCCGAAGAATATTTGCAAGTATTAGCAACTGAGTCATCAATTCAGCCACACCTGAGATTAATTATCTATAGCAAAGTGATCAGTAGCACAGTAGTATGATAGTTTTGATAATAGCGGTAGCGGTAATAGTAACGGTAACAGTGGTAGCAGTGATTTTGTAGCAGTTGCAATAGTAAAAGTAGCAATAGTAACTTGGCAAGATTAATATGTAGGAAATTCATAGGAATTGGATCGTCAATTCGTTGGATGATATTCATCATGTAACAGTCATAACCTAGGGCGATACGACACTAGCTCCGGTTCATAAATGTAATGTAGGCATGCATTCCATAAATAGTCATACATGCTTATGGAAAGAACTTGTATGACATATTTTATCCTACCCTCCCGTTGTAGGGGGGTCCATTAGGAAACTAAGGAATATCAACGCCTCCTTTTAATAGAGTACCAGAACAAAGCATCAGCACATAGTGAATACATGAACTCCTCAAACTACGGTCATCACCGGAAAGTATCCCGCATATTGTCACTATAGGGTTTACGGATCATAACACGTAGTAGGTGACTATGAATTGTAAGATCTGATCTAGAACATAGATATAATGGTGATAATGTAAACGGTTCAGATATGAAATCATAGCACCCGGGCCCAAAGTGTCAAGCATTAAGCATAGCAAAGTCATAACAACATCAATCTCAGAACATAGTGGATACTAGGGATCAAGCCCTAACAAAACTAACTCGATTACATGACGTATCTCATCCAACTCCTTGCCGACCAGCGAGCCTATGAAGGAATTACTGACTCTCGGTGGAGAGCATAATGGAATTGGCAATGGAAGAGGGTTGGTGATGACGAAGACCGAAGATTCCCCTCTCCGGAGCCCCAAACGGACTCCAAATATGGCCTCCCGATGAAGAACAGGATGTGGCAGCGGCTCCGTATCACGACACGAGATAATTCTTCCTCTCCTATTTTTTTTCTCTGAATATGTGATTTTATAGTGTCAAGGTTGGAGTCTGCGGGGCCACCAAGTGGGGACAACCCACCTGGGCGCGCCAGGAGGGGGAGGGCGCCCTGGTGGGTTTTGCCCACCCAGGTGCCCCCCTCCGGTGGTTCTTGGCTCCAGTAATTTTATTTTATTGTATAAAAAAATCCTCTTAAAATTTCGTTCCAATCCGAGAACTCTTATTTCTGCACAAAAACAACACCATGGTAGTTCTGCTAATAACATTGTCAGTCCGAGTTAGTTTCATTCAAATCATGCAAATTAGAGTCCAAAACAAGAGGAAAAGCATTAGGAAAAGTAGATACGATGGAGACGTACCATGAACCTTTTTCGTCTCACTTGCCGACTGGTATGCGGATTCAGAGGCTAGTTTCTTGGAACAAAGCAAATAAGCCGGGTCAGCATTTTTCCTATATTCTTCCAATTTTACCATTGCCATCTGCTCATCAGCAATTTTGAATCCTTGCTGGAGACACTCTTCGGCTCTCTGCCTATTCCCCGTGACTGTGATCACACCCTTGGGACCGGACATCTTCAGCTTGAGGTACACGTAGCATGGACATGCCATGAAACATGCATAAGCCGGTCGACCGAGGATAGCATGATAGGCACTATGAAAGTCCACCACTTCGAACGTCAACTTCTCTTTCTGAAAATTCTTTTAGTCACCGAATACCACATCCAAAGAGATCTGGCCGAGTGATTTGGCCTTCTTCCTAGGAATGACACCATGGAACTGCATGTTGCTCTTGCTGAGTCGGGACATCGGAACGCCCATCCCTTTAAGGGTCTCAGCATAGAGTATGTTCAAGCCACTTCCACCTTCCATAAGGACCTTACGCAACCGAGTGCCTCCCACAACCGGATCTACCACCAGTGTGTGCTGCCCAGGGTAGCAACGTGAGCTGGGTGGTCAGTCTGGTCGAAAGTGATTGGAGTTTTCGACCACTTGAGGTATGACATGGTCGCTGGAACAACCATACTCACATCTCGATTAATCACTTTCAGTCGGCTTTTATTCTCAATGTCAGCAAAAATCATGAGCATGGCATTGACTGCAGGGTAATCCTCAGCTTTCCCTTCACCGTCGTCTTTGTCAAGGCTCTTTTCACCTGGCTGTCCATCGCCAAACTACTGAATCAACAGCCTGCACTGTCACGTGGTGTGCTTGGGTAGAATCAAGTTACCTTCTTCGTCCTTCTTGGTGTGAAAAGCACACGGCAGATCAAGAACATCATGACCCGACTACAATTTCTTCTTCTTAGGTATCCACTTATCCTCGGCCTTTCCTTCGTTCTTGGCCTGGGCAGCCAAAGCAGCTGCTTCTGCCTGACCAGCACCTTCAGACTTGCGCTTCCGTTTCCGACTAGGATTACTGTTACCGGGGTCGGGCTCACCGGCCTTTCCCTTGCCACTGCAAAGACGGTCCTCTTCCTCGCCATATGCATACCGAGTGGCTATCTGCATCATTCTGCTCATGGTCAAGGTTCCAGATCGACCAAATTTCAGGATGAGCTCTCTGTACCTAACACCAACTTTGAAACCGCAAACTGCCTGATGCTCGGTGACATTCTCCACAACATGGTGAAGTGTGGTCCATCACTGTATGTAATCTCTCAGAGTCTCATTCGGCTTCTGAACGCAGTGCTGCAATTCAGTCAGACTAGCAGGACGCTTGCAAGTGCCTTCGAATGTTTTGATGAACACTCGGGCTAGGTCTTCCCGGCAATATATACTAGTGGGGGCCAACTAATTCAACCACGCACGTGATGACCCCTCCAACATCAATGGCAGATGCTTCATGGCAATAGAATCATTTCCTCCACCAATCTGCAATGCCACTCGGTAATCTACCAACCACGTCTCTGGCTTTGACTCACAGTGAACTTGTACACTCCTATGGCAAACCTGAAGTTGCGTGGTATCTCTGGGGCCCGTATGGCCCTTCTGAAACACTTGGGACCGGAGATGTACACGCCACTTCCACTCGGACAATCTCTGTCCAAGTTCTCTCGATGAGTCCAACCTCTGTCGACCAGATTTTGCACGAGGACAGACCTTGCGTTGAACCCCGGATCACAAAGATCGAGTGGTTCTCTCCGCTCGCCATCGTACGGGCGCCTATCGTCATACCGCCATGGCGCATACGGATCGTCTCTCGGAGGAGGCATCGGCACTCGACGGCGGTCATCACGGTGCTACCGAGGAGCAAACTGTTCACGACCCTGATCCAGGTAGTAATCTTGGTGGTAACCGCGACTTTCACGCCGCAGAGGAGATCTCAGGTTGTGGGCTGACTGAACTATGTCCGCCCTGACATACCTGTTGTGAATTCTGTTGCACGACTGAGAAACGGTCGAATTCTGTTCCCCAGCCGCCCTGAGCAGAACTCGAATCTGCCGGAGACCCTCTCCAGCCTCGGACTGGGATGGCTGAATGGAGTCTGCAATCCGTGCAGTAGCTGCTACATTCTGAATCGGAGTGCAGAATACTTGATACTCGTTTGGCGATTCAGTCGGGAACGATTGTTGGGGAACGTTGCATGGAAAAGAAAAAAATGTTGGGGAACGTAGTATTTAAAAAAATCCTACCATCACGCAAGATCCATCTAGGAGAAGCATAGCAATGAGCGGGGAGAGTGTGTCCACGTATCCTCGTAGACCGAAAGTGGAAGCGTTTAGTAACGCGGTTGATGTAGTTGTACGTCTTCACGATCCAACCGATCCAAGTACCGAACGTACGACACCTCTGTGTTCAGCATACGTTCAGCACGATGACGTCCCTTGAGCTCTTGATCCAGTTGAGGACAAGGGAGAGTTTCGTTAGCACGACGGCGTGGCGACAATGTTGATGATGTGATCCGCGTAGGGCTTCGCCTAAGCACTACGACAATATGACCTGAGGTGGAATCTGTGGAGGGGGGCACCACACACGGCTAAAACAACTGTTAACTTGTGTGTTCTAGGGTGCCCCTTGCCCCCGTATATAAAGGAGCAAGGGGGAGGCCGGCCTGCCCTATAGGGCGCGCCCAAGGGGGGCAATCCTACTCCTAGTAGGAGTTGGACCCCCCCCCTTTCCTAGTCCAACTAGGATAAGAAGGAAGGGGAGGGGAAGGAGAAGGAAGGAGGGGGTGCTGCCCCTCCCCCTAGTCCAATTCGGACTAGGCCCATGGGGGGCGTGTGGCCAGCCCTTGGCTGCTCCCTCTCTCTCCCCTAAGGCCCAATAAGGCTCATTACTTCCCCGGTGGTTCCGATAAACCTTCCGGCACTCGGATATTTATCCGGTGACCCCCGGAACTCATCTGGTGTCCGAATAACATCCGTGAACTCATCCGGGACTCCGAAGAAACTTCGGTCATCAAAACCACATAACTCATAATACAAATTGTCATCGAACATTAAGCGTGCGGACCCTACGGGTTCGAGAACTATGTAGACATGACTGAGACATATCTCCGGCCAATAACCAATAGCGGAACTTGGATGCTCATATTGGCTCCTACATATTCTATGAAGATCTTTATCGGTCAAACCGCATAACAACATACGTTGTTCCCTTTATCATCGGTATGTTACTTGCCCGAGATTCGATCATCGGTATCATCATACCTAGTTCAATCTCGTTACCGGCAAGTCTCTTTACTCGTTTCGTAATATATCATCTCGTGACTAACTCATTAGTCATTTGCTTGCAAGGCTTATTATGATTTGTATTACCGAGAGGGCCCAGAGATACCTCTCCGACACTCGGAGTGACAAATCCTAATCTTGATCTATGCCAACACCACAAACACTTTCGGAAACACCTGTAGAGCATCTTTATAATCACCCAGTTACGTTGTGACGTTTGATAGCACACAAGGTGTTCCTCCGGTATTCGGGAGTTGCATAATCTCATAATAATAGGAACATGTATAAGTCATGAAGAAAGGAATAGCAAGAAAACTATACAATCATTGTGCTAAGCTAACGGACGGGTCTTGTCCATCACATCATTCTCCTAATGATGTGATCCCGTTGATCAAATGACAACACATGTCTATGGTTAGGAAACTCAACCATCTTTGATTAACAAGCTAGTCAAGTAGAGGCACACTTGGGACACTTTGTTTTGTCTATGAATTCACACATGTATCAAGTTTCCGGTTAATACAATTCTAGCATGAATAAAATACATCTATCATGATATATAAGGAAATATAAATAACAACTTTATTATTGCCTCTAGGGCATATTTCCTTCAGTCTCCCACTTGCACTAGAGTCAATAATCTAGATTACATAGTAATGATACGAACACCCATGGAGTCTTGGTGTTGATCATGTTTTGCTCGTGCAAGAGGTTTAGTCAATGGGTCTGCGACATTCAGATCCGTATGTATTTTGCAAATCTCTATGTCTCCCTCCTTGACTTGATCGCGGATGGAGTTGAAGCGTCTCTTGATGTGCTTAGTTCTCTTGTGAAACCTGGATTCCTTCGCCAAGGCTATTGCTCCAGTGTTGTCACAAAAGATTTTCATTGGACCCGATGCACTAGGTATTACACCTAGGTCGGATATGAACTCCTTCATCCAGACTCCTTCATTTGCTGCTTCAGAAGCAGCTATGTACTCGGCTTCACACGTAGATCCCGCCACGACGCTCTGCTTGGAACTGCACCAACTGACAGCTCGACCATTCAACAAAAATATGTATCCGGTTTGTGACTTAGAGTCATCCGGATCAGTGTCAAAGCTTGCATTGACGTAACCATTTACAACAAGCTCTTTGTCACCTCCATAAACAAGAAACATATCCTTCGTCCTTTTCAGGTACTTCAGGATGTTCTTGACCGCTGTCTAGTGATCCACTCCTGGATTACTTTGGTACCTCCCTGCCAGACTTATAGCAAGGCACACATTAGGTCTGGTACACAACATTGCATACATGATAGAACCTATGGCTGAAACATAGGAAATGACTTTCATTTCTCTCTATCTTCTGCAGTGGTCGGGCATTGAGTCTTACTCAACTTTACACTTTGTAACACAGGCAGAACCCTTTCTTTGACCGGTCCATTTTGAACTTCTTCAAAACTTTATCAAGGTATGTGCTTTGTGAAAGTCCAATTAAGCGTCTTGATCTATCTCTATAGATCTTGATGCCCGATATATAAGCAGCTTCACCGAGGTCTTTCATTGAAAAATTCTTATTCAAGTATCCTTTTATGCTATCCTGAAATTCTACATCATTTCCAATCAACAATATGTCATCCACATATAATATCAGAAATGCTACAGAGCTCCCACTCACTTTCTTGTAAATACAGGCTTCTCCAAAAGTCTGTATAAAACCATATGCTTTGATCACCTCATCAAAGTGTATATTCCAACTCCGAGATGCTTGCACCAGTGCATAGATGGATCGCTGAAGCTTGCACACTTTGTTAGCACCTTTAGGATCGACAAAAACCTTCTGGTTGCATCATATACAACTCTTCTTTGAGATATCCATTAAGGAATGCGGTTTTGACATCCATTTGCCAGATTTCATAATCATAAATGCGGCAATTGCTAACATGATTCAGACAGACTTAAGCATCGCTACGGGTGAGAAAGTCTCATCGTAGTCAACTCCTTGAACTTGTCGAAAACCTTTCGCAACAAGTCGAGCTTTGTAGATAGTAAGATTACCATCGGCGTCAGTCTTCCTCTTAAAGATCCATTTATTTTCAATTGCTTGCCGATCATCGGGCAAGTCAACCAAAGTCCACACTTTGTTCTCATACATGGATCCCATCTCAGATTTAATGGCCTCAAACCATTTTGTGGAATCTTGGCTGATCATCGCTTCCTCATAGTTCCTAGGTTCATCATGGCCTAGTAACATGACTTCCAGAACATGATTACCGTACCACTCTGGTGCGGAACGTACTCTTGTAGACACGTGTTGGGCCTGCAAGCGCAGAGATTTGTAGGACAGTAGCAATTTCCCCTCAAGTGGATGACCTAAGGTTTATTAATCCGTAGGACGTGTAGGATGAATATGGTCTCTCTCAAACAACCCTGCAACCAAATAATAAAAAGTCCCTTGTGTTCCCAACACACCAAATACAGTGGGAAATTGTATAGGTGCACTAGTTGGGCGAAGAGATGGTGATACAAGTGTAATATGGATAGTAGATGTTGATTTTTGTAATACTAACAATAAAAAACAGAAAGGTAGCAGTTGATAAAACGGAGCATGAACGGTATTGCAATGCTTGAACACAAGGCCTAGGGTCCAAACTTTCGCTAGTGCAATCTCTCAACGATGCTAATATAATTGGATAATATAACCACCCCTCAAAGTGCGATAAAGAACCACCTCAAATTTATTCTTTCTGATCGATCTATCAAGAGTTCGTACTAGAACAACATAAAGTTATCCTTTCCGATCTATCTATCAAGAGTTCGTACTAATCATAACCCCATGACAAATTCAGATTCATAATACTCAAAAGTGCCCCAAGATTTCTACCGGAGAAACAAAGACAAGAACATGCATCAACCTCTATGCATAGATTACCCCAATGTCACCGCGGGAATCAACAAGTTGAGTGCCAAAACATATATCAAGTGAAACAATACGATACCCCATTGTCACCACGAGTATTCAATTGCAAGACATATATCAAGTGTTCTCAAATCCATAAAAGTATTCCATCCTGTCGGGGAAACTGATCGCCCACGAACACCTATGGGACCGGAGCCCCTTTTCGGTACGGCAAGGGGGTGGAGGATGCACAAAGAGCAGATCGAAGCGTGCACGCGAGCAGTTTACCCAGGTTCGGGCCGCACGGATGCGTAAAACCCTACTCCTGCCTTAGTTTATATTGTGTTCTTGGCTCGGGAGCAAGAAGAGCTACAATGCTTGTTGCTGGCTACACCGAGCGTGAGAGTGATCGAAGATCGGAACCTCCTCTACGTTGCGCATGGGCCTCCTTTTATAGGTCAAAGGGGTCACCGACAGGTGGCAACGCAGTCGAGGGTAAAAACGTAAAAACGGTGGTAGTTGGAACAGTGTATGCATAGTGCTCTATACCTAACCCTGACGGCAGGGGACAAAGGCATTAAATGCCCATCGCCGTCGCCCTAAACAGTGCAAAAAGCATCCGTCAGGGCATCTCCGTCCGCCATGATGGTGGCTTAGTCATTGCAGCTCGCCACCGTGTACCCCAGGCTGCACAGCCTTCCGCCACGTGCACCTGGAAGGGCCCCAGGGCGACGCGTGGCCGGATGAGCTGGAGCGTGGGCACGTAGTGGAAGCTTGCCACGGCTTGTACCTTGCCGCGGTTGCTAACTTGTCGCGCCCGGGAGCTTGTCGCTCTCCGGGCCTTGCCAGGACGCATGATGCGTCGTGGCAAGTCTCCTGAAATGCCATGCTTGGCCTCCCCGGCAAGCTCCTCTTGCCAGGGTCTTGAGCCTGGAGCGGCCTTCCCGGCAAGCTCCTCTTGCCGGGGTCTTGCTTCTTCAACTTGAATACTTTGTTCTTGAATGGCTCCGAAGGAACCTCAGCGGGCCTTGGTGGGCGCGTGGCAAGCCCTGCCACGGGACGCTGCGACTGCCCGTGCACAAGTTCGGGATACTAAGGTACCCCTACTTTAGTACACCGACAGGAGCCCCCGGGTCTGGGCCACACACGGTGCCGAGCGCTATTGGGCCAGGCCCAAAACAGTGCACGGGCACACGCGGCCCACGGCGCGCCGTATCCCACTCCGTATCCACCGCGCCTCTCCCTAACGGCACGCGTCGATTGCGGCGTCGTGGGAGAGATCGTGGCCTGTTTCTTTAATGGGGGAAATGCGGAACGCCCCCCTCCCCCCCTTAAAAGCAGGGGAAACAGGGGCAGTTCCCTCCATTCACCCACTTCTTCTCCATCCTCCAGAAACCCCCGCTGCTCCCCTCCTCCCCGAAGGTTGAAAGAGAGAAGCGCTCCGCCCTTCCTCCGCCGCCGCCAGCCTCTCCAGCGCCGTCGACTTCCCTCGCCGTCCCCGCCATGGCCCCGAAGGGCGACAAGGCAAAAGCCGCGAAGACTGCCAGGGCGCTGAAGCTAGCATCAATGCTGAAGAAGATGGCGGTCTTCCCGCCGAGGCTCAGCGTGGAGGAGCTGAAGGACTCCTTCTACCTCTTCTGGTCGAGGGAGACAAAAGCGCACCCGCGCTCCAAGGTACTCCCTGCTAAGGCCTGCGATATGTTTCCGGGAGGATACGCCTTTTTTGCTCTGTTCTTCTATTGCGGACTCTGCCCACCATATTCCGAATTCTTCTGCGATGTCATGAATACCTACGGGTTTCATCTCCTTGATTTCACCCCAAACGCTGTCTTGACCATGGCCGTTTTCGCACATCTGTGCGAGAACTTTGTCGGAGTCTACCCCAATGTAGCTCTTTTCCGCCATTACTTTACGCCTCGAGTCGAGTCTGGGTCTCCTCTGTCCGGAGGGATTTCTTGGATCTTCAGGCTTCATAATAAAGAGGCCTACTTGACTGGGGAGCTTCGCGGCAAGTGGGAGGAGTGGAGGGCCAACTGGTGCTGGATCATGGAGGATGAACCACATCAGTTCACTTCCCAGCGCCAAGTTGCAATAGTACGCGGCAATGACTGGAGTGACCTGGCCCCTGAGGACGACAAGCTGAAGATAGCCACCACTAGGATTCTCCGCCTCCGGCAAGCCAAACTCACCGTAGGGGCTGTCGGAGCAGATTTCCTTCGCCGCCGCATCGCTCCCTTGCAGGAGAGGAAAAGGCCTGCTTGGGAGTTTGGTAACGCGGCAGACTTTATGAGGCTGCGCCCAGGCCTCAACTACAATTTCACTGTCATGGAGCTCAACGGAATGCTCCATGAGCTATTCAAGCACGACCCCAAACATCCAGAGTGGTTCGCATTGCCGTGGGGCGTAGTTCCGCTATGCAACAATTCGTCGCTCAGCGCTATCCGCACGGTGATGCCGTGTTGTGACTCCCATGGGATTGACCCCACTTGGCGGGAGCCTTCTGACGAAGCCGTGCAAACGTTCTTCGACAACTTGGTGGAGCAGCCAATCAATCCCGACGAGAAGAGAGGCCTCACCCGCGACACCACCGACCAGGAGATGGCTTATATTGCCACCAGGTTGGAGGAGGCAGCTGCAGCCAGGGCCGCGGGCGAGTTCAGATATACTTTGGAGGAAGCGGATGCAGTGGAGGCGGTGAGTCTGGCCGAGGAGGAAGAGCTCCTTAAAGTGATAAAGCCTGCCGGGCAACCTGCCGGGACGAGCGAGGACGCCGAGCAAGGCACAGAGTCGAGCGGGCCCGTCGAGCAGGGCGCTGGATCGAGCGATTCCGCCGAAGACTCAGGCGGGTCGCTGAATCTCGACTCTTCTTCTTCGTCCTCGGGGAGTTCACCGCCACCGGCAAGTCCTTCGGCTCCAGCGAGGAGGCGCCTCTGCAAAGCCGCAGACGTGGCGGAGCGTCCGGCGGGCCAGCAGCCGCAGCGCCGCTCAACACGCGCCACCACGTCCGGCAAGGCAGTCAAAGGAGTGCCCCGTGCTTCGACGATAGTCGGAGGAAGATCTTCCCGCACCGGCTCCACCGCTCCTTCCGCCCCTCGAGCCTCGGCGACGACCGGAGCGGGGTCTTCTCAGACCACCGCTCCAGCGCCCGCCAAGCGCCCGAGGGAGCCTACCCCTCCAGCTCCTCGCGCCAGGATGCGCGAGGCGGACTTTGATTTCTCCGTGCTCAGTTCCGACGAGGAGGAGGAAGAGTAAGTACCGGCAACTCTTGTTTCCTTTGATTTTTGTTGCCCTTGTCTTGAATCTTCTTCGCCTGATTCTGGTTTTGTTTGTCTTCCAGGACCCTGGCCCAGAGGGCGAAGAGGGCCAAGATCCCAGTGGTCGATCTTGAGGACGAGCCCATCGCAGCAGCAGGGGATGCGCCTACGACAAGCTTGCCGGACCAGGCAACTGCTCCTCAGAGCAGCCCCCAGCGCAGCCCCCAGCGTGAGTCTTCTGTCCACTCTCCGCTTCGTCGGGTGCGCGCGGGCTTCTTTATCCTTGTTAACATTTTGTTTGCTTGTTGACTTGTGTAGAAATGGAGCAGCAGCCTCAGGGGCGCCAGGAGACTGCTCCCGAAGAGCCGCACGTCTCGACCTCCCCGCCAAGGAGGAGCTCCCCGACGAGGGAGGATACTCCGCCAAGGGCGAGTACTCCGCCAAGGGCGAGTACCCCGCCAAGGGAGAGCACTCCGCCAAGGGCGAGCACTTCGCCACGGGAAGGCGCCAGCGGCCCTCCGCCGGCGGGGGCTACCACCACGCTGCCGAGGGAGAATTCCCCGGCAAGGAACCCCACTGAAGAAGAGGCCCGTGCAGGTAACCCTTGAACTTTTCTTCTCTTGAATTTTTCTTTTTGGATATTTGCTTGACAGTCCTTCTTCTTTCTTCTTCTTTTCTTGTCTTCAGACTCGTCCGCTTCAGAGCCGATGGAGACGGAGGTCGCCACCGAGGAGGACGCGCGCGGCAACACTGGTGACGCCGCGACTACCGAAGAGGCGATCGGTACTGACGAGCCCGCCGTCGAAGAGGTAGCTAAGGCCGCCGACGCGGCAGCTGAGGAGGGGTCCGGCGGTCGCACTGACGACCCTGAGGCCGCAGGATCGTCCGACGCTGCGCCGACCGCCGACCCTGCTACTACCGCGGCCGAAACAGGTGCCTATCTGGAGGCTGGAAACGGGATCTTCATTCAGCTCCCGTGGGCATCTACGTCAAGGGCGCCCGCGGAGGGAGAGGCCTTCGACGGGGAAGTCCTCGCCTCCGCCGGGCTGAAGTTCGTCGACGCGCCCGGCAGCAGTAGCGAGCCCGAGGAGGAGCGGCTTCTGCAAAGGCTCCTGGCCCTGTACCGCGCCAGGCAGGCCAAGCTGGAGTCCTGAGAGGCTCTGGTCGCCAAGGCGGGCGTCGACTTGGAGAAGCGCGCCGAAGAGCTCCGGGCCGCCTACCAGGCGGCCCTCCGATCCCTGGCGGAGGAGCGGGAGGAGCTCGCCGAGGCGCATCAGGCATTCATACTTGAGAAGGCCGAAGCAGAAGAGCAGCAACGGTTCGCCACCGAAGAGCTGTCTCGGCGGGAAGGTGAGCTAACGCAGCGGAAAGTCGACCTCGACAGCCATGAGGATGACCTTGCCGCGCGCGAACAGTCCCTTGGCGGAGCTCTGCAGGAGGCGAAGGACGCCGCTGCAGCTGCTGAGACCGCCAAGAGAGACTTGGAGGCGAGGGCGGCGCAACTGGAGATCCACTTGAAAACGAGCGAGGAGAAGGTTGCTGCGCTCGTGTCGGAGAGGGAGAAGGACGCCCACAGCCACTCCGAGCTGCAGGTCCGTCTCTCCGACAAGGGAAAGGAGCTCGCCATCGCCAAGGATTCCGTTGCAGACTTGGAGTTGAAGCTATCCACCCTCACCGCATCACTTGACAGCGCCAGAAATCGGGAGACGAAGCTGAAGGAGGACCTCAGGGCTGAGAGGGCACTGTTGGACAGCTCCGCCCTCACCCAAAACAACTTCAGGCAGACGGTGGAGCAATGGACCGAGGGGCTTGTCGCTGCCGCTGCTGACATTGACAGGGAGTTGGCGGGGCTGGGGACGGAGCACCTCGGGTACTCCCCCGATGCGAACCTCCCTCACAGCGCCAAGCTGAGCTTATTCTTCAGGGGAGTGGCGCCGGCCCTCCAGCAGCTCCGGGAAAGGATCCCCACGCAGCTGGCGAACGAGGCGCGCGGGCTTTGCACGGGAGTCATGGAGAGGGTGCTGATGAAGATAGCCTACCGCAACCTAGGACTCAACCTTGATAACGTCCTCAGGACCTTGCCGCCCGACGCCGACCAAGAGGCGCTCAAGACCCTCGTCGCACCCATCGTAGCCAAGGTGGGCAAGATCAAGAGAGTCGACGGCGACCGCGCACACTAGGCTGTTTTCCTTTTTGCTTCCTTTGTCGCTGTCAATCATGTTACGAACAATAGTCTATTAGAACAGCGACAAGTCATTTTGTAACATAACTTTATCTTGGGTAGTTGATGCAATGTTATTTCCTTTACTCGACTTCTTCGCTTTGTATGCTTTTACCCTTCGCTTTTAGGGAACTTGCCGGCAAAGGGACCCCTGCCGCGAGCGCTGAGTGTGGGACTTCAGCAGCCTGCTGGCAGTGCCTTTGCCGGCAAGAAACCTTGTCGCAGCTAGTCGCAGCACACTTAGATTGTTGAACGAACTCGAAAACGAAGTAAGGGCGCGACACTTGTCGCAGCACGCTTAAGCCGTTGAGCGTGCTCGAAACAAAGTAAGGGCGCGGCTAGCCACGAGTTGGTTCCTCCGCGCATAGGTTTTCCATACAAAGTGTGCTCGTTCAAGGAAGATAACCTTAAAATTTAAAAATTTGATTGCTCAAACTTTGGCGACTTAGCTTTTGTGTCGTCTGCTTCCCGGCAAGGCGAGGCTTTCTCGAACGGCTCTTGGTCCATACCACTATCTCCTTCCCCTCGGCAAACTTGTGCGCGAGGAAGGCTTCTTCTCCTTGAGAGGAAAGAAAAAGGGAGGAAACATAGATATGGGGCCTTGCGGCTCGTTACTGCTTACTGGGGTGCGTGCTGCACAAAGTGTCAGATAATACATGCAAGAAAATTGAAAAAGGCATGAAATGACAAGTTGTGCAAGGCACTTAAGTTTTACTAATGCACGGGGTCTGCGCCCGGCTTTGTACAAAGGTTTACATGCAACAACGGCAAGACTTGTACAAAAAGGTGGTTGCCGGAACGGATCACGGCAACCGTGCCTTATGGGTAAAACTTGCGAAGGTGCTCAATGTTCTAGGAGTTGCTCACCGGTAAGCCCTCTTCGGTCTCAAGACGGACAACGCCGGGCCTTGTGACTTGTCTCACCCGATAAGGGCCTTCCCACTTCGGCGTCAACTTATTGGAATTCTTGGCGGACTGAACACGCCGAAGAACAAGGTCGCCTTCCTCGAGACTTCTGGCTTTAACTTTGCGGCTATGGTAGCGGCGCAAAGCTTGCTGGTATCGAGCAGCTCGTACAGCAGCCTGAAGATGGTCCTCCTCAAGGAGCAGTGCGTCATCTTGCCGCAGCTGCTCTTGCTCGAGCTCATCGTAAGCGAGCACTCGAGGCGACCCGTATACGAGTTCCGTGGGGAGAACTGCCTCTGCTCCATAGACGAGAGCAAAGGGTGTCTGTCCAGTGGCTCGATTTGGTGTCGTCCTGATTGACCAAAGAGCCGCCGGCAACTCTTCAATCCAGTTTCTTCCGCATTTGTGCAGCCTGTCGAAAGTTCTTGTCTTGAGTCCGCGCAGCACTTCAGCGTTTGCCCTCTCCGCTTGACCATTGCTCCTCGGGTGAGCAACCGAAGCGAAGCAGACCTTGGCGCCAAGGTCTTGGACGTATTGCATGAAGGTGCGACTTGAGAATTGTGTGCCGTTGTCGGTGATGATCCTGTTAGGGATTCCGAAACGGCAAACAATTGACCTGAAGAACTTGACTGCTGACTATGCGGTCACCTTTCTCACTGGTTCCACTTCCGACCACTTTGTGAACTTGTCGATGGCGACCTACAAGTACTCAAAGCCCCCAGCTGCGCGGGGAAAAGGGCCGAGGATGTCGAGCCCCCAGACCGAAAATGGCCAGGACAAAGGGATCGTCTGGAGAGCTTGAGCTGGCTGATGTATTTGCTTGGCATGGAACTGGCACGCTTCACACTTGGTTACTTGTGCAGTTGCATCCTGGAGGGCTTCTGGCCAAAAGAAACCTTGTCGGAACGCCTTGCCGGCAAGTGCTCTTGCGCCAATGTGGTGGCCACATATGCCTCCATGTATCTCTGCCAACAGCTTTTGCCCATCTTCCCGGGGAATGCACTTCAATTTGACACCGTTGAGTCTTCTTCTGTACAGTTCGTTGCCGACGAACCGATACATACTTGACTGCCGGGTTATTCTTTTTATTTGTTCTGGCTCTTCGGGAAGTTCCCCTGTTTGAAGGAAACAGACAATCTGCTGTGCCCATGCTGGAGCCTGAGGCTCAACAACAAGGACTAAAGGCATCAGTGCTGCTGCGGGAACGTCAGCTTCTACGGCAAGAACCTGTGGTTCGGCCGGAGCTTGACGCTCCCCGGCAAGCTTGCCGGAGCGAAGCTTGTCGGGAACGCTTGCTTCAACTGTACAAACCCTAGGGTCTGCAGGAGCAAAGTGTTCCTCAGCGATCTTGTCGTCGACTTTGGGGATCTTGTAGGCGGCGGCTTCAGGAAGCTCTGCCGGCAAGTAGTCACCAGAAATCAACTTTCTCTTCTTACTTTGTCCAATTGATGGTGTAACGGATGGTTGAGTTAGCTTGAGCACAAAGATCCCTGGTTCCACAGGTAGCTTTAGTGCAGCACACTTTGACAGGCCGTCTGATGGCTTCTCGCCCCTCGTTGGTTACCCCAAGTGGAAGGTTTGAGATGCAGTGTAGCGGTAGTTTTCCCTTGGCAAAGATACCAAGGATCGATTTCCCCCGAGACTCCAAGGTTCAACAAGAAGGTGTCAACTGCTAATGGCGCCAGATACTTAGCAATCAACATGGACCTGCACACAGATACAAATAACTTTGCTCCCAATGAGTACAGAGAGGTTGTCAATCCCTCTGGCCTTGTCGTTTACAAAGGATCAAACGCAAGTGATAATAGTGATAGGTATTGCTGCAAATATTAAGTAAAAGCGGAAAGTAAATAGCGGATGTGATCAGTGATGATAATATGGACCGGGGTCCCATGATGTTCACTAGTGATGTCTCTCTCCCAAAAGACGATAAAATAGCTATGTGAGGTAAACGAATTACAGCTGGGCAATTGACAGAATTATGTGCGCAAACCAATGCTAACTATGTTGCAAGAAAGGTAGAGGTTCAAAGCATGGGCGGTACGCCAAGGCAAGTAGACCGAAATCCATCCATAGTGTATTAAGTTGCGAGTCCCACCCATAGTGTAAACTCAAAGCAACAGACAACTGCATTAAAAGAACTTTGCGTAAAGTAAACAATCCTTGCACCCGCGGGCACAAGCACCGTTGTTTTCCCCCTTGTGGCAACAGCACATCCCCTAGACCCATGTTTCTGTCACTCAAGCTAGTCATCGAGGGGCATGAACCCACAATCAAGCATAACGTTCCCTCTTGGAGTCACTACCTACTACTTGGCCAAAGCAATAAATAGCAACGGAGAACATGCAAGAATTACTCTAGAACATAAATATAAAAGAGGTAAATCAAATATATTACTCAAACACAATCAGAACATAATCTCACAATCCATCGGATCCCAGCAAACTCAACATAGCAACAGCATAAGGATTACATATGTGCCTCGATCATGTAGGGCAGCTCACGAGGTCTAATTAGTGAAGCACAAGAAGGGGAGGAGAACATCACATAGCTACTGGTCATGGACCCATGGTCCAAGGGAGACTACTCACAACTCATCCGGGAGGCGTCCATGGTGGTGGAGAGGCTCCCGGTGGTGATCCTCCCCTCCGGCAGGGTGCCGGGAAGAGTTCTCCTGGTGCTCCCGATCTTGGAAGCGCGGCGGCGGCGGAACAGAGATGAGATCGCGAAAAAGGGTTCCGTCCTCGAGGGTTTCGGGACGCGTGTTAAATATATGCCAAAGGGGGGCATCAACGGAGGCCTGGGGGGCCCAGGCACCCCCGGCGCGGTCAGGAGGGGGGCCGCGCCACCAGGGCGCCTGGAGCCCTGGTGGCCCCCCTTCGGCCCTACTTCGACCGTGTGGAAGCTTCCGGAACGCTGATTTTTTATATATTTTTTCCGGGATTTTTCTGGCAGTTTACGTGATGGGAAAACCTGAAATACAAAAACAGCAGAAAACAGAAACTGGCACTGGGGTGCACTGAGTTAATAGGTTAGTCCAAATATGATCAAAAGTGTATGGAAGTATATAAATATCATAGCAATATCACCCAAAAGAGGCATGGAGCAAGCAGAAATTATAGATACGTTTTGGACGTATCAAGATCCCCAAGCTTAATTCCTGCTCGTCCTCGAGTAGGTAAATGATAACAAGAATAATTTCTGTGGTGACATGCTATTAACCACATAAGGACTTTTCATAGTCACATGACAAAAGCTTACTGAGACAATGAATCTGTAGTAATTAAGTTGCCTCATGAGAAAATCACAAATAACTGAAAGTTTTACAATATGAAACTGAAACATGAAATAGATTTGTAATGAGAATGGTGTGCAAATATGATAAAGTGATATCTCGCTTGCCCCCTTTAGTGAAGCAAAACATAAATGCAGGGGCACCTCCAAGGTTTAAGTGACGACTAGATACAATGATTTCAGAATAAACGATATCATATCATGCAAAAGACAATGCTACTTTGGGACAATGCACATTACACTCAGAATGACAATCATGCTCTCAGTAGTTGGTGCTTTAAAAGAAGGTGGAGACTCTCGAACCGTGGCTTTTGTTGGCAAAGTTGAAAACCCGTAGTCGGAAACAAAAACAAAACATGTACCAGAGCTCTTGGTTTTAAAAACAAAGGTAATTATTATTTTTGGATATGCATGTTTCGTCAACGAATGCTAGCAGATAACTCAATTACTTCTTGAGATGGACAAGTTTCGAGGAACGGCTCCCGAATGAGGACGATCACATCCTCTTAATCTCCTTTGTTTATCACTGCCAAAGTTTTCTGATTTCTCATGAACAAAGCGTGAAGGAGGGTTTGTTTGTTATATTATTTTTACTGAGCCGGGCGCACTCTATGCCAGTTCCTTCTCGTATTATGGGTTTGCACATTAGACATGCAATCCCGGGGTGAAGCTTGTCCAACTTAAAAAGATCATGAATTAACTACTACTTCCTCATGAACTTAAAACAGAGGCACAAAATAGAAATGCTTTTTTTTTGAATAATTTCGAGATGGTACATGAAAGTCTCCATTAGGAATGGCAGGTAAATACCATGTATAGGATGGTATGGTGGACTCATATGGCATAACTGGTTTAAAAGAATTTGGATGCACAAGCAGTCAGTCCGCTTAGTACAGGCAAAGGTTAGCAAAAGACTGGGAGCGACCAACTAAGAGAGCAATGACGGTCATAATCATGCAGAGCGACAAAGCAACATTGAATCAGGCATGGAAGTTATATCGCTACTCAGAAACTAAAGATCATCAAGGCTTGACAGACTTTCTTTACAGTCTTAAATATGCGTGAGCATACGCCAAGTCAATCAAAATAAATTCTTTGAAGGAAGATATCACTAAACCATACCACATCATAGGAAAACAAATCATGTTGGTACTCCAATAACACATTGGGAACCCCCCAGCTATTTGAGACTAACCATAAGAAAACATGAACTACTAAGCACCATTATGCACGTAGCATTTTTATCATAGACATATCAACCAATGCAACAGAAGCAAACTCTCTTAATAAGATAAGCATGATAAATAAAGAGAGTTCCAGCAACCAACTAAACAAAAGCTCTTCAAAAACAAAAGCGTGAAAGCTAAGAGCTAAGCATGACAATAGCTATTGAAGGACCAAGAACATACACAGCAAAGATAAACATGAAAATTCTATGTTGTGTTCTGGGTTGAAGTGGAGCGTGTTTCTCTCCCACACAAAGAAAGCTGAGTCCCAACTCGTTATGAAAAGCAAGCAAAGCTAAAGAAAACTAAAAAGGAAACTAAAAGCAAGACGCTCCAAGCATAGCACATAACACATGAAGTGATAAAAATATAGCGGAACGAACTGATAATTGTTGATGGAGAAGGGGATGCACGGGGGCATCCCCAAGCTTAGACGCTTGAGTCTTCTTGAATATTTATTGGGGGTGCATGGGGGCATCCCCAAGCTTGAGCGTTTGACACTCCTGAATCTTTTTATCATCTTCCCTCGCACACTTGAAAACTCCCTTCATACATAACTCATCATAATCTGATTAGCGAGGTTAGTACCCATAATAAAACAATTGTTCCTTGCTGGAAATAAGGATATTCTTGAAGGTCTACTGTTTCTAAAGATTGCCAAAAGGTTTTTGCAAAGAAAAAGCAAGCTCAAGGTTTGCAAAATGAAGAAAAGGCAAAACAGGACAGAATCTGTGAAAAACAGAACAGCAGGTAGTAAATGATTTTTTCGGGGCACTTCTGCAACTCTAATAAAAAAACTCAGAACAGACGCCTGAAATACAATTGTATAGAGCACGCTGTCGAAAAAATTCAGACCAAAAAGATGATCTGGTGATTTTATACGAATTTTTCTATCCAAGGACAGAATCTGTTTCCTGGACAGCACATCACAACTTTTGAACTTTCTTGCAATCAGAGGCTACACTTGGCACAAAATTGAAAAGTAAAGATACAATGATGATGCTACTGTAGTAACAACATCAAGACACAACAAAAGCAAAATAAAATTTTATTCATGTGGGCTGCCTCCCAAAAGCGCTTTCTTTTATGCCTTTAAGCTAGGCATAATGCAAAGAGATCAAGTTTTATCAAGAGTAAAAGAATAGCTAGCCCGTGTAACGGACTCAAAAGGTAACTTAATCTTCTTTCTAGGGAAGTGTTCCATCCCTTTCTTGAGAGGAAATTGGAATTTTATATTCCCCTCTTTCATGTCAATGATAGCATCAGCGGTGCGTAGGAAAGGACGTCCCAAAATAATTGGACAAGAAGGTTCACATTCAATATCCATAATAGTAAAATCAACGGTAACGTAGTTGTCATTGACAATGATAAGAACATCGTCGATCCTCCCCAAAGGTTTCTTTATGGAAGAATCAACAAGACGAACACCAAAAGAACAAGAATCAAAAGGTTTCAAGTTAAGCATATCATATATTCTTTTGGGCATAACGGAGGTACTAGCTCCAACATCACATAAAGCATAGCAAGAGAAGTTATTCAACTTGATTTTAATCATAGGATCCCAACCATCTTCTAGCTTCCTAGGTATGGAGGCTTCTACTCTAAGTTCCTCCTCCCTAGCTTTGATGAGAGCATTAGTGATATGCTCTGTAAAGGCAAGATTAAGCGTGCTAGTACGGGGATCTTTGGACATCTTGTGAAGGAAGTCAATAACTTCGGTAAGAGTGCAATTATCAAAATCAAGGTCACTACTATCAAGTAAGGTGGTAGTGGTGTCATTTAGGTTCACTTGTTTGGTAGTTTCTATGGTCATAGCATCACCATTAATAGGTCCAATGGGATCAGGAGTGCATTGGGTGCTAAGAGTTTGGATATCATCAACAACTTGGATAGTAGCAACAGTGTGGTGGGTAGGAAGGTTTTTAATTCTATCTTCTTCCTCCCTTTCTCTAGCCCATCTCTCTTTAAGTTTAGCCAACATCCTAATGTTTTCATTAATTTGCACTTGAATAGCATTCATAGGAGTGACCTTCCTCTCCTCAAGGGGAGAAGTTCTAATTTTAAGCAATTCTACCTCATGGGCTAAATTGTCTACCTTCGAAGAGAGATTATCTACTTTATTTAGTTTTTCTTCTACACTCTTATTGAAGGCTTTTTGGGTAGTGATGAAATCTTTAAGCATAATCTCTAGTTCAGTAGTGGAGTTCTTGGTGCTAGGATAAGCATTGTTGTTCCCATAAGAATTAGAGGGGAACGGTCTAGGATTGCTACCAAAGTTACTCCTATAAGCATTGTTATTGAAATTGTTTCTAGAGATAAAGTTCACATCTACTTGTTCTTGAGCAATCAAAGAATTTAAAAGGACATCACGAGGATCAACAGAAGATTGCTTCGAAAGTAGAGACATGATCAAGTCAACTTTTTCATTTAGGGAGGAAATCTCCTCGACAGAGTTTACCTTCCTACCTGTTGGAGCGCGTTCGGTGTGCCATTGGGAATAATTGGTCATCATCTCATCGAGAAACTTCGTGGCAGCACCAAGTGTAGTTGACATAAAGGTTCCTCCCGCGGCCGAATCTAGCAAGTTCCGCGAGGTAAAGTTCAAGCCTGCATAAAAAGTTTGGATAACCATCCAAGTAGTCAAACCATGAGTAGGGCAGTTCTTGACAAGAGATTTCATACGTTCCCAAGCTTGGGCAACGTGTTCATTATCCAATTGTTTAAAATTCATTATGTTATTTCTTAGTTGGATAATTTTAGCAGGTGGATAGTATTTTCAAATAAAAGCATCTTTGCACTTGTCCCAAGAATCTATGCTATTTCTAGGCAAAGATTGAAACCAAATTTTAGCTCCTCCTCTCAAGGAGAAAGGAAAAAGCTTAAGCTTAACAATATTACCATCTATTTCTCGGTACTTTTGCATATCACAAAGTTCAACAAAGTTGTTTAAGTGTAAAGCAGCATCATCTCCAGCACCGGAGAATTGATCTTTCATAACTAGATTCAGTAAAGCAGGTTTAATTTCATAAGAAGGTGCTGAAGTGGCAGGTGTAGTGATAGGTGTGCAGATAAAGTCATCGTTGTTATGACTAGTGAAGTCACACAACTTGGTGTTCTCGGTGGAACCCATAGCAGCAAGCAAGCAAGATAACTATTTTTGTGATTTTCGATAAAAGATACTAAAGCAAAAACTGAAAGCTAAACTAACAAGACTAAAAGCAAAGGTAAGAGATAGCGTGCAACTCCCCTATCTTGAAGAGTGGAGTCCCCGGCAACGGCGCCAGAAAACTTTGCTTGATGGCTTCTCGCCCCTTGTTGGTTACCCCAAGTGGAAGGTTTGAGATGCAGTGTAGCGGTAGTTTTCCCTTGGCAAAGATACCAAGGATCGATTTCCCCTGAGACTCCAAGGCTCAACAAGAAGGTGTCAACTGCTAATGGCGCCAGATGCTTAGCAATCAACGTGGACCTGCACACAGATACAAATAACTTTGCTCCCAACGAGTACAGAGAGGTTGTCAATCCCTCCGGCCTTGTCGTTTACAAAGGATCAAATGCAAATGATAATAGTGATAGGTATTGCTACAAATAGTAAGTAAAAGCGGAAAGTAAATAGCGGACGTGATCAGTGATGATAATATGGACCGGGGTCCCATGATGTTCACTAGTGATGTCTCTCTCCCAAAAGACGATAAAACAGCTATGTGAGGTAAACGAATTACAGCTGGGCAATTGACAGAATTATGTGCGCAAACCAATGCTAACTATGTTGCAAGAAAGGTAGAGGTTCAAAGCATGGGCGGTACGCCAAGGCAAGTAGACCGAAATCCATCTACATCTACTACTAATCATCCACCTTGAGATATCTATCCAGAACATCTCGCTGGTATTAAGTTGCGAGTCCCACCCATAGTGTAAACTCAAAGCAACAGACAACTGCATTAAAAGAACTTTGCGTAAAGTAAACAATCCTTGCACCCGCGGGCACAAGCACCGTTGTTTTCCCCCTTGTGGCAACAACACATCCCCTAGACTCTTGTTTCTGTCACTCAAGCTAGTCATCGAGGGGCATGAACCCACAATCAAGCATAACGTTCCCTCTTGGAGTCACTACCTACTACTTGGCCAAAGCAATAAATAGCAACGGAGAACATGCAAGAATTACTCTAGAACATAAATATAAAAGAGGTAAATCAAATATATTACTCAAACACAATCTGAACATAATCTCACAATCCATCAGATCCCAGCAAACTCAACATAGCAACAGCATAAGGATTACATATGTGCCTCGATCATGTAGGGCAGCTCACGAGGTCTAATTAGTGAAGCACAAGAAGGGGAGGAGAACATCACATAGCTACTGGTCATGGACCCATGGTCCAAGGGAGACTACTCACAACTCATCCGGGAGGTGTCCATGGTGGTGGAGAGGCTCCCGGTGGTGATCCTCCCCTCCGGCAGGGTGCCGGGAAGAGTTCTCCTGGTGCTCCCGATCTTGGAAGCGCGGCGGCGGCGGAACAGAGATGAGATCGCGAAAAAGGGTTCCGTCCTCGAGGGTTTCGGGACGCATGTTAAATATATGCCAAAGGGGGGCATCAGCGGAGGCCTGGGGGGCCCAGGCGCCCCCCCGGCGCGGCCAGGAGGGGGGCCGCGCTACCAGGGCGCCTGGAGCCCTGGTGGCCCCCCTCCGGCCCTACTTCGACCGTGTGGAAGCTTCCGGAACGCTGAATTTTTATATAATTTTTCCGGGATTTTTCTGGCAGTTTACGTGATGGGAAAACCTGAAATACAAAAACAGCAGAAAACAGAAACTGGCACTGGGGTGCACTGAGTTAATAGGTTAGTCCAAATATGATCAAAAGTGTATGGAAGTATATAAATATCATAGCAATATCACCCAAAAGAGGCATGGAGCAAGCAGAAATTATAGATACGTTTTGGACGTATCACCGTCCGCGATGTCATTCTGAGCTCTTGGAACGTGCTCCATCTGTAGGCCTTCAAAGTGCTCTTCAAGCTTTCTCACTTCGTTGACGTAAGCTTCCATCAATGGACTCTGGTAGCTCTTGTTCACTTGACGGACAACCAATTGTGAATCACCACGGACAACCAGCTTCTTGATCCCAAGCTCTGCTGCGATTCTGAGGCCGGCAAGCAAACCTTCATACTCTGCAGTATTATTCGTTGCTTGCTCCTTGGGAAAGTGCATCTGGACGACGTACTTGAGGTGCTCGCCGGTGGGTGCGACAAGCAGCACGCCGGCGTCGGCGCCTTGCAGCGAGAAGGCACCATCGAAGTACATTATCCATTCTTTGCTCGCTTCTTTGACGGGGATGCTTGTCTCTGGAACTTCTTCGTCTGGCATTGGTGCCCATTCTGCTATGAACTCCGCCAATGCTCTGCTCTGGATAGTAGAAGTACTTTCAAACTTGAGACCAAAGCTTGACAACTCCATCGCCCACTCAACAATCCTGCCTGTTGCTTCTGGATTTTGCAATATCCTTTTCAGCGGAAAGCGAGTGACCACTGTTACCTCATGTGCTTGGAAGTAGTGGCGCAACTTTCTCGAGGCCATGAGGAGGCCGAAAAGGAGCTTCTGCACCCCAGAGTATCTTGACCTAGCCCTCTGCAAGAGGGCACTGACAAAATAAATTGGGCGCTGCACCATCTTCTTCCGCACCTCTTCTTGCATCTGCGCAGACTCATCCTTGTCGGGGCCAGAGCTTGTCGGGGAAGCCCCCTGCTTGTCGCTGGATTTGCTCGTCGGGGCTGTCGGCTCTTCATCTGCCTCCCTTTCCGCTACCAACGCAGCACTAACCACTTGATTGGTTGCTGCTAAGTACAACAGCAACTTCTCTTGTGGCCTAGGTGCGACAAGTATTGGAGTGGAGGACAGGTATCCTTTCAAGTCTTGCAGCGCTGCCTCCGCTTCCGGGGTCCATTTCATTGGACCTGACTTTTTCAAGATTTTGAAAAACGGCAGGGCGTGTTCTGCAGACTTAGAAATGAACCTGCTGAGAGCAGCCACACAACCGGCAAGCCTTCGTACATCCTTGACGCGCTTCGGTGCTTCGATCTGCTCAATGGCTTTTATCTTGTCGGGATTGGCTTCAATCCCCCTCTGGGACACAAAGAACCCGAGAAGCTTGCCGGAGGGGACTCCAAACACACACTTCTCGGGGTTAAGCTTGAGTTGTATCTTGCGCAGATTCGCAAAAGTTTCATCTAGATCTTGAATCAAAGTATCCTTGTCCTTGCTCTTGACCACTATATCATCCATGTAAGCTTCTACATTCCTGTGTATCTGTGGCTCCAAAGCAGTGTGGACTACTCTCGCAAACGTTGAACCGGCATTCTTCAATCCAAAGGGCATACGTATGAAGCAGTACGTGCCACATGGAGTAATGAACGCGGTCTTCTCTTCATCTTCTTCAGCCATAAATATCTGGTGGTATCCGGAGTATGCATCAAGAAACGAAAGCAACTCACATCCGGCCGTGGAGTCAACGATCTGGTCAATGCGCGGCAAGGGAAATGGATCTTTAGGACAAGCTTTATTCACATCGGTGAAGTCTATACAAAGCCTCCACTTACCATTTGCTTTGCGCACGACAACAGGGTTGGCCAGCCACGTGGGATGAAGTACGCCTCTGACAAGGCCAACTGCTTCCAGCTTCTTGATTTCTTCAGCGATAAACTCTTGGCGTTCCACCGCTTGCTTTCTGACCTTCTGCTTGACGGGCCGCGCGTGAGAACAAACGGCAAGCTTGTGCTCAATCACTTTCCTGGGAACACCGGGGATGTCAGACGATTGCCATGCAAACACGTCGACATTCGCCCGCAGGAAAGCAATGAGCGCGCTTTCCTATTTAGGATCGAGCGTGGCACTGATGGTGAAAGTACCACGAGTGCCGTCCTCCTTGGCAGGCATCTTCTTGGTTGCAGGTGGAGCTGCCATTCCCTTCTTGCACTTGCCGGTGGAGCTCGATGGTGCGTCCTCGACGGCAGCGCAGCACTCCGAGGAGGTGCGTTTGCCGGAGTGGGCCCCAGAGCTCTTGCCGGACTTGGTCTTGTTCTTCCCCCCCGGGAGCTTCAGCGGCAAGTGTCTTATTATCTGTTGCGGCTGCTGCGTCTCGGTAAATCTTGTCGGCGCAGATAAGCGCGTCCTTCTTGTCGCTGGGGACAGAGATGACGCTTATCGGGCCTGGCATCTTGAGCATGTTGTAGGCATAATGAGAGGCTGCCATGAATTTGGCGAGCGCTGGACGGCCAAGTATCCCATTGTAAGGCAATGGGATATCGGCAACGTCAAAGGTGATCCTCTCAGTCCTGAATTTCAGCTCTCCGCCAAAAGTCACTGGCAGTGTGATCTTCCCCTTCGGCTTGCTCCTTCCTGGGTTGATCCCTTGGAACGTACCGGTCTCTTCAAGCTCGCTGTCGGGATCTGTAGTTTCCGGACCACAGCAGAGGAGATCGGGTTTAGGCCGGCCCCGCCGGCAACCAGCATCTTGGTGACCTTGAGGTTGCGGATGGTTGGTGAAACCAACATCGGCAAACACCCGACCACAGTCGTGCGATCAGGGTGATCCTCAATGTCGAAGATGATGGGCGTGCTGGACCACTTCAGGAGTTTGCGCGACTCGACGGGTGGCTCTGCTGCATTAACTTCCCGCACCCATTGTTTGAGTTGGCGGTGGGAAGTATGCAGAGAGGCACATCCATCGACGCACATAACTTCTGTGGCCTTCTGGAACTCCTGCTCGCTGTTGTCCCCGTCGTCCATGTCTTTGTCGTCGTCTTCATGTTCGTCCTTGTCGCGGCCGCGGGGAGGTCTATCTCCTTGCCGCTGCTTGGCCTTGCCGCGTCGTCCTCCCCGGCCATTGAATGGCCGCTTCTTGCCGGACTCTCCTCCGCCTCCCTGGGCCTTCTCCTTGTCGCGTCGCTCGTACTCAGCTTTCTGCTGTTCGACGAGGTACTCGACCCTTTTGCAGTTCTGGAGGTCGTGGCCCTTGGTGCGGTGGATCTTGCAGTACTGCTTGTCGGAGCCGTCCTGCTTGTCGGCGGCCGCCACAGTCTCCTTGCCGGAGCTGCCAGCCTGGGCTTTCTTGGCACCAGCCTCCTTGCCGGACTGCTCAACGACCAGTACCTCTTTGTTCTTCTTCTTCTTGTTGTTCCGCCGCCGGTTCTTCTTTGCCGGGGCGGCATCCTCACTGTCCGTTCCCCCTGCTCCAGCATCCTCTCCGAGGAGTCTCCTCCCCTCCTCAGCGCGCGCACACTTGTCGGCCAGGGCATAGAGCTCGCTGACGTCTCGTATCTTGCACATCGCCATTTCCTCCCTCATCCTACGGTTACGCACGTTCTGGTGGAACGCGCTGATAACCGCGGTAGGGTGGACGTCTGGGATGTTGTGTTGGACGTGGCTGAATCTCTGGATATACTTTCACAGGGATTCTCCTTCCTTCTGGGCAAGTATGTGAAGGTCACTCTCCTGGCCATGGGGCTTGTGGCCACCCGTGAAGGCGCCGACAAACTGATGGCACAGGTTGGCCCAAGAAGAAATAGAGTTTTCCGGCAAGTGCATGAGCCAAGATCTGACATTTGGCTTGAGCACTAGCGGGAAGTAGTTCGCGAGTATCTTCTCGTCTCGTCCCCCGGCAGCCTGCACCGCGATGGTGTAGATGGTGAGGAACTCCGACGGATGACTCTTGCCGTCGTACTTCTCGTGTACGTCGGGCTTGAAGTTCTTCATGCTGGGCCACTGGACTTGCCGCAGCTCACGGGTAAATGCAGGACAACCTTCCGCGTATGGCAAGTCGCCTGGCTCTCCGGGCGCGTGCGTGTCAACAGCGGGCCCAGTGCGCTGGTCGGATTGTCGCCGCGCCTCTCTTCGACACTCGATGCGAGTTCGAGCGTCTTCTTGTCGTCTGTCGTCAAGGACTTGGCATTGATCGCGGCGAGCTCGTGGATCCGACGACGCCGTGGAGTCGTCGTCGATGTTGATCCGGCGAGTCGGCGATTTCGGCCTTCGGGGCGGGGAGTGCACGGTAGTTGCACCCCCTGCAATCTTGTCGCCACCTGCCCGCGCCTGGCTAACTTGTCGCGGCCGCGACGTCGTCGGCTGCTGCGGCGTGTCGTTTGTTGGCGAAGGCGATGAGGCTTTGGATGGTGGCCCTCCAGTCGTCGGCCTTGTCTGCCGCTGGAGGGAAGTCGAGGAGCAGCTGAGCTCGAGCTAGAGCTTCTACTGGAGTGGCGGGGAGCGGTGGCGAGCGGTGCGAGGAGCGAGATATGCTCGGACTTCTAACTTCGTTAGAAGGAGCAGGGTCACGTCCTGGCGACCGCACCTTGCTCGTGCCAGCGTGTTGGCCTTGAGCGTCCCGCGAACCGCCAGTTTGACCTTGTCCCAGCAAGCGTATGGTACCTTGTGTACCACGTCGTTGCCGGTCCGGCACCTCCTGAGAGGGGCGCGGTGCATGCACGGACGCCGAGGTTTTGGAGTGCGCCCGGTCGTCCGTTTTGTCCTTGGTCTTGGCGGCACCGTGAGTTTCCTCGCCGGCGTCCGTCCTTCCGCCGGCCTCTACCCCACCAGCCGTTGGCTCCAGCGGTGGTGGGATCGACGCGGACGGGCCTGCCACCTCCGAAACCTTCTTCTTCGGCGGCATGTCGATGAAGTAGATGAAGTTGCTGAAGTTTTCGCTCGCGTGAACACTGGATCAGGTTCACACAACCTCGACGCACCCCCTACCTGGCGCGCCAAAGATGTCGGGGAAACTGATCGCCCACGAACACCTATGGGACCGGAGCCCCTTTTCGGTACGGCAAGGGGGCGGAGGATGCACAAAGAGCGGATCGAAACGTGCACGCGAGCAGTTTACCCAGGTTCGGGTCGCACGGATGCGTAAAACCCTACTCCTGCCTTAGTTTATATTGTGTTCTTGGCTCGGGAGCAAGAAGAGCTACAGTTCTTGTTGCTGGCTACACCGAGCGTGAGAGTGATCGAAGATCAGAACCTCCTCTACGTTGAGCATGGGCCTCCTTTTATAGGTCAAAGGGGTCACCGATAGGTGGCAACGCAGTCGAGGGTAAAAACGTAAAAACGGTGGTAGTTGGAACAGTGTATGCATAGTGCTCTATACCTAACCCTGACGGCAGGGGACAAAGGCATTAAATGCCCGTCGCCGTCGCCCTAAACAGTGCAAAAAGCGTCTGTCAGGGCGTCTCCGTCCGCCACGATGGTGGCTTAGTCATCGCAGCTCGCCATCGTGTACCCCAGGCTGCACAGCCTTCCGCCACGTGCACCTGGAAGGGCCCCAGGGCGACGCGTGGCCGGATGAGCTGGAGCGTGGGCACGTAGTGGAAGCTTTCCGTGGCTTGTACCTTGCCGCGGTTGCTAACTTGTCGCGTCCGGGAGCTTGTCGCTCTCCGGGCCTTGCCAGGACGCATGATGCGTCGTGGCAAGTCTCCTGAAATGCCATGCTTGGCCTCCCCGGCAAGCTCCTCTTGCCAGGGTCTTGAGCCTGGAGCGGCCTTCCCGGCAAGCTCCTCTTGCCGGGGTCTTGCTTCTTCAACTTGAATACTTTGTTCTTGAATGGCTCCGAAGGAACCTCAGCGGGCCTTGGCGGGCGCGTGGCAAGCCCTACCACGGGACGCTGCGACTGCCCGTGCACAAGTTCGGGATACTAAGGTACCCCTACTTTAGTACACCGACACATCCAAAGAAATCTCAAAGGGAAAACTCAATTCATCACAAGATAGAGAGGGGAAAACACCATATGATCCAACCATATTAACAAAGCCCTCGATACATCAGGATTGTGCATCTCAAGAACATGAGAGAGAGAGAGAGAGAGAGATTAAACACATAGCTACTGGTACAAAATCTCAGCCCCGAAGGTGGACTACTCCCTCCTCGTCATGGTGGCCGCCGGGATGATGAAGATGGCCACCGGTGATGATTTCCCCCTCCGACAGAGTACCAGAAAGGGTCTAGATTGGTTTTCGGTGTCTACAGAGGCCTTGCGGCGGCGGAACTCCCGATGTAGGTCTACCCCGAAGGGTTTCGGAATATTCGTGAATTTATAGGGTAAAGAGGTGGTGCGGGAGGCCACCGAGGTGGGCATAACCCACCTGGGCGCGCCAGGGGGGCCTGGCGTGCCCTGGTGGGTTGTGCCCCCCTCGGGGCACCCCCAGGTGCAGCTTCAGCCCATTGGGTGTCTTCTGGCCCATAAAAAATCTCCAAAAAGTTTAGCGGTGTTTGGACTCCATTTGATATTGATTTCCTGCGATGTAAAAAATATACAGAAAACAGCAACTGGCACTTGGCACTATGTCAATAGGTTAGTCCCAAAAAATAATATAAAAGGACTATAAAATGATTGAAAAACATCCAAGAATGATAATATAACAGCTTGGAACAATAAAAAATTATAGATACATTGGAGACGTATCAGCATCCCCAAGCTTAATTCTTGCTCGCCCTCGAGTAGGTAAATGATAAAAACAGAATTTTTGATGTGGAGGTTCAAAGCAATAGTCTAGTTTTGACATGAGATTAAATTACTCAAGCATATCAACAAGCAATCATGTATTACAGAATATCAAATGCTAAAGAACGTTATCCCTACAAAACCATATAGTCTTGTCATGCTTTGTCTTCCCAGCTCAAAGTATAAATCATGTACTACCCCGGTGTCAGCCAAGCAATTGGTTCATACTTTTTAATGCGCTTCAGCATTTTCAACTCTCACGCAATACATGAGCGCAAGCCATGGATATAGCAATATAGGTGGAATAGAATGCGGCGGTAGTAGAGAAAAGAAAGGAAGACAGTCTCACATCAACTAGACAAACTAATGGACTATGGAGATGTCCATCAATCGATATCAATGTGAGGAGTAGGAATTTGTAGAGGTGCCAGAGCTCAAAGATTAAATTGAGAGATAAAATAACTTTGGGAGGCATACTTTTCCCACCAACGAAAACGACTCAAGGTTGCCAACACTTTCCATGTTAGATATATCATAGGCGGTTCCCAAACATAAAATAAGGTTTATTCCTTTTCCACCAAACTTTCACAAGCCATGGCTAGCCGAATCCACGGTTGCCTTCCATACCAACACTTTCCAGGGAATTTATTATTTGACAACATAAAGTAAATTTGTTTTTCATTTCGGGACTGGGCATCCCTAATACCTTTGCCTTACTCTCGTGCAATGACAAGTGAATAAACACTCATCGTGAGAATAACACATCTAGCATGGAAAATATTGCCACCCCTCACCGCCTCGCGAGCGGTACGGGCACACAAAAGGGAAATTTATTTTGAAAATTAGAGATGGCACATACAAATTTGCTTAGAGCAGCAAGGGAATACCTCATATAGGTAGGTAATAAAGTTTATGCACCGGCGAAAATTGCGCGGTACAAGAGAGGCTAGCAATTATGAAAGATTGAGAGTGCGTATAATCCATGGACTCACTTTAGTCATAAAGAACTCACATACTTATTGCAAAAGTTTATTAGCCCTCGAAGCAAAGTAATACTACGCATGCTCCTAGGGGGGGGGGGAGGTTGGTAGGATTTAACCATCGCGCGCCCCCGACCTTCACACAAAGATAGGACAATCAAGGATAAATTGTGCTCCAACTTCCAGGCATAACGAGAGACTATACGCGCATGCTTCGGGAATCACAAACCTTAACATAAATATCTTAATAAAGCACAATTACTCATCAACATGACTCACATATCACATCATCATGTCTCAAAACTATTACAAGGAATCAAGTTTATTTTGTCCAATGATCTTCATGAAAGTTTTTATTATATCCTCCTTGGATATCTATCATATTGGGACTAATTTTATGTGTTGCTTTTGATAAGCTCAAACAAATATAAGTGAAGAATATGAGCATAATTTCTTTCTCTCAAAATAATTTAAGTGAAGCAAGAGAGAATTTCTTCAAAAATACTAAAGCACACCGTGCTAAAAAAGATAAGTGAAGCACTAGAGCAACGGTGCTAGAAAAGAGCTTCTTTGACGGGATGTGAATGCCGCTTGTCTAGCCTCCCTGACAACTACTTGATGGCTCTATTTTATTTAAAAAAATTCAGATCTAAGTGTTTTATTAAAACAGCAAGCAAAATAAAATGACATTTCAAGAATAGCACATCTCATGTGAAGAAGCAAAAACTTAGGATCAACCGATACTAATCGATAAATGTTGATGAAGAAAGGTGGGATGCCTATCGGGGCATCCCCAAGCTTAGATGCTTGAGAAATCTTGAAATGTTATCTTGGGATGCCTTGGTCATCCCCAAGCTTGAGGTTTTGTGTCTCCTTCATTCCTTTCATATCACGGTTTTCCTAAATCTCAAAAGCTTCATCCACACAAAACTTAACAAGAACTCGTGAGATAAGTTAGTATAAACCAATGCAAAAACCTTATCATTCTATACTGTGGAAAATCACTAATATTATTATTCAACATTGTATACTAAATTCATCTGCATATTTAATACTCCTATCCTCAAATAGAATCATTAAACACACAAAGATATGCAAACAACGCAAACATAACAACAATCTGCCAAAACAGTACAGTCTGTAAAGAATGCAAGAGGATCCATACTTACATAACTCCAAATTTTTTGATTTTTTTCATTCTGTAGGAAATTTTTCAAGCTCATTTGTCAAAAAGTTTCAACATATTATCACATTCTGACTTTTCAGTGGAATTTTTGCAACAGCGATAAACTTTCTGTTTTCAAACAGCAACATGTAGACTTTCAAAATAGGCATGGTAAAGGCTATCCTTGACACTTTTATTGAAGTATAGATGCAAAACATTATTCTAAATACCAGCAAGAAAATTCTAAAAAAATAAAATGACTCTCCAAGCAAAATACATATCATGTGATGAATGAAAACATAGCTCCAAGTGAGGTTACTGATAATGTTGGAGACGAAAGATGGGATGTCTTCTGGGGCATCCCCAAGCTTAGTTGCTTGGATATTCCTTGAATATTACCTTGGGGTGCCTTGGGAATCCCCAATATTAGGGTCTTGTCACTCCTTATTCTCCTCATATCGACATCTCACCTAAAACTTGAAAACCTCAATCACACAAAACTTAACGAAACTTCTTGAGATGAGTTAGTATGATAAAACAAATCATTCACTTTGGGTACTGTCAAAGACAAGATTCATAATTGTTCTCACACAATTATTACTGTAGCATATCATTTCTACAATTTATATTGATCAATATAAGCCATAGAAACTAGAAAACAAGCAAACTATGCATTGAAAACAAAATATGTCAAAAATAGAATAGTCTGTAATGATCTGAACATTCACCATACTTCTGCAACTCTAAAAATCTTGAAACAAATATGACCACGTGAAAAATTTGTATATAAATCTTCTGCAAAAAGAATCAACTTAAAGTCACTCTTTTGTTAAAAATGAGAATTTTCTCGTGAGCGCAAAAGCTTCTCTTTTTCAGCAAGATCAAATCTACTATCACCCAACATGATCCTAAGGCTTTGCTTGGCACTTTATTGAAACAAAATCTATAAAAAATGATTACTACAATAGCATAACCATGTGAACACACAAAACAGTAGGTATAAGTGTTGGGTTGTCTCCCAACAAGCGCTTTTCTTTAATTCCTTTTAGCTAGGCATGGTGATTTCAATGATGCTCACATGAAAGATAAGAATTGAAACGCAAAGAGAGCATCATGAAGCATATGACTAGCACATTTAGGTCTAACCCACTTCCTATGCATAGGGATTTTGTGAGAAAACAACTTATGGGAACAAGAATCAACTAGCATAGGAAGGCAAAACAGGTGCAACTTCAAAACAATCAACACATAGAGAAGAAACTTGATATTATTGAGATATGTAAGAGCATAAGTTCCTTCCTCATAATAATTTTCAGAGACATCATGAATGGATTCAACAATAAAACTATCACATACATCACTCTTTTCATGATGCACAAGCATAGAAGATGTATCACTCTTTATGGCATACATGTCATCACAATAATCATCATAGATAGCAACTTCATTGTCATAATTAATTGAAAACTCTTCCAAGTGGATATATCACTAAATAAAGTCATGAACTCTGCAAATCCACTTTCATCAATATTGTAATAAGTTTCAACACCCTCCAAAATAGTGGGATCACTACTACCTAGAGTTTACACTCTTCCAAACCCACTTTTATCAATGCAATCATCATAAATAAGAGGCATGCTATCATCATAATGAATTTTCTTATCGGAGTAGAAGGAATCAAAGTATCATATTCATTAAGCAAAGCATCCCCAAGCTTAGGACAAGCATTATTTCCAGCAAATAAATCTTCAAACATATCATACTCATCAAATATAGCATCCTCAAGCTTGTGGTTTTGCATATCATCATAATCATTCTTATTAATAGAATGAATGGCACCAATAGTGTAGCAAACATTATTATCATATTCTTTCAAGCAAGTGCCAAAAAGATTTCCAAGAGTATAAGAAGTATCATTATCTTCCCAATCATAATCATCACAACAAGCAATAGGCATAGCAAAATCATCATCAATAGTGCTCTCGGACATTGTGCCATAAGACATAGAAGCAATATCATTATCAAGTTCATCATCTTCCACAATAATTATTGATTCATTTTCATGAGGCACAGCAATAATAGGAGCAACATTATTTGGGAGATATACCTTTTTACCTCTCTTCTTTCTTCTTTTATTCTTCTTCACCACATCATGTGTGGGTCCAATTAATTTTTTCGAGCTCCTTGTCGAAGAGATTGGTTGGATTGGAAGTTCCTCCTCGTTACCTGATTCATAGTAAACACTAGGAGGGTATTGGTAAATATTTTCCCTTTCATTAGTGCTCTCTTCGTATTCTATTTGTTTTCTTGTCTTTAGATAGTTGGCAATATAAGGATTCTCAATGCAATTTACCGCACAAAACATATAAATTTCTTATAGATCAAAACCAAGAAATATCTCACGATTTGGAAAATCCTTAGTTATACATTTCATTTCTTCATACCCCAAAAGAAGACTAAGCTCTTTATGATGCTCAAGGGTGATCAAGTTATCACAATTTTTGGACACAATTTGATCATGAAAGAATTAGCATTGGAGATTTAAATGACCACGTTCATTGCAAAGTTCACAAGGATGGCGAAAAAAGTACATCTTTCAGCACAATCATCTAGCCTCTCTTGCAACCTTTTTGTTTCTAAATATTTATGCTTCTTACAAAATCTATCTTCCCTTTTTGGTGTGCAAAGGCACTCCCAATTCACTCCACAAAAAGTGGCATGCTTATAAGAAACATTTTTGTCATGACTTGTGCAATCATCATTGGCATTTTTGATATTCAAAGAATTCATACTAACAACATTGAAATCATGCTCATCATTCAAATATTTTGTGCCAAACATTTTATTGACTTCTTCTTCTAACAATTGAGCACAATTTTCCGAACCATCATTTTCAAGAAAGATATCATAAAGATGATCGATAATATGATGCAACCTAAATTCCATTTTTTTTGTTTTCTTTTATAGACCAAACTAGTGATAAAACAAGAAACTAAAAGATTCGATTGCATGATCTAAAGATATACCTTCAAGCACTCACCTCCCCGACAACGGCGCCAGAAAAGAGCTTGATGTCTACTACGCAACTTTATTCTTGTAGACACGTGTTGGGCCTCCAAGCACAGAGTTTTGTAGGGCAGTAGCAATTTTTCCTCGAGTGGATGACCTAAGGTTTATCAATCTGTAGGAGGTGTAGGATGAAGATGGTCTCTCTCAAACAATCCTGCAACCAAATAAGAAATGTCTCTTGTGTCCCTAACACTTGATTTTTGTAATAGTAACAATAAAAAACAGCAAGGTAGCAACTGATCAAACGGAGCACGAACGGTATTGCAATGCTTGAAAACAAGGCCTAGGGTCCGTACTTTCGCTAGTGCAATATCTCAATGATGCTAATATAATTGGATCATATAACCACCCATCAAAGTGCAATAAAGAACCACCTCAAAGTTATTCTTTTCGATTGATCTATCAAGAGTTCGTACTAGAACAACATAAAGTTATCCTTTCCGATCTATCTATCAAAAGTTCGTACTAATCATAACCCCAAGACAAATTCAAATTCACAATACTCAAAAGTGCCCCAAGATTTCTACCAGAGAAACAAAGACAAGAACGTGCATCAACCCCTATGCATAGATTAGGAATCCGCAAGTTGAGTGCCAAAACAAATATCAAGTGAATCAATACGATACCCCATTGTCACCACGAGTATTCAACTGCAAGACATATATCAAGTGTTCTAAAATACATAAAAGTATTCCATCCAAAGAAATCTCAAAGGGGAAACTCAATTCATCACAAGATAGAGAGGGGAAAACACCATATGATCCGAGTATATTAACACAGCCCGCGATACATCAAGATTGTGCATCTCAAGAACACGAGAGAGAGAGAGATTAAACACATAGCTACTGCTACAAACCCTCAGCCCCGAGGGTGGACTACTCCCTCCTCATCATGGTGGCCGTCGAGATGATGAAAATGGCCACTGGTGATGATTTCCCCCTTCATCAGAGTACCGGTGGCTACAGAGGCCTTGCAGCGGCGGAACTCCCGATCTAGGTTTACCCTGAAGGGTTTCAGAATATTGGTGAATTTATAGGGTAAAGAGGCGGTGTGGTAGGCCACCAAGGTGGGCACAACCCACCTGGGCGCGCCAGGTGCAGCTTCAGCCCATTGGGTGTCTTCTGGCCCATAAAAAATCTCCAAAAAGTTTCACGGTGTTTGGACTCCATTTGATATTGATTTCCTGCGATGTAAAAAACATACATAAAATAATAACTGGCACTTGGCACTATGTCAATAGGTTAGTCCCAAAACATGATATAAAATGACTATAAAATGATTGTAAAACATCCAATAATGATAATATAACAGCATGGAACAATAAAAAATTATAGATACATTGGAGACGTATCATAAATCGGTAAGAGACATCATAGATTGCACCATATCTAATAAAGTACGGTTACAACGTTCGGACACACCATTACGCTGTGGTGTTCCAGTGGCATGAGTTGTGAAACTATTCCACATTGTTTCAAATGAAGACCAAACTCATAACTCAAATATTCGCCTTCGCGATCAGATCGTAGAAACTTTATTTTCTTGTTACAATGATTTTCTAATTCATTCTGAAATTTTTGAACTTTTCAAATGTTTCAGACTTGTGTTTCATCAAGTAGATATACCCATATCTTCTCAAATTATCTGTGAAGGTCAGAAAATAATGATACCCGCCGTGAGCTTCAACACTCATTGGACCACATACATCCGTATGTATGATTTCCAATAAGTCAGTTGCTCGCTCCATTGTTCCGGAGAATGGAGTTTTAGTCATCTTTCCCATGAGGCATGGTTCGCAAACACCAAGTGATTCATAATCAAGTGATTCCAAAAGTCCATCAGCATGGAGTTTCTTCATGCGCTTTACACGAATATGACCTAAACAACAGTGCCACAAATAAGTTGCACTATCATTATCAACTTTGCATCTTTTGGCTTCAATATTATGAATATGTGTATAACTACAATCGAGATTCAACAAAAATAGACCACTAATCAAGGGTGCATGACCATATAAGATATTATTCATATAAATAGAACAACCATTATTCTTTGATTTAAATCAATAACCGTCTCGCAACAAACAAGATCCAGATATAATGTTCATGCTCAACGCTGGCACCAAATAACAATTATTTAGGTCTAAAACTAATATCGAAGGTAAATGTAGAGGTAGCATGCCGACGGCGATCACATCGAGTTTAGAACCATTTCCCGCGCGCATTGTCACCTCGTCCTTAGCTAATCTTCGTTTAATCTGTAGCCCCTGTTTCGAGTTACAAATATTAGCAACCGAACCAGTATCAAATACCCATGTGCTACTACAAGCATTAGTAAGGTACACATCAATAACATGTATATAAAATATACCTTTGTTCACTTTGCCATCCTTCTTATCCGCCAAATACTTGGGGAAGTTCCGCTTCCAGTGTCCAGTCCCTTTGCAGTAGAAGCACTCAGTTTCAGGCTTGGCTCCAGACTTGGATTTCTTCGCGGGAGTAGCAACTGGCTTTCTATTCTTCTTGAAGTTCCCCTTCTTTCCCTTGCCCTTTTTCTTGAAACTAGTGGTATTGTTAACCATCAACACTTGATGCTCCTTCTTGATTTCTACCTCCGTAGCTTTGAGCATAGTGAAGAGCTCTAGAATTGTCTTCTCCATCCCTTTCATATTATAGTTCATCACGAATCCTTTATAGCTTGGTGGCAGTGATTGAAGAACTCTGTCAATAACACTATCTTCATCAACTTTGACTCCAAGTTGAGTCATGTCATTGTACTACCCAGACATTCTGAGCAATTGTTCATCGATAGAACTGTTCTCCTCCATTTTGCAGCTATAGAAATTGTTGGAGACTTCATATCTCTCAACTCGGGCATTTGCTAGAAATATTAACTTCAACTCTTGGAACATCTCATATGCTCCATGACGTTCAAAACGTCTTTGAAGACCCAATTCTAAGCCGTAAAGCATGGCACACTGAACTATCGAGTAGTCATCAGCTTTGCTCTGCTAGACGTTCATCACGTCCGATGTTGCGTCTGCAGCGGGCTTTTCACCTATCGGTGCTTCCAGGGCATAATTCTTCTGTGCGGCAATGAGGATAATTCTCAAGTTACGGACCCAGTCCGTGTAGTTGCTTCCATCATCTTTCAACTTAGCTTTCTCTAGGAACGCATTAAAATTCAAGGGAACAGTAGCACGGGCCATTGATCTACAACAATATAGATATGCAAAAACTATCAGGACTAAGTTCATGATAAATTAAAGTTCAATTAATCATATTACTAAAGAACTCCCACTTAGATAGACATCCCTCTAGTCATCTAAATGATCACGTGATCCAAATCAACTAAACCATGTCCGATCATCATGTGAGATGGAGTAGTTTTCGATGGTGAACATCTTATGTTGATCATATCTACTATATGATTCACGCTCAAACTTTCGGTCTCCAGTGTTCCGAGGTCAGGTCTGTACATGCTAGGCTCGTCAAGTTTAACCCGAGTATTCTGCATGTGCAAAACTGTCTTACACCCGTTATATGTGAACGTAGAGCTTATCACTATCATCATGTGGTGTCTCGGCACGACGAACTATCGCAACGATGCATACTCAGGGAGAACACTTGTACCTTGAAATTTTGTAAGGGGTCATCTTATAATGCTACCGCCGTACTAAGCAAGACAAGATGCATAATAAGATAAACATCACATGCAATAAAAATATGTGACATGATATGGCCATCATCATCTTGTGCTTTTTATCTCCATCTCCAAAGCATCGTCATGATCCCCATCGTCACCGGCTTGACACCTTGATCTTCATTGTAGCGTCGTGGTTGTCTCGCCAACTATTGCTACTACTACTATCTCTAACACATAGTGATAAAGTAAAGCAATTACATGGCTTTCGCAATTCATACAATAAAGAGACAACCATAATGCTCCCGCCGGTTACCGATAATTTACAAAACATGATCATCTCATACAATAACGTATAACTCATCACGTCTTGACCATATCACATCACAACATGCCCTGCAAAAACAAGTTAGACATCCTCTACTTTCTTGTTGCAAGTTTTACGTGGCTGCTACGGGCTTCTAGAAAGAACCGTTCTTACCTACGCATCAAAATCACAACGATTTTTCGTCAACTGTGTTGTTTAACCTTCAACAAGGCCCGGGCGTAGTCACACTCGATTCAACTAAAGTTGGAGAAACTGACAACCGCCAGCCACCTATGTGCAAAGCACGTCGGTAGAACTAGTCTCATGAATGCGTTCATGTAATGTCGTCCTGGGCCGCTTCATCCAACAATACCGCCGAATCAAAATATGACATGCTGGTAAGCAGTATGACTATTATCATCCACAACTCATTGTGTTCTACTCGTGCATATCATCTACGCATAGACCTGGCTCATGATGCCACTGTTGGGGAACGTAGTATTTAAAAAAAAATTCCTAGGATCACGCAAGATCTATCTAGGAGAAGCATAGCAACGAGCGGGGAGAGTGTGTCTACGTACCCTCGTAGACCGAAAGCGGAAGCATTTAGTAACGCGGTTGATGTAGTCGAACGTCTTCACGATCCAACCGATCCAAGTACCAAACGTATGGCACCTTCGTGTTCAGCACACGTTCAGCACGATGACGTCCCTCGAGCTCTTGATCCAGTTGAGGACGATGGAGAGTTTCGTCAGCACGACGGCGTGGCGACGGTGTTGATGATGTGATCCGCGCAAAGCTTCGCCTAAGCACTACAACAATATGACCTGAGGTGGAATCTATGGAGGGGGGCACCGCACACGACTAAAACAACTGTTAACTTGTGTGTTCTAGGGGTGCCCCTGCCCCCGTATATAAAGGAGCAAGGGGGAGGTCGGCCGACCCTATAGGGCACGCCCAAGGGGGGCAATCCTACTCCTAGTAGGAGTTGGAACCCCCTTTCCTTATCCATCTAGGAGAAGAAGGAAGGGGAGGGGAAGGAGAAGGAAGGAGGGGGCACCGCCCCTCCCCCTAATCCAATATGGACTAGGCCCATGTTGGGGGGCGCGGCCAGACCTTGGCTGCTCCCTCTCTCTCCCCTAAGGCCCAATAAGGCCCGTTACTTCCCCGGTCGTTCCGATAACCCTTCGAGCACTTTGATATTTATCCGGTGACCCCCGGAACTCATCCGGTGTCCGAATAACATCGTCTAATATATCATTCTTTATGTATCAGCCATTTCGAGACTCCTCGTCATGTTCGTGAACTCATCCGGGACTCCGAACAAACTTCGGTCATAAAAAACACATAACTCATAATACAAATCGTCATCGAACGTTAAGCGTGCGGACCCTACGGGTTCAAGAACTATGTAGACATGACTGAGACATATCTACGGTCAATAACCAATAGCGGAACCTGGATGCTCATATTTTCTCGTACATATTCTATAAAGATATTTATCATTCAAACCGCATAACAACATACGTTGTTCCCTGATACGTCCATTTTGCATCATGCTTATAAGTTGATATTTATTGCATTATGGGCTGTTCATACATGTTTTGTCACAATACTTATGCCTTCCTCTCTTATTTTGCAAGTTTACATGAAGAGGGAGAATGCCGGCATCTGGAACTCTGGGCTGGAAAAGGAGCAAACTCTGGAAACCTATTCTGCACAACTTCAAAAGCCCTGAAACTCTACAGAACATTGTTTCGGAAAATATAAAAATTATCTGGCGAAAGAAACCCACGAGAGGGGCCACTGGCTGGCCTCGAGGGTGGGGGGCGTGCCCCCCTTCCCAAGGCGCGCCTCCCCAGCCTCGAGGACCAGCCGGTGGGCCCCCGGTGCCCATCTTCTCCTATATGAAGCGTTTTGACCAGAAAAAAAATCATTAGGAGGCTTTCGGGACCGAGGCGGAAACCAATCTAGGGCTCCGGCAGAGCTGTTCTACCGGGGATACTTCCCTCCGGGAGGGGGAAATCGTCACCGCCGTCATCACCAACAACTCTCCCATCTTGGGGATGGCTAACTTCATCAACATCTTCACCAGCACCATCTCCTCACAAACCCTAGTTCATATCTTGTATCCAATCTTTGTACCCAAAGATTGGTACCTGTGGGTTGCTAGTAGTGTTGATTACTCCTTGTAGTTGATGCTAGTTGGTTTATTTGGTGGAAGATCATATGTTCAGATCCATTATTCATATTAATACCCCTCTGATCATGAACAATATTATGTCTCGTGAGTAGTTACTTTTGTTCCTGAGGACATGGGAGAAGTCTTGCTATTAGTAGTCATGTGAGTCTGGTCTCCGTTAGATATTTTGATGAGCTGTATGTTGTCTTTCCACTAGTGGTGTCATGTGAACGTCGACTACATGACACTTCACCATTATTTGGGCCTAGAGGAAGGCATTGGGAAGTAATAAGTAGATGATGGGTTGCTAGAGTGACATAAGCTTAAACCCTAGCATATGCGTTGCTTCGTAAGGGGCTGATTTGGATCCATATGTTTCAGGCTATGGTTAGGTTTACCTTAATACTTCTTTTGTAGTTGCGGATGCTTGCATTAGAGGTTAATCATATGTGGGAGGCTTGTCCAAGTAAGGGCAGCACCCAAGCACTGGTCCACCCGCACACCAAATTATCAAAGTACCGAACGTGAATCAGATGATCGTGATGAAAACTAGCTTGACGATAATTCCCATATGTCCTCGGGAGCGCTTTACCTTGCATAAGAGTTTGTCCAGGCTTGTCCTTTGCTACAAAAAGGATTGGGCCACCTTGCTACACCTTATTTACTTTTATCGTTTGTCACTTGCTACCACTTATCTTATCACAAAACTATCTGTTACCTATAATTTCAGTGCTTGCAGAAAATACCTTACTAAAAACTGCCTATCATTTCCTTCTGCTCCTCGTTGGGTTCGACACTCTTACTTATTGAAAGGACTACGATAGATCCCCTACACTTGTGGGTCATCAAGACTCTTTTCTGGCACCGTTACCGGGGAGTGAAGCGCCTTTGGTAAGGAAAAATTTATATAGTGTGCTGAAATTTATTGTCACTTGTTACTATGGCTAAAAATCCTTTGAGGGGCTTGTTCGGGGTATCTTCACCCCAAGCAGAAGAGGAAAGAGTTGCTCCTCAACCTACTGCACCTATTGAAAATGTTTGCTTTGAGATTCCTTCGGGTATGATAGAGAAACTGCTTGAAAATCCCTATTCAGGAGATGGAACACTTCACCCCGACTTACACCTAATCTATGTGGATGAAGTTGGTGGATTGTTTAAGCTTGCAGGTATGTCCGAGGACGTTATTAAGAAGAAGGTCTTCCCTTTATCTTTGAAGGGAGATGCATTGACATGGTTTAGGCTATGCGATGATATGGGATCTTGGAACTATAATCGTCTGAAGTTGGAATTTCATCAAAAGTTCTACCCTATGCACCAGGTTCATCGTGATCGCAATTATATTTATAATTTCTGGCCTCGTGAAGGAGAAAGCATCGCTCAAGCTTGGGGGAGGCTGAAGTCAATGTTATATTCATGCCCCAATCATGAGCTTTCAAGAAAAATGATCATCCAAAATTTTTATGCTCGGCTTTCTCTCAATAATCGCACCATGCTCGATAATTCTTGTTCTGGCTCTTTTATGATGAAGACTGTTGAATTCAAATGGGATTTATTGGAAAGAATTAAATGCAACTCCGAAGATTGTGATCTCGACGAAGGTAAGGAGTCAGGTATGACCCCTAAGTTTGATTTTGTTAAAGCTTTTATGGACACCGATGTTTTCCTTGAGTTTAGAACTAAATATGGACTTGACTCTGAGATAGTAGCTTCTTTTTGTGAATCTTTTGCTACTCATGTTGATCTCCCCAAGGAGAATTGGTTTAAATACCATCCCCCTATTGAAGTAAAAGTAGTTGAACCTGTTAAAGTTGAAGAAAACACTATCACTTATAATGTTGATCCTGTTATACCTACCGCTTATATCGAGAAACCACCTTTCCCTGTTAGGATAAAGGATCATGCTCAAGCTTCAACTGTAGTTCGTAAGAGTAATACTAGAACACCTACACCCCCTGAGCAAATTAAAGTTGAACCTACTGTTGCTATGGTTAAGGATCTCTTGGTAGAAGATTTAGATGGACATGTTATTTACCTCCAAGAAGAGTCTGCTAGAATAGCCAAACCCAATGCTAGGAATAAACATAAACCTGTTGTAGGCTTGCCTATTATCTCCGTTAAGATAGGGGTTCATTGCTATCATGGTTTATGCGACGTAGGTGCTAGTGCGAGTATTACCCCTTTTGATTTGTATAACGATATTATGCATGATATTGCACCTGTTGAGTTAGAAGGGATTGATGTTACTATTAAGCTTGCTAATAGAGATACTATTTCACCAGTTGGGATCGTTAGAGATATTGAAGTCTTATGTGGGAAGGTTAAATACCCTGCTGATTTTCTTGTTCTTAGTTCCCCACAAGATGCTTTCTGTCCCATTATATTTGGTAGACCCTTATTAAATACCGTTAATGCCAAGATAGACTGCGTGAAAGATATTGTCACTGTTGGATTAGGGGATATGTCTCATGATTTTAACTTTGCTAAATTCTGTAGACAACCCCTTGAAAAGGCACCACCTAGTATAGATGAAATTATTAGTCTTGCTTCTATTGCCGTGCCACCTAATGACCCTTTGGAACAATACTTGCTAGACCATGAAAATGATATGCATATGAATGAGAGAAGGGAGATAGATGAAATATTCCTTACACAAGGACCCGTATTGAAAAACAACTTGCCTGTTGAAATCCTAGGGGATCCTCCTCCACCCAAGGGTGATCCCGTGTTTGAACTTAAACCTTTACCTGATAATCTTAAGTATGTTTATCTTGATGAAAAGAAGATATATCCTGTTATTATTAGTGCTAACCTTTCAGAGCAGGAAGAAGAAAGGTTATTGAAAACTTTGAAGAAGCACCGAGCTGCTATTGGATATACTCTGGATGATCTTAAGGGCATTAGTCCCACTATATGCCAACACAAGATAAAATTAGAAGAAAAATGCTAAACCAGTTATCGATCATCAGCGACGGTTAAATCCTAAGATGAAAGAAGTGGTAAGGAAGGAAATTCTAAAGCTTCTAGAGGCAGGTATTATCTATCCCATTGCTGATAGCCAGTGGGTAAGTCATGTCCATTGTGTTCCTAAGAAAGGAGGTATGACTGTCATCCCTAATGATAAAGATGAATTGATCCCGCTTACAGGTTATAGGATGGTAATTGATTTCCGTAAGTTAAATAAAGCTACCAAGAAAGATCATTACCCCTTGCCATTTATTGATCAAATGCTAGAAAGGTTATCCAAACATACTCATTTCTGCTTTCTAGATGGTTATTCTGGTTTCTCTCAAATACCTGTGTCAAAAGGGGATCAAGAAAAGACCACCTTTACTTATCCTTTCGGTACCTTTGCTTATAGACGTATGCCTTTTGGTTTATGTAATGCACCTGCTACCTTTCAAAGATGCATGATGGCTATATTCTATGACTTTTGTGAAAAGATTGTTGAGGAATTCATTGATGATTTCTCTGTTTACGGAACTTCTTTTGATGATTGCTTAAGCAACCTTGATCGAGTTTTGCAGAGATGTGAAGACACTAACCTTGTCTTGAATTGGGAGAAGTGCCACTTTATGGTTAATGAAGGCATTGTCCTAGGACATAAAATTTCTGAAAGAGGTATTGAAGTTGACAAAGCTAAAGTTGATGCTATTGAAAAGATGCCATGCCCTAAGGATATCAAAGGTATACAAAGTTTCCTTGGTCATGCCGGGTTTTATAGGAGGTGAAGGAAATATGCCCTAGAGGCAATAATAAATTTATTATTTATTTCCTTATATCATGACAAATGTTTATTATTCATGCTAGAATTGTATTAACCGGAAACTTAGTACATGTGTGAATACATAGACAAAACAGAGTGTCCCTAGTATGCCTCTACTAGACTTGCTCATTGATCAAAGATGGTTATGTTTCCTAGCCATAGACATGAGTTGTCATTTGATCAACGGGATCACATCATTAGGAGAATGATGTGATGGACAAGACCCATCCGTTAGCTTAGCACTATGATCGTTTAAGTTTTACTGCTATTGCTTTCTTCATGACTTATACATGTTCCTATGACTATGAGATTATGCAACTCCCGAATACCGGAGGAACACTTTGTGTGCTACCAAACGTCACAACATAACTGGGTGATTATAAAGGTACTCTATAGGTGTCTCCGAAGGTACTTGTTGGGTTGGCGTATTTCGAGATTAGGATTTGTCACTCTGATTGTCGGAGAGGTATCTCTGGGCCCACTCGGTACTGCACATCACTATAAGCCTGGCAAGCATTGCAGCTAATGAGTTAGTTGCAGGATGATGTATTACGGAACGAGTAAAGAGACTTGCCGGTAACGAGATTGAACTAGGTATTGAGATACCGACGATCGAATCTCGGGCAAGTAACATACCGATGACAAAGGGAACAACGTATGTTGTTATGCGGTTTGACCGATAAAGATCTTCGTAGAATATGTAGGAGCCAATATGAGCATCCAGGTTCTGCTATTGGTTATTGACTGGAGATGAGTCTCGGTCATGTCTACATAGTTCTCGAACCCGTAGGGTCCGCACGCTTAACGTTTGATGACGATCGGTATTATGAGTTTATGAGTTTTGATGTACCGAAGGAGTTCGGAGTCCCGGATGAGACCAGGGACATGACGAGGAGTCTCGAAATGGTCGAGACGTAAAAATTGATATATTGGACGACTATATTCGGACATCGGAAAGGTTCCGAGTGATTCGGGTATTTTCGGAGTACCGGGGAGTTACGGGAATAGAAGAGAGAGGCCAAAAGGAAGGAGGCGCGTGCCCCCCTTCTGGTCCGAATTGGACAAGGGGTGCAGCCCCCTTTTCCTTCTCCCTCTCCCCCTCTTTCCTTCTCTCCTACTCCGGAAAGGAAAGGGGAATCCTACTAGGACTTGGGAGTCCTAGTAGGACTCCCCACACTTGGCGCGCCCCCTCTAGGGCCGGCCTCTCCCTTGCTCCTTTATATACGGGGGCAGGGGGCACCCTAGGACACACAAGTTGAATTGTTTTAGCCGTGTGCGGTGCCCCTCTCCATAGAAACACACCTCGGTCATACCGTTGCAGTGCTTAGGCAAAGCCCTGCGCCGGTAGATACATCATATCCGTCACCACGCCCTCGTGTTGACGGAACTCTCCCGTGAAGCTAAACTGGATCAAGAGCTCGTGGGACGTCATCAAGCTGAACGTGTGCTGAACACGGAGGTGCCGTACGTTCGGTGCTTGATCGGTTGGATCGCGAAGAAGTTCGACTACATCAACTGCGTCACTTGACGCTTCCGCTCCCGGTCTACGAGGGTACGTAGACACACTCTCCCCTCTCGTTGCTATGCATCTAGTAGATAGATCTTGCGTGATCGTAGGAAATTTTTTAAAAATACTACGTTCCCCAACAGGAGGTTCATTAAGGACTTCTCCAAAATCTCCAGGCCTCTGACTAATCTCTTACAAAAAGATATTCCTTTTGTCTTTGATGATGATTGTCTAGAAGCATTTGAAATACTTAAGAAAGCATTGATCTCTGCACCTATTGTCCAGCCTCCTGACTCGAATTTACCTTTTGAGGTTATGTGCGATGCTAGTGATTATGCTGTAGGAGCTGTTTTAGGGCAAAGAGTTGATAAGAAATTGAATGTTATCCAGTATGCTAGTAAAACTCTAGATAGTGCCCAAAGAAATTATGCTACGACTGAGAAAGAATTTTTAGCAGTTGTGCTTGCTTGTGATAAGTTTAGACCCTACATCGTTGATTCTAAAGTAACTATTCACACTGATCATGCTGCTATCAAATACCTTATGGAAAAGAAAGATGCTAAACCTAGACTTATTAGATGGGTTCTCTTGCTGCAAAAATTTGACTTGCATATTATTGATAGAAAGGGAGCTGAGAACCCCGTAGCAGACAACTTGTCTAGGTTAGAGAATATACTTGATGACCCACAACCTATTGATGATAGCTTTCCTAATGAACAACTAGCTGTCATAAATATTTCTCATACTGCACCATGGTATGCTGATTATGCTAATTACATTGTTGCTAAGTTTATACCCCCTAGCTTCACATACCAGCAAAAGAAAAAGTTCTTTTATGATTTGAGAAATTACTTTTGGGATGACCCACATCTTTATAAAGAAGGAGTAGATGGTATGATTAGATGTTGTGTACCTAAGCATGAACATGAACAGATCCTACGCAAGTGCCATTCCAAAGCCTATGGAAGACACCATGCGGGAGACAGAACTACACACAAGGTATTACAACCGGTTTTTATTGGCCTACTCTCTTCAAGGATACCCGTAAGTTTGTCTTGTCTTGTGATGAATGTCAAAGAATCGGTAATATTAGTAGACGTCAAGAAATGCCTATGAATTATTCACTTGTTATTGAACCATTTGATGTTTGGGGATTTGATTATATGGGACCTTTTCTTGCCTCTAATGGGTACACACATATCTTAGTTGCTGTTGATTACGTTACTAAGTGGGTAGAAGCTATTCCAACTAGTAGTGCTGATCATAACACCTCTATTAAGATGCTTAAATAAGTTATATTTCCGAGGGTTGGAGTCCCTAGATATTTAATGACTGATGGTGGTTCACACTTTATTCACGGTGCTTTCCGTAAGATGCTTGCTAAGTATGATGTCAACCATAGAATTGCATCACCGTATCACCCACAGACTAGTGGTCAAGTGGAACTAAGTAATAGGGAGTTGAAATTAATCTTGCAAAAGATAGTTAATAGGTCTAGAAAGAATTGGTCGAAGAAACTAGATGATGCATTATGGGCCTATAGAACTGCATACAAAAATCCTATAAGTATGTCTCCATATAAGATGGTATATGGAAAAGCTTGTCACTTACCTCTTGAGCTAGAACATAAGGCATATTGGGCTATCAAAGAGCTCAATTATGATTTCAAACTTGCCGGTGAAAAGAGGTTATTTGACATTAGCTGTCTCGATGAATGGAGAACCCAGGCCTACGGGAATGCCAAGTTATTTAAAGAAAAAGTTAAAATATGGCATGACAAAAGAATACAAAAGCGTGAGTTCAACGTAGGTGATTATGTTTTGCTATACAACTATCGTTTAAGATTTTTTGCAGGAAAACTTCTGTCCAAGTGGGAAGGACCTTACGTTATCGAGGAGATCTATCGTTCCGGTGCCATAAAAATCAACAACTTCGAAGGCACAAATCTGAAGGTGGTGAATGGTCAAAGGATCAAACATTATATCTCAGGTAATCCTATAAATGTTGAAACTAATGTTATTGAAACCATAACCCCGGAGGAATACATAAGGGACACTTTCCAGAATGATTCAGCCTCCAAAAAGGAAGAGGTACATGACACGGTAAGTAGACCGACTCCAAAACAGTTCTAAAGGATTTTTTTCTCCGTTTTGGAATATTTAGAAAAATAGAAAAATAAACCGCAATCCGGAGGAGACATGGGGCCTCCTCGAGGGTAGGGGGCGCGCCCCCCTTCCCAAGGCGCGCCCCCCAGCCTCGAGGGCACCCCGTGTGCCCCCTAGACTCCGTTTTCTTGTGGGTTACTCCTTTCGTTCGGGAAAAAATCATTATATATACTCCCGAAGGTTTTGACCTCTGTATCACGCAAAATTCCTCTGTTTTCGTTTCGAGCTGCTGTTTTTGACAGATCTAGATCGTCATGGCGTCCTCCAACACCCCCAAGGACAAGTTTTTCGAGAAGGTCATCAACCCCTACCTTGCGGAGGTGCTGCACCACCCCTAAACCATGGAGTTGCATGAGGGGGTGCTGCACATCCGTGATGTTGAGGGGCCAAGAAGGACCGGAAGCGTGGAGACAAGACTCGAAGCAATGGAGCAACAAGTTTTCAAGTGCCAAGGTATAGTGGAACGAGGACTCGATGCCAACCACATGATGATCTCGGAGCTTGCCAACAACCTCAAGATGGACTCGAGGATCTTCAGGGAAGCCATCTCTAATCTTCAATAGAAGACCAATCACCTCCAAGCCCAGATATATGACCTGCAGAACCAAAACTGTGAGTATGAATATAGATTCTAGAACATGAGTTTGGCTGCAGATTTGAGTATCTCGGAGACTCGATCATCCTTCTATGATGGTGAGCCCATGCCGTGGAAGAACAACAAGCCTACATCAGCAACAACCCCATCATCACCAACCCCGAAGAAGGAGACATAATCACATGGGTATGGGCACTCCCCTTGGCAACTGCCAAGCTTGGGGGAGTGACCCCGGTATCATATCACCATCACTCCTATCTTTACCGTTTTACTTAGTTTGATCCTTTTGGTAGTATCTTGATCTATTAGAATAAAGTTAGCATGATCTAGTCGTGAGCTTTTGCTTTGTGAGCTTTATCCTTTGTAATCGAGTCCGTGAGCTATATAATAAAGATTAGTGTTGAGTCAAGGGCTTGATTTCCTCACTTGGGTCATGATAAAAAGAAAGAAAACAAAACGAGTATCAAAGAGATCATATCGATCTTATGGGAAGTAATGACTGCACATACAAGAGTATGATAAATAAAAGTTGTTGGGAGGTGACAAACATAGTTTGGTCATCGTTGCAATTAATAGGAAGTAATAAAAGAAGATAGGCTTCACATACAAATATACTATCTTGGACATGTTTTATGATTGTGAGCACTCATTAAAGTATGACATGCTAAAGAGATGATGTTGGACAAGGAAGATAACATAATGGGTTATGTCTTCTTATATCCGAAATAAAGTATATTATCATGTATCTTCCAACATGTTGAGCTTGCCTTTCTCCCTCATGCTAGCCAAAACTCCTCGCACTAAGTAGAGATACTACTTGTGCTTTCATATATCCTTAAACTCGGTTTTGCCATGAGAGTCCACCATACCTACCTATGGATTGAGAAAGATCCTTCCAAGTAAGTTGTCATGTTGCAAACCCGCTAAATATGTATGATTTATTAGTGTGGGAGAAAATAGCTTTATACGAACTTGTGATAGGGAAGTAATAAAAGAGCTTAACTGCATAATAAAGGTCCTTATCACAAGTGGCAATATAAAGCGAAGTTCCTCTATGCTAAGACTTTGTGCATCCAACCATAAAAACACATGACAACCTCTGCTTCCCTCTGCGAAGGGCCTATCTTTTATTCTTGTCTTATAAGTGTCAAGGTGAAATCCACCTTTCCTTTTTACATTTTATCCTTTGGCGAGCACATTGTGTTGGAAAGATCCTGACATATATACCCACTTGGATGTAAGTTTTCATGATTTATTACTGTTGACATTACCCTTGAGGTAAAAGGTTGGGAGGCAACACCATAAGCCCCTATCTTTCTCTGTGTCCGATTAAAACCCGATAAACATAAGTATTGCGTGAGTGTGAGAAATTGTGAAAGACTATATGTTAGTTGAGTATGTAGGCTTGCTGAAAAGCTCTTATGTTGACTCTTTTCGATGTTACGATAAATTGCAATTGCTTCAATGACCAAGACCAAAGTTTGTTAGTTTCCAATGAAGTGATTCATACGTGATATTGTGGATGAATTGTTACTTTAGCATAATGATCGTATGACTATATTTATATAAGTTGCTGTTATGAGAATGATCATGATGCCCTAATGTCCGTATTCTGTTTTTATCGACACCACTATCTCTAAACATGTGGACATATTTTTCGATATCGGCTTTCGCTTCAGGACAAGCGAGGTCTAAGCTTGGGGGAGTTGATACGTCCATCTTGCATCATGCTTATAAGTTGATATTTATTGCATTATGGGATGTTCATACATGTTTTGTCACAATACTTATGCCTTTTCTCTCTTATTTTGCAAGGTTTACATGAAGAGGGAGAATGCCGGCAACTGGAATTCTGGGCTGGAAAAGGAGCAAACTCTGGAAACCTATTCTGCACAACTCCAAAAGCCCTAAAACTCCACAAAACATTGTTTCGGAAAATATAAAAAATATATGGCGAAAGAAACCCACGAGAGGGGCCATTGGCTGGCCTCGAGGGTGGGGGGCGTGCCCCCTTCCCAGGGCACGCCCCCTGCCTCGAGGACCAGCCGGTGGGCCCCCGGTGCCCATCTTCTCCTATATGAAGCATTTTGACCTGGAAAAAATCATGAGGAGGCTTTCGGGACCAGACGCCACCGTCTCGAGGCGGAACCGAGGTGGAAACCAATCTAAGGCTCCGGCAGAGCAGTTCTGCCGGGGATACTTCCCTCCGGGAGGGGGAAATCGTCACCGCCGTCACCAACAACTCTCCCATCTTGGGGAGGGCTAACTTCATCAACATCTTCACCAGCACCATCTCCTCTCAAACCCTAGTTCATCTCTTGTATCCAATCTTTGTACCCAAACCTCAGATTGGTACATGTGGGTTGCTAGTAGTGTTGATTACTCCTTGTAGTTGATGCTAGTTGGTTTAATGGTGGAAGGTCATATGTTCAGATCCATTACGCATATTAATACCCCTCTGATCATGAACAATATTATGTCTCGTGAGTAGTTACTTTTGTTCCTGAGGACATGGGAGAAGTCTTGCTATTAGTAGTCATGTGAGTTTGGTCTTCGTTCGATATTTTGATGAGATGTATGTTGTCTTTCCTCTAGTGGTGTCATGTGAACGTCGACTACATGACACTTCACCATTATTGGGGCCTAGAGGAAGGCATTGGGAAGTAATAAGTAGATGATGGGTTGCTAGAGTGACATAAGCTTAAACCCTAGTTTATGCGTTGCTTCGTAAAGGGCTGATTTGGATCCATATGTTTCAGGCTATGGTTAGGTTTACCTTAATACTTCTTTTGTAGTTGCGGATGCTTGCATTACAGGTTAATCATAAGTGGGAGGCTTGTCCAAGTAAGGGCAGCACCCAAGCACCGGTCCACCCACATACCAAATTATCAAAGTACCGAACGCGAATCAGATGATCGTGATGAAAACTAGCTTGGCGATAATTCCCATATGTCCTCGGGAGCGCTTTACCTTCCATAAGAGTTTGTCCAGGCTTGTCCTTTGCTACAAAAAGGATTGGGCCACCTTGCTGCACCTTATTTACTTTTACCGTTTGTCACTTGCTGCCAATAATCTTATCACAAAATTATCTGTTACCTATAATTTCAGTGCTTGCTGAAAATACCTTACTGAAAACTGCCTATCATTTCCTTCTGCTCCTCGTTGGGTTTGACACTGTTACTTATCGAAAGGACTACGATAGATCCCCTACACTTGTGGGTCATCATTCCCTTCATCATCGGCATGTTACTTGCCTGAGATTCGATCGTCGGTATCATCATACCTAGTCCAATCTCATTACCGGCAAGTCTCTTTACTCATTCTGTAATATATCATCTCGTGACTAACTCATTAGTCATTTGCTTGCAAGGCTTATTATGATGTGTATTACTGAGAGGGCGCAGAGATACCTCTTCGACACTCGGAGTGACAAATCCTAATCTTTACCTATGCCAACACCACAAACACTTTCGGAAACACCTGTAGAGCATCTTTATAATCACCCAGTTACGTTGTGACGTTTGATTGCACACAAGGTGTTCCTCCGGTATTCGGGAGTTGCATAATCTCATAGTTAGAGGAACATGTATAAGTCATGAAGAAAGGAATAGCAAGAAAACTAAATGATCAATGTGCTAAGCTAACGGATGGTCCTTGTCCATCACATCATTCTCCTAATGATGTGATCCCGTTGATCAAATGACAACACATGTCTATGATTAGGAAACCCAACCATCTTTGATTAACAAGCTAGTCAAGTAGAGGCATACTAGGGACACTCTGTTTTGTCTATGAATTCACACATCTATCAAGTTTCCGGTTAATACAACTGTAGCATGAATAAAAGACATTTACCATGATATATAAGGAAGTATAAATAACAACTTTATTATTGCCTCTAGGGCATATTTCCTTCAAAAATTCTACGCACACGCAACATCTATCCAAGGAGATGCATAGCAACGAGAGGCGAGAGTGTGTCTACGTACCCTCGTAGACCATAAGAAGAAGCATTTTAACAATGCGGTTGATGTAGTCGAACTTCTTCGCGATCCAACTGATCATGTACCGAACATACGGCACCTCTACGTTTAACACACGTTCAGCTCGGTGACATCCTCGCCTTCTTGATCCAGCAAGACGGGAGAAGTAGTAGATGAGTTCCAGTAGCATGATGGCGTGGTGATGGTGATGGTGAAGCTATCTCGCAGGGCTTCGCCTAAGCACTACGAAAATATGGCCAAGGGACAAAAACTGTGGAGAGGGGCGCCACACACGACTAGAATATTGTCGTGGTCTGTGTGGCGCCCCCTCCCACAATTCAAAAAACCCTAAAACTCCATGAAAGTCTGTTTTGGAATATATAAAAAATACCAGGCGAAGAAAGCAACAGAGGGGGGCCACCCACCGTCCACGAGGGTGGGGGCGCGCCCACCTGCCTCGTGGGCCACCTGGCAGCCCCCCGATGCCCATCTTTTGGTATAAGGTGTCTTCTGCCCTGGAAAAAAAATCAGAAGGAAGCTTTCGGGACGAAGCGTCGCCGTCTTGAGGCGGAAACTTGGCAGAACCTATCTAGGGCTCCGACGGAGCTGTTATGTCGGGGAAACATCCCTCCGGGAAGGGGAAATCGTCACCATCGACATCACCATCGATCCTCTCATAAGGAGGGGGTCAATCTCCATCAACATCTTCACCAGCACCATCTCCTCTCAATGAAAGTGCGTTATATCGACTAGAGGGGGGTGAATAGGCGATTTTTATGAATTCTTCACTGAGGAAATTGCTGTTGAGGAAATTCCTTAGCGAAGAACTACTAGCAGCGGAATAAGTACTCAGAAGTAAACATAACAGAATACAAGCATGGTCATCATGAAGAAATGAAGACAAACATAGAGTACAGAGAGCGTAATCACAGGATAACACAGGATGAAGACCAAAATAGACTGAAGAAATTGAACTGAGGAAATTGAAAAAATCTTCAGTCAAAGTCTTCAAACAGATATGAACAAGCACACAACACAGATATGAGGAAATGAAAGAGTTGAGGAAATAGAACCAGTGAGCTTGGTGAAGACAATGATTTGTTAGACCAGTTCCAATTGATGTCTCAGTTGTACATCTGGTTAGGGTGGCTAGGTATTTAAACCTGAGGACACACAATCCCGGACACCCAGTCCTGGACAAACAGTCCAAGACACCAAGTCCTCACCATATTCCCCTTGAGCTAAGGTCACATAGACCTTGCCCAATCACTCGCGGTAAGTCTTCAGGTGACTTCCGAAACTTCACAGACTCTGTCACTCGGCGATCCACAATTCCTCTTGGATGCTCTAGACCATGACGCCTAACCGTTTGGAAGAAGCACAGTCTTCAAAGGTAACAAGCGTCGGATCCACGCAGGATCAATCTCTTCAGTGATGCTCAATCACTTTTGGGTTCGTAGGTGTTTTGGGTTTGGTTTTGGGTTTTTCCTCACTTGATGATTTTCGCTCAAAGTCCTCGGAGGATGGGTTGCTCTTCTGACAAGTGTCAGTTTCTCTTGGAGCAGCCAACCAGCTAGTGGTTGTAGGGGGCATCTATTTCTAGCCTAGGGAGCAGCCCTACATGATAAGACATAAATGCCCTTTAATGATATGACCATCAGATAGGTAGATATTTTGGGACAGCTAGCACGTAGCACAGCAACGGTCGGAAATTTGAGTATCAAATTACTTAGGGCTATCATGTTCCTCACTGTGTAGGTAATCCGCACTGGCGAATTCCTAACTCCTCAGTCAGAACAAATTCCTCAGAGACCAGAAGAACTTCGTCTCTGTCACTGAAGAATATGAATGAACTGTATGAGATTTCCAATGGCTTCACTCGAAGGGTTTGGTAGGTGTAGGATTTTGAGTTGACCATCACATGGAAATTTTTCCTTAGTATTTCCTCGACCCCCTTTAACAGTACGGTGTTTCCTATGACTCAAGAAAGAGAAAAAGAAACTATGAAAACAAAAGTCTTCACACTTCATGTTCCTCAAATGAATACCAAGTCTTCAAGGTCACACCAATTTCATCACTTTCAAAGTCTTCACAAAGTCTTGAGAAATCCAAAGTCTTCTGTCGAAGAACTTCATTTTTAGGGGTCGACTTTCTCTGTAAATATCAAACTCCTCGTAGACTTATGGACATGTGTACACTCATAAACACATTAGTCCCTTAACCTATAAGTCTTCAATACAACAAAATCACTTAGGGGCACTAGATGCACTTACAATCTCCCCCTTTTTGGTGATTGATGACAATGTAGGTTAAGTTTTCAACGGAGATAAAAATATGAAGTGTAAATACTGATGTTGAGGAATTTGATTGGAAGATATAGAAGAACTCCCCCTGAAGATGTGCATAGTGAGGAATTTGCTTTTGAAGCAATGCACACTTGAAGAGTACAATCATGGAGATCTCCCCCTATATCTTGTAATTCATACACGCGTTTGACATATAATATGAAGAATTTGAAATGCATGATGAAATATGGTGACTGATGTAATTCAGCATGCGTGCATAACATTAATAAGGAATAAGCATGCAGAAACACCACAGCAAAAGTATCAGGTCACCGTAGAGTTTAAGTTTACAACTCGATCCGCAAAGTCATCAGAAGAACGAGAGTTGTAACTTAGCAAAAAAACGCCCATATATATAGACCCGCTTGAAGACTAACTCAAATTTCTCCCCCTTTGTCATCGAATGAACAAAAGGATTGAAACTGAGGACTAACGCCCCGGAAGATCTCAAGATGATGAAGGAGCGCAAGCGTTGTTGGGGTCGATGGTTGATGTAGGGCTTGCCGCAGTGTCGTCCAAGTCTTCATACTCGTCGGTTTCGCGCGATGATGAATAGGAGCTGGCCACCAAGGGAGGAACCTTGACCTTCTTGTATTTCTTCGGAGGAGGAGCAGACCAGTCAAAGTCATCCTTGAGACCCATTTTCTTCAGATCTTCGCCATAGAGATGAGACAGAACAGCCCAGGTGCGGTTGAGGGTTTCATGAAGGTAGTAATGGTTTTTGTTCGTTGCATTATGTGTAGAGGTCATGTTGTGAAGAATTGAACCAAACTGACGCTTGACCCATTTGTGGTTGCGATCAACCTTCTGATGAAGACTGAGGAGAAGCTCACGATCAGTCATCACCCTGGGAGCTATGCCTTGAGGATTTTGCTTGGGAGCATTGGCGGCAGAGTCATGAGTGGCAGAGTCATCATTGGTGGAATAAGATGCAGCTTTGCGAAACTGACCATCCAATGGACGAGTGCCTTCATCAAAAACAGCAGTGGTCTTGCCCTTGTCATCAGCTGAGGAAAAGGTACGTTTGAGGACTTCAATTGGGGGCAAGTAGCTGCAATGATTGAGAGTGTCAGCTTTGTAATTCACTGAAGACCTTGTCCTGATGAATCTCATAATCCATGGAGCATAAGGTTTCAGGTTGAAAGGGTTCAATGCAACATTTGCCATTGTCCTCATGAAGAAATCATGGAAGTTGACGGGAACGCCATGGATGATGTTGAATAGAAGATTCTTCATGATGCCAACGACTTCTTCATCATTCGAGTCGTGGACCTTGATTGGACTCAATGTCTTCGTCAGAATGCGATAGACAGTCCATGGCAGAAAGAACAATTCCTCCACGAGGAATTTGGTCCGTGGGGCTTGACCTGGCTTCAAAGGCTTCATAAGCACTTGCATGTAATGATCAGTGAGTTCAGTTTCTTCATGAATGCAACGTGATGCTTCAGTGGGAGGACTGAGAGGCAGAGCTTGAAGTAATTCAGAGGCTGGTGCCTTGTAGTGAGTGTTTTCAGACATCCAGTCCAGCGCCCATGAATTTACATCTTCAGAATTGCCTGTGATGTGCAGGGTTGCATAAAATTGGAGAATCAGTTCTTCATTCCAATCGCATATATCAGTGCAAAAACCCAATAGTCTAGCGTCGTGAAGAACACTAAGTGTCAGGGATATTACTAGCAGGTATGAACCGGCTAGTGTAAACCGGATTACGGTTATATCGCTGTATCATTGTAATACTTAGTAGAGGCTACGGCCCATGAGATCTTAAGGCCCATGTATGGAGTTACGGCTTGTAAACCGCCTGATCATGTAACTTGAGAGATAAGGAAGAAAGAGCAGAGACCGAGGCAGACACAAGTATGAGCCGGCCTCGGGACTCTGTAAACCGGACCGGGCGTCACCTCTATAAAAAGGGACGACCCGGCGACGGTTCAGGGACAAGCAAGAAACAACCCGTCGAGACACAGGCAAGCGATCCGCTCCCTGTTCATCGACGCCCAAGCAATACCAAACCAAACTAGACGTAGGCTTTTACCTTCATCGAAGGGGCCGAACTAGTATAAACCCTCTGTGTCCTTTGTGTGCTTTTAACCCCTTCAAGCTAACCTGTGCGATGGTTCCATCATCAAGTCCGTTAAACCGGACATCTGCCGTGTTAATTCCATGACAGTTGGCGCCCACCGTGGGGCATCCGCACGATGGTTTCGAGTTCTTGAAGGGAAGCTTTGAAGGGCTCAAGGGCTACGCGGTCGGCCGGATGACCAAGAGTCGCCACGGCCGGATCTACATCGATGACGCAGGTTGGGGACCGGAGGCCAATTCAATCGAATACGGGTACCGGGTTCCCTTCGGCGGCATCCACGTCTTCATCGGCAAGATCGGCGAACCAGGACCTGAGCCGGACGTCTTCCCCAACATCGTCGAGCCGGCTCAGCGTGCGAGATCGGCCCGGATTCAGCCCGCCATGAGGCACGTTTTCGTTGGAGCAGTCCACGGGGTCCGAGCCGAGGACGGATCGGAGTCCGGGGGTGAGACTGTCGTCTACTCCGACGACGAATCTTCATCCGGAGATACGGAATCTTTGTATCAGTTGCGGGATGGCCGGTCTAAGGGTGAGTCCGACGGAGACAGTATTCCGGGCCCCTTTGTCCCTCCAAACCGGGTGGCTGTCTTTATGGCCGGTTCACAACCTACGCCGCAGTCCACGGTGATCGGGGCGACAGCAGAAGCTGGTGTAGGGGGGATTGGCCAGGCCCCCTCGCCCACTGACGTTCTATCCACTTTAGTCGAGGAGTTCACAGCCCGTGCCATGGCAGAGGTAGCTCCAGCAGACAAAGCGCAACATGATGCAGAGCTCCTTCAGTTAAAGGGCCGGATTGATCAAGCAAGGGAAGATCTGAAAACAGAGAAGGCTATGATAGCAATAAGGCAGGCGGAGCTGAATGATTAGGATTTTCATCTAAGGATGGAGCAGGCCTCTGCACAAGGAGTAAGGAGTCGAAAGTACCAGTCTCGTCTACCGCCGGTTTACGAGGCGATAGATCTTTTCAGGACACCCGAGGCGGGGACCAGCAATGATCCGGCTTTAAACCGGAGGGCACCCCCCGGCAAGGGATGAGCCGATTCAGCAACCTACTGCGGAGCAAGATCGGCGGGTCACATCTGCGCCTCACGTTCCGACCCCTCCGGGTCATTATTCAAATCCCTTGGACAACATCGTTGCTGCTGCTTCACGCTTGGCCGCTTTACCCATTGAGGGGACATCGCCTATGGCGTTGGAGGCACGCAGGGTTAAGGATCTACTTAATACGGCGTTAATACAACAGCAAGCATATTCTCATTGCCGGGAGAGGCTCCATTCAACACCACGCCCCAGCCGGAGTTACACTAGGCATTGGGAGGAACCAGAAGTGTCTAGCAGTGAACGCAGGCGACACCGTCACAAACAAAATAATCCGGCAGGCGTGGACGCACAAGCTCAGGATGCAAATCGGGTTAGATCGGTGGCCCGGGAAGAGATCCGTCAAACAACGCCGGTTCACACAGCCACAGCAGAAACATGACTTACAACGAGTTCCTTCGGGGTGCAGTTTCTTATCCCCGCTTTACGGAGCGTGAAGCTGCCCAAGGATTTCAAAGGTCCGCGTAAAGTGCCTAATTACACAGCAGATTTGGCTCCAGAAGCTTGGGTTGAGAGTTACGAGATGGCCATGGAGATGCTGGATGTAGATGAGGCGGCTTGTGCAAAGTACTTTACTATGATGCTTGAAGGTACAACCCGGACCTGGCTAAAGGGTTTACCCCCTAATTCCATCGGGTCATGGGGAGAGCTACGTCGCCAGTTTATCAAAAATTTCAAAGATACGTGCAAGCAGCCGATGTCAATAGTGGATCTAGCAGCCTGTGTGCAAGGAGAACAGGAATCTACGAGTGCATGGGTGCGGCGAGTATCAGAGATCTTGCATTCTTCGAATGGTATCAATCCCAGTACGACAATAGTGACATTGGAAAACAATTGCCGGTTTGAGCCTCTAAAGTTAAAACTAGGACGGCTTAAACGGGATTGTAATTATATGGGAACTCTCATGAGCGCTCTGGTGAAGTACGGAGACTCTGACAACAATAAGTATCCGAAAGCAGAGGGAGACAAGGCTGGAAAGGTCAATAAGCCTCGTAAACCGGCACAGATTAATCCAGCTGGTACCAGTTTCTTAGGTAAGCGAAAGGCAGAGGGTGGCTCTGATTTCGTGGCCAATACTCAAGTTCAAGGGGGTTTTCAGCGCAATAGGGGCAAACCACCTCCACAAACCGGCGGAGGGGATGTTAGTTGGGACCAGAAGTTAAGTCAGCCTTGTCCGAAGCATAGCACAAGGGAACGACCAGCAAAACACACTATAGGAGAATGCAGGCCCTTGATGGAAGCCGTAATCGGCCGCTTCAACTCTAATAACCGGCCTCCAAACGGCGGTTCAGGCCCGGGGTTCTACGGTGCGGGTCATCAGGGGAACGGCTCCGGATCAGGATATCGTGGCAACAACAGTGGTTATCATAACCGGATCAATAATCAATATGGTCAAGGTGGTTATAATAACCAGGGCAATCAGCCGCATGGTCAAGGTGGTTATAATAACCAAGGCAACCAGCAGCAGGGTCAAGGTAATCACGGTAACCAAGGAAATCAGCAGCGTCAGCAACAACAGCAGCAATCCGGATATCAGAGTAATCCGAAGGAGTTGAGTAGTGGGCAGTATCATGTGTTTACCACGAGTTTGTGTAAACAAGATCAAAAGGTTTTGAAGCGGGCTGTCCACGTGGTTGAACCGGCGACGCCGCAATTCTTACGTTGGTCAGAGCAGCCCATCGTGTGGAGCAGGGAAGATCACCCGATGCGAGTTGAGAATCCGGGTCACTTGGCCTTGGTGGTAGCGCCACAGGTGGGTGGCTACAAGTTCACTAAAGTTCTTATGGCGGCAGCAGCATCAATATCTTGTATTATGAGACTTCCCGCTGCATGGGGCTGACGGATAAAAAGCTAAGGCAATCAAACACGGTATTTCATGGAGTAGTGCCAGGTAAGTCAGCCTACCCAGTTGGAAAAATTGATTTAGAAGTTACCTTTGGAGATGAACAGGATTCCAGGTCAGAAATGATAACCTTTGAAGTGGTCAAGATCCGGAGCCCTTATCACGCTCTGTTCGGGAGGACGGTTTATGCCAAATTTATGGCCAGGCCATGTTATGTTTACCTGCAGCTCAAGATGCCGGGTCACAAGGGCACAATCACGGTTCATGGAAGTCGCAAGATTGCGTTGGAGTGTGAAGAGGGAGACGCTGCTTACACGGAGGCAGTGTGTGCTACAGAAGAGTTGAAGTTTTATAAGGATAATGTTGATCCGGCAGATATGACCCCGTTGAAGAAGCCGACTACGGAGCATGATCCGGCGTTGAAATTTAAATCGGCGGAGGAGACCAAGCAAGTTGATTTTGTGCCAGGCGATTCATCCAAGCAGTTCTCTATCAGCGCTAACCTTGATCCCAAATAGGAAAGTGCGCTCATCGAGTTCATCCGTGAGAACTGGGATATCTTCGCATGGAAACCTTCTGACATGCCAGGTATACCGAGGGAACTCGCTGAGCACAGTCTTAATATTGATCCGAAATTTAAACCGGTCAAGCAGTATCTGCGCCGCTTCAACGAAGTGAGGCGCAAGGCTATAGGAGAGGAGGTGGCCAGGCTTTTGGCTGCAGGGTTCATAGTGGAAGCTTTTCATCCGGAATGGTTGGCTAATCCAGTGCTGGTGTTAAAGAAGAATGGAAAGTGGAGAATGTGTGTGGACTACACAGACCTCAACAAAGCTTGTCCTACTGATCCTTTTGCCCTCCCTCGCATTGATCAGATCATTGATGCTACAACGGGATGTGAGCGGCTAAGTTTTTTGGATGCATATTCAGGATATCACCAGATCAAGATGGCAGTTAAAGACCAGGAGAAGACGGCTTTCATAACTCCTTTTGGTGCTTTTTGCTATGTATCTATGCCTTTTGGGCTCAAGAGTGCCCAAGCAACTTATCAGCGTTGCGTACAGAACTGTCTTAAGGGGCAGATAGGGAGAAATGTTCATGCTTATGTGGATGATATCGTGGTGAAGTCAAGAAAGGAGGAGACGCTGATAGAGGACCTCAAGGAGACATTTGACAATCTTCGGGCCTATAAGATGATGCTTAATCCGGAGAAGTGTTCTTTTGGTGTTCCGGCAGGCAAGCTCCTTGGGTTTTTGGTGTCAAACAGAGGAATAGAAGCTAATCCAGAGAAGATCAAGGCAATCACATCTTTAACTAAACCGGCTTGCATTAATGATGTTCAGCATATCGCTGGCCGAATCACAGCATTGAGCCGGTTCATTAGCCGTTTGAGGGAAAAGGCGATTCCGCTTTATCAGATGCTGAGAAAGACGGATCGGTTTATATGGAGTGATGAGGCAAATACTGCGTTTGAGGATTTGAAGCGACAGCTAGCGAGACCACCAGTCTTGGCTGCCCCTGTTGATAATGAGCCTTTGCTGTTATATGTCGCCGCCAACGCACGGGCAGTTAGTGTGGCGATCGTGGTTGAACGCAAGGAAGCAGGGAAGGAATATCCGATTCGGCGTCCAGTTTATTACGTGAGTGAAGTACTCATTGAGTCTAAGCAGAGGTACCCACATTGGCAGAAGCTTGTGTATGGTGTGTTCATGGCAAACCGGAAGTTGAAGCACTATTTCCAAGGCCATCCAATAACTGTTGTTAGTTCAGCACCATTGGGGGACATAATCCAGAACAGGGAAGCTACGGGTAGAGTGGCGAAGTGGGCCATTGAGCTCAGCCCACATGAGTTGAAATATGTGCCACGCACCGCTATCAAATATCAGGCATTGGTGGATTTCATCAATGATTGGACAGAACTGCAAACACCAGAGGAGAAGCCGGATCTTACATACTGGACGATTCACTTTGACGGTTCAAGACAGTTAGAAGGCTCGGGGGCTGGAGTTGTTTTAACTTCCCCGCGAGGTGATAAGTTTTGTTACGTCCTCCGTTTATTGTTTCCTTGTACTAATAATGCAGCGGAATATGAAGCGTTACTTCATGGCTTACGGATGGCAAAGGAGATGAACTTGAGCCGGGTCAAGTGCTTCGGCGATTCAGATTTGGTGGCACAGCAAGTTTCAGGCAAGTGGGATTCGAGAGATCCTCTCATGGCAGCTTACAGACGAGAAGTGGAAGCAGTTGCTGGATATTTCAAAGGGTATCAAGTGGACCACATAGACCGGCGAAGGAATGAAGCGGCTGATGCTTTAAGCCGGCTGGGTTCTCAACGTAAACCGGTACCGCCAAATACTTTTATGGATGAGCTGCACAGTCCATCAGTACAAGTCCCATCAGAGGAAGACCTGGCTGTTCCTGATCCGGAGGCACAGCTAGTTGCGGCACTTCATGTTATTCCGGATTGGACGATGCCCTATTTGGCGTATCTGAGCCGAGGAGAGCTACCGGGCGACGAGATAGAGGCACGACAGATTGTCCGGCGTTCTAAGTCCATGACAATTGCAAACGGGGAGCTTCATCATCGCAGCGTCTCTGGAGCATTTCAGCGGTGTGTATCAGCTGAGGAAGGTTGTGATATTCTGCACGAGATCCATGAAGGGGATTGTGGTCATCATGCTGGTTCAAAATCATTGGTGGCTAAAGCTTTTCGACATGGGTTCTATTGGTTGACAGCTCATGCTGATGCGGCGGATCTAGTCCGGAAGTGTGATGCTTGTCAGAAGTTTTCGCGACGTGCTCTTGTTCCGGCACAGGAGCTCCGGATGATACCAATAACCTGCCCGTTTGCGACTTGGGGGCTTGATATGGTTGGACCCTTTAAGCGATCCCAAGATCAGAAAACTCATCTACTGGTGGTGGTGGATAAGTTTACAAAGTGGATTGAGGCACAGCCTGTGAGCAAGTGTGATGCGGCCACAGCAATCAAATTCATCAAAAAGGTAATTTTCCGGTTTGGCTTTCCACACAGCATCATCACAGACAACGGCACCAATTTATCTAAGGGTGAGATGGAAGAGTTTTGTCAACGGGAACATATTCGCCTAGACGTATCTTCTGTGGCCCACCCTCAAACCAATGGTCAAGCTGAAAGCGCAAACCAGGAGATTTTGCGAGGTATCAAGCCCCGGCTTATGACTCCCTTGCAAAGAACCCCAGGATGTTGGGTTGAGGAGTTACCATCTGTCCTTTGGAGTATCAACACTACGCCAAACCGGTCCATAGGTTATACACCTTTCTTTATGGTATATGGTGCTGAAGCGGTCCTTCCAAGTGATATCTGTCATGATTCACCAAGGGTGACGGCCTATGTTGAAGCCCCCAATGAGCAGGCAAGACAAGACAGTTTGGACCGGCTGGATGAAGAGCGTGATATAGCAGCAGCATGGTCTGCGATCTATCAACAAGACTTGCGCAGATATCACAGCCGCCGGATCAAGACAAGGACGTTCTAGGAGGGAGACTTAGTACTCCGGCTCATCCAAGATCAAACAGATATGCACAAGCTATCCCCGCCTTGGGAAGGGCCCTTTGTGGTCAGCAAGAATCTGCACAACGGTTCATATTACCTAGTGGACGTTCGAGAACACAAGGACTCACGGACATCGGAAGAAGAGACAAAGAGGCCGTGGAACATCGCCCTCTTGCGGCCCTACTATACCTGAGCCATGAGCTCCACTGTATCCTATGTATATATTATGATTAATGAATAAACCGGCACCCTCGGTAAACCGGGGGCTCAGCCTTTTTTCCAATACAAATATCTTATGGGGACAACCATACATGTATTATCATATGTCATATTTCAAACAAATCGATTGGTTCAAACTGATTTTGCAGGGCATATGCACTCAGGAGCAATAACTCACTGAAGAGCTTTTTTTCAAGCATAAGGTCGTATCAGGACCAAAGAGGACACTTCATAGAGGCCCTATGGATGGTGACAACCATCCAGTGATTGGCTAAAGTTTTTCCTATGGTTCTATAGGAACCATGGAGGCCCTCTGGATGGTGACAACCATCCAGTGATTGGCTAAAGTTTTTCCTATGGTTCTACGGGAACCATGGAGGCCCTCTGGATGGTGACAACCATCCAGTGATTGGCTAAAGTTTTTCCTATGGTTCTACGGGAACCATGGAGGCCCTCTGGATGGTGACAACCATCCAGTGATTGGCTAAAATTCTTCCTATGGTTCTACGGGAACCATAGAGGCCCTCTGGATGGTACCCGCATCCCGTGATTGGCTAAAGTTTTATATGGCCAGCAGGGGGCAGGATTGTACCCGAATTCTAGCTTAACCCCTGTTGGTCATATCCGGTTCCTATGGATGGTACCCGCATCCATCGACCGGCCCTCTGGATGGTAAGCCCATTCCATTGATTGGCTGAACCTTGCTTTGAGCCTGGCAGCTCGTAAAAAGCCTTGACTACATGGTTTTATTTGCACAACTTGCATTTCTGGTGTTTATGTTTTTCTAGGTCTTTAATCCGGAATGGGACAACTCCAGAGTTGACCATATATCTTAAAAAGTCTGGGTTATAAAACACCAGCAAGAGTTAACCCGGTGTTCATCATAACCCGGAACAGTCATCAGGCAGAAACAAAGTAAGAAGCCAAGCATGATCTAAACCGGCAGCTTCTATAAGACCCGGGATTATTATTGGGTCTATCAAAAGACTCCCTTCAAAAAGGCAAAATTCGCCGGATTAAGAGTATCAAGCATACTTGATCTCAGGTATAAAGTTATTTCTGATATAAGTATACACTTGTTTGATATATTGTGAGAACAATTTAATTTGTCCAGCGGTAAACCGCTAGGACATATTTTCAGTGTTATCTATGCAGGAACATATAGTATGCAGAACAAACCATATTAGATCAGACTTAAATTGGCAACGTCAAAACAAGAAGTTGGAATATCCGGATCAAGATGAATAATGTTTTATACTATCCTATTACAAGGCATAGCAGGCCTGAATGGATTAAAGATTGTCCGGCAACATGAGATTGCAACTGCAAAGACATACTATGATCTACGCTTCCTCCTGCTGCGACGGCTGGGTATCAACTTGGTCCGGAGTCTCCTCCTCTTCTTGAAGCGGCTGGAAGTCAGGGACGCACCAGTCGATTTTCGTTAAGGCATGAAAGTACATCTCTTCATTGATGAGTTCAGACGGATCGATATCTGGGGCGAAGGTATGAGGGCGTACTGGTGGGATTAGATTGACGGTATCATAAACCGGCCGCTCCACCCGCTCGTTCTGTAAATCATACCCCGGATGATACCTGGATAAATCTGATTCGGCCGCCAGTTTGCTGGCGAGAGGACGCATCTCCTTAAGGCATGGAGATCCTTTGCAGTAAAAGCTGATCCGTCTTCTTTAGTGTCGGGATACCCACTCAAGGCTTCTTCCGGATCAAAATCTGGGACCCAAGCTTTAGCTCTGGTAAGCGCCATGAGAGAACCGTCTCGAGTAGCAGATTTTTTCACTTCCTCTAAGCGCACTGGCAAGACAGACAACTTCTCTAATGTGCCTTGGATAGTGGTTGGGGCCGGTTTATTGAAAGATGTTGCACTTATGATCCTTTGAGCGCCGGAATATAGCTGCTCGACCAAAGTATAACACGCCTTGAGTTTTTTCCGTAAGTCATCCCCAAGATGGGTGACACGGCGCCCTGCATATGATTATCACAGTTAAACCGGCACGGATGGAAGATTACAAGGATGAAAGCAGGAATACAGATTAAATACTTACCGAAGACAGCAGAATTCATCAGTTCTATTTGCCGCTTTAAACCGGTTAACTCTTCAGTCACCGGGTTAAGGGCTTCCTCAGCGTCCTTTGCCCTTTTTTCTAAGTCCTTCTTCTGAACTTCAAAGGTGGTCCGTTCCTCTTCAAAGAATTTCTTCAATTGTTCAGCAGTCTTTAAGCTCAGAGCCAAGTCTTTTTTGGCCTTAGAAGCAGCAGATTCCATTTCAGCAAGTCTGTTTCGGAGTTCAGTAATTTCTTCTGCCCTCCGGTTCAAATCAGCCTGCAAGGAAAATCAAGTGGAATGAAAGCAAAAGTCAGACAAGTCTCAAGCACACAAACAAGTTGTCCACTTGACACTTGGGGGCTAATGGGAAGTTGAAGCGTCAAACAATAGCAATTCAAAGACAAGTCTCAAGCACACAAACAAGTTGTCTACTTGACACTTGGGGGCTAATGGATAGTTGAAGTGTCAAAGGAAAATTTCAGACAAGTCCCAGGCACATAAACCGAGTTATGCCCCTGGCACTTGGGGGCTAATGTAAGATCATTTGCTTAATCAGGAAGTACCGGTTCACCTTCTAAACGTAGCTAAACCGGAACTTGGGGGCTATTACGGTATAGACAGAAGCACACTGAAAGTAAAAAACAAACGCAAAGGATTACCTCATACTTGTCCTTCATCAGGTTAATCAAACCTGCCTCATAATCTCGACCAGTGTGAAGCCGGTTCAAATACCCGGAATAGAGCTCCTGGGCACTCATATCAGCAAAGCTAGACATCTCTGTACTCCATTTACCCTTTTCTTGATACAACTTCTCCGCTTTAGCCGTATGTTTGGCTAAGATAGTGGGCTCAGCAGGAGCAGTATAAGCTGTACTAGTTACTTGAACCTCTGGAGAAGCAGTTGCCGTGGGTGGAATAGCAGTATGAACCGGGCTAGCATGAGCCGGGCTAGTTTGAGGAAGATCGGCCCGAGCAGGAATCTCATGGACATTCCCAGAATTGGGATTTTCAGGCGCAGAAGTATGATCCATAGGAGCAAGATCTTCAAGTGGAATTGTGGGCTCGCTTTCCGGAGGGATAGTTGAATCCGGATCAACCGCCGGATCATTAACGGCAGTCTCAGCAGCTAGTTTATTGGCTTTTGGTTTTTTGCTAGGTTTTGGCTTGCTGAAAGAAGTTGGAAAAATAAGTCAGGACTGTAAAGCAAAGTGCAATCATAAACCGGATAAATTAGAAGACTTACCCTGGGACAGTTTTCAGAGGTGGGAGTTGTGTGGCAGTTGATTCGCCGGAAGAAGATAAGGGAGTATCCTGATAATTAGGATCAGACGGTTTAAGCGGTTTGCGTATCAGCCCGGCCTTGGGATAAAGCAGAGTGGGAGAGAGTATAACCTTAGAGCGGCGCCTCCGAGCCGGAGTAAGAGAGAATCCAGACGATTCAACTGCAAGGCCACTATGGTGGGTGGTCCGGCGAAGGGCTTCATGCTGCTGTTTCTTCAAAAGAAAATTGGGATCCAATTGAGCATAAGGGTGAGAAAATTGATATTTCCGGACTGTCCGACGACTTTTTTGTGGAAGTGGTTCTGTATCGGAAGAAAGGATGGTTACCTCAACTTCGGTTGGTTTATCTCCTTCGGCCAACTCCTGTGACAAGTTACCGTTAAGTACATATATGGATAAAAAGTGAACAAGTCAAAACTAGATTAACCCATACCTCAGCGTCCGGATCATCATCTTCAGCATGAGAACCGGAGCCAACAGCCGCCTTTTTCTTCTTGATAGCGAAAGCTTTCCGGCGTGGCTGTTTTCCGGCCTTCTCCTGAGGCTTCCTCTTCCAAAAGGGATCATCAGCCTGTTCAAAAAGTGAAAGATAATTGAAAGAACAACTTAAAGGAACGGATTACAACATATGACAGAAAATGAGACTTACTGCAGGAAGTTTGTTTTTCTTGTAGTACAGAGCCAATCCGATTTGGCTGCATTCGTCTAAGGAGACATTGAGCATCTTCTTAGCCGATTCAATAACTTCTGATTCGGAAAGTTTTTCCTTGGAAAACCGTTGAGGATCATCCGGTTTACCAGAATATTTACACATCAAGCTTGGGCGCGGGCTCAAGGGAAGAATACTCCAAGAAAGTCAGCAGCGCGTAAAATCTACTCCGGTTAAGCCATTGGACATAAAAGCCTTTAGCCTAGCAAATTGGGAGGCAAACCGGGGCCGCTCTGAGGAGCTGAGGCGCTGCGGCAAAGGGTGGTCCTCTGGAAGACGGTGCTCGCGATAACCCGGCAGTGGGTTTTCCCCTTCAGGTGAAGTGTCAATACAATAAAACCAAGACTTGTTCCACTCCTTGGGGTGCGTGTGGAGAGCGGCATGACGAAAGACTGCGTCTCTTCTTTTCTAAATACTGACCCCGCCCAGTTCTTGATGAGGTCCGCTGGTAAACTCAGTACGCCGGTTCAGGTGGAAGAAGTCCCGGAACAGGTCGACAGACGGCTCTTCTTGCAAGTACACCTCGGAGAAAACTTGAAAATCACAGACGTTGGAAACAGAATTGGGACCTATGTCCTGAGGGTGAAGTTGGAAAGCGGCAAGTACGTCCCGGAAAAACTTTGAACTGGGAGGAGTAAAACCTCGAGCAATGTGGTCAAAGAAGACAATAATTTCCCCCTCTTTGGGAGTAGGAGGGCATTCATCTCCTGGAGCCCGCCATTTTAAAACGGATTGAGGGCCTAAAGTGCCGATTGCGGCAACATTGGCTAAATCTTCTTCCGTAATAATGGAAGGAACCCAGTTGCAAGAGACAAACTGTTTGGCCATAGCAACAGAAGAACAAGTGCTGAAAGAATAAAGTGTAACCCCGGATTATTCGAGTACAGTAGCATAAACCGGAAGATATATGCAAAGATCACACAACGGTTTAGACAAAGGGACTAATGATATGGCTAACCCAGCAATAAATAGGAAAATGTATTATTACCGGTTCATGACAACAAAAGAGAAAAGAGCTAAACCGTCGCGTTTGTCATTGAAATTTTACAGAAGCAGCATATGACTGTTTAAACCGGAGCATACTTTACAGATCTACAAAGGTGAAGAAACAAGTTTTCGCAGACAGTCAAAGTAAAATAGATCTGAGCATCCAGGAAAAGGAAAAAATAAATACAAGACTATTACAGGAAGAACTGTATGAATCTTATGCAAAGCAGATGAATCTAAAGGATAAGATCTACAGCATACAGCGGCGGAACAGAAGCAAGTTTAAAGATCAAGATTTAAAGGCTGAAATTTCTGCGAACTGGGCGCCTACAAAGAACAAACGAATCTACCACTAAGGTTTAATGGCGGAGACGCGAGGAAGAACCCTAGAGCTATGGATCTATAATGAGGAAGATGAAATACCTGGAAGCGGCGGCGGAGTTTCTCTGGTCACGCTCAGGTCGATGCAGCGGCCGGCGAAGACTTGGATTCGACGGACGACGGCGGCGATTTGAGCTCAAGGGCGACGACGGAGTCTTAAGTTCGGGCGACGGAGGAAGAAGAACGAACGGAGGGAGATAAAGAATGGAGGCTGCGGTATTTATAGAAGAGCAGAGTTGAAACGACAGGCGCGAGATTTGAGGAAGCAAAAGATTGGATAAAGATCCTCTGTCGCCTCGATTCTCGGGATGGCCCTTAAACAAAGTCGATAGATAGCTGGGTGCATTAAATGCGGAAGTGATGTCATGGCTAAATTAAGTGACTTTCCAGGATGACGTCATGGCCGGTTTACAAAAATGAGAAGGCACAAGAAGGAAGATTATGCAAGACTGGGAAGATTGATGTGAACAAGTTCAAATCATTCTGGGGCCTAATGTCAGGGATATTACTAGCAGGTATGAACCGGCTAGTGTAAACCGGATTATGGTAATATCGCTGTATCATTGTAATACTTAGTAGAGGCTACGGCCCATGAGATCTTAAGGCCCATGTATAGAGTTACGGCTTGTAAACCGCCTGATCATGTAACTTGAGAGATAAGGAAGAAAGAGCAGAGACCGAGGCGGACACAAGTATGAGCCGGCCTCGAGACTCTGTAAACCGGACCGGGCGTCACCTCTATATAAAGAGACGACTCGGCGACGGTTCAGGGACAAGCAAGAAACAACCCGTCGAGACATAGGCAAGCGATCCGCTCCCTGTTCATCGACGCCTAAGCAATACCAAACCAAACTAGACGTAGGCTTTTACCTTCATCGAAGGGGACGAACTAGTATAAACCCTCTGTGTCCTTTGTGTGCTTTTAACCCCTTCAAGCTAACCTGTGTGATGGTTCCATCATCAAGTCAATTAAACCGGACATCTGCCGTGTTAATTCCACGACACTAAGGACTGGCACAAAGCACGGCAGAGATTCCATATCCACGTGAGGAATATGCCGATGATCAAAGACTTTGTCTTTGTTATAAAGCATTGAGGAATAGAAATTTGCCTGACTGGCAGTCCAGAAACGCCTCTTCCTATTGCGAGCAGAGTCATAGGGATGGAAATCAGTGAAAAACACATGCTCGCCGAAGAAATCAGCCTTCTTGAAGGTTTGCTTTCTTGAGAAATGATCCTTTGGCTTGGGTTGAGGAGTGTTAGTCAGTTGCATCACAACCTCCGGATTCGCAATCTCAGGTTCTTCAGTGTGAGGAATTTCTGGTTCCTCTTCAGTGGCAGTCTTCACAGATTCAGCAGCAGCATCAGTTTCTTCAGCACTAGTTGCTGGAATGTCTTCATGGACAGACTGTGTGGGATGAGTTTCCTCAGAGCCCAATGGAACAGTTGGCGCTGGTGAATGAGGAATTTGTTGTAGCGGCGTGAACATAGGCGAGTTGGGATGCTGACTATCCCAAAATTCATCAGTCATCAAAGGAGTGGCATTCCCAATGTCCACGTCCGAGTCTTGTTCTTCCAATTCTTCAACGCCGGCCTCTTTAGCAGTAAACTGAGGCATAGGCGAGGAGATGATTGGGGTTGCAGGGATGGCATCCACTTCAATTTCTTTGTCCGTCTGCTCTGAGGAAGTAGCAAAGGGAATGTCTTCATCTGATTCACGTGGAATCACATAATCTTCATCAAAAGGAACAAGGTCCTTTGATGGCATAGAGGAAATTGGGATGACATCAATTGGATTTTCAGCTGAGCTTGTCAGGGGTTTCATTTTCTTCGGAGCTGAAGAATCTGATGAAGCTGATGCCTTCCTTTTCTTCACAGCTGCACGCTCTGCAGCCTTTGTCTACTTCACATCTGATGCAGATAGAAGGTTAGGAGTTGGTGTAGGCGCAGGAGCAGCAGAGGAATCTGGTTCAATTTCTTCAGGCACAACTGATACAGTTGTCCTGGCTTCTTCACGATCTTCAGGCACAACCTTTGGAGCTTCAGCTGGCCTGACATTTTCTTCAGGCGCAACACTAGAGGTTGCCCTCGCAATTTCTTCAGCGGCTGGAGTGGGGTCATCAGCCCTGGGATTTTCTTCAGCAGCCTGATGTTCTTCAGCGGTGCTGGCATGTCCTTCAGCAGACTGAGCAGATGCTTCAGCCTGAGGAATTTCAATGTGTGTTTGTCGAGCAGCACGTGAAGATAAATGGAAGTTTGAAAGGTCCAAGCAGACAGAGAAAGCGCAGTTGAAGTCAGGCATATGAGTGTTGGGGTCCTTATGCCAGAGATCAATGAAATCAAGGATCACTTTTGGATCCAAAAGCAGTGGTACTTCGCTTCCTTTGGCTCTAGCGGCCCTTTCTTGCCTGTCTCTGATGATTTGAACTAGTTCTTCATCATCAGCTTCGTCATCAGACGACACTCAGAAAGCAACTTGTTTCTTATGAGGACTTGGGCGAGAGCCTCATCCAGCAGTTGTCTTTTTCTTCAGCAGCGAGGGACCAGCTGAGGAACTTGGTATTGCTGAGGAACTTGGGGCAGCTGAGGAGCTTGCAGAGGCTCCTGAGGCAATGGATATGCCCGCAGTCCTTTGACATGTGGCAAGATGCACTGGAGCAGATGACTTTGTTGTAGCATCTGAAGACTTTTGCGGAGGAGCTGAGGACTTTGGAGGAGCAGGAGTAGACTGAGGAATTTGCCGTGAGGGCTTTGAAGAATCTTGCCGTGAGGGCATTGCTGAGGAAGAAGCACTTGGCTTGTGAGTAGGCTTCTTAGCCATGGCCTTCTTAGGCTTGGAAGCAGAGGCCTCAGCAGAGGCAGCAGCTGCAGAGTTTTCATTGAATTTCCTCACAGCTTCTTTTGCTTGTTTGGCCAGCTTGGCCTGGCTCTTAGCCCATTCTTCAGGAAAATCCTCACCATGCTTGAGGCTAGTGGGATCAGCAACTTGGCCATGTGCCAATGGAGGTCTTGGGCAGGGAGGATTGAGCGCGAATTTCTTCATGTATTTGGGAGTCACATATATGTACTCCCTCCACTCTCTTGCCCATCTCCTCTCTATTCTTTGTATGTACACTTTGCGCTGATTCTTGTCCTCTTTTCCGAACTTAGCCTCATCAGGAGTGCAATAGTCAGCATATGTTTTCATGTATTTCATAAGAAGTATTGACCTCAGGGATCTTTCCTCCTTTCTGTGGCCTCTTTCCATCAGCCATTTTCTTCATACGAGGAATTTGAACAATTGAATTTTTTGAAGAAGTGTGCAACTTTTCTTCGAGGAACGCTGCAATTGAGTTAAGTTGATGAGAACCTAGTGATTCAGCAGCGGACATGAGTACCTGTGAACAGAGTATAGTTGCGAGGAATTTGGAGAGGTCATGTGCGTTCTCAGAAGATTTTGTAAAAAGAACAAGTTTGAGGAATTTGACCAGATGAGTCTTGAAGAATTTGACTAAGCCTTCTTTGTCTTAGGTTCCAGAGTTGTGTAGATTGAAAATCCACACAATTGAGGAATCTTGAAGAAAAACATAGCTTAGAGAAATCAAATCAAGAACAGATGACATGTGAGGTGTTTAGTGTGTGAAGATTTGACGAAGAAAACACCTTTTGTGAATTTTGAAGAAAACATTTGAATCAAAGAGGGTAGTAAAAGTAACTTTTAATTACCCTGGATGAAGAAAACGACGAACTGTGAGATGGAGAAGTGAAGTTTGTCTGTGCAGATCTTCCATGCCCTAACTTGGCAGAGAAAGACAGCTACGGCGGCGGAGGAGTGAAGAAATCCACGGCCGGCACGAGTACGACGGCGACGAGGTCGAGGGAGTGAAGCTCTTCCTCACCGGCGGCGATGGAGTAGCGGTGGCGCTAGGGTTGGAGAAGCTCGAGCGAGAGAGTGAGAACGAGCGGAGTAAAAAGTGAAGTGAGGGAAGGGGAGGGGTATTTATACCTGAGATGAATAACCGCTCGCCCGAAGAAATTGGACGAACGTGCCCCTGACCCTTCTCATTTGCAAGACATGTGTCACCCACGTACTGTGTAGTGGAGATCGTGGGTGAATAGATAAGTATTGTCGTGGTATGCGAAACGATTTGAGCGGCAAAACCGAAAATTTTGGGAAGGATAAGTTTTAACGTTGCGTTCGAAATTTCTTCAGCTGACAAGGACACAGTGAAGATTTTGAACAAGTTTCAAATAGAACGCATATGAAGAATTTGTGAATGGAATGGATTGAGTTTAGCATAGAGGGGGAAGGGTCCGATCACATTCACTTAGCAGAAAAAAGCAACGTGAAGAAATAGCAATAAGTGAATGCTGTAGAGGACATAAACTCATATATATATATAGCCAATGAAGAACAGAGATGGAAACAGTGAAGACAATGCAAAGTTGAAGAATATGAACAACTCAGGAATTTCAAAAACTCAAATTGAAGATGTTCAACTTTTGTGGTGGCGTGACCCACCGTATAAGAATGATGATTTCAGACACCGCGTACAATTGTCATAGGGTTCTGAGAATCAAATTCTTCATTAATTTCTTCACACTTAGAGCATTATTCTTCATTGATTGAAGAAAAACAATTCTTCATGTGTTGCACATCTAAGTCATCAATATTGCATAAGTGTTAGGATGAGTGTCCAATTCAAAGAACATTCGAAGATTCTAAGATATTTAGCTCACACCGCAACTTGCTAAATTTCTTCTCATCCAAGGGCTTTGTGAAGATATTGGCTAGCTGTTCTTCAGTCTTCACATGTTCAATAGAAATGTTGCCCTTCAACACATCATCACGAAGAAAATGATGACGAATCTGAATGTGCTTTGTCTTCGAGTGCTGAACTCGGTTGTGAGCAATCTTGATGGCACTCTCATTGTCATAGAAGAGAGGCACACTTCACATTGATTCCATAGTCCTTGAGAGTTTGCTTCATCCATAACAATTGAGCACAGCAAGAGCCAGTAGCAATATACTCAGCTTCAGCGGTAGACAGCGATACGCAGTTCTGTTTCTTCGAGGACCAACAGACCAAACATCTTTCGAGGAAATGACATGTACAAGATGTTGATTTGCGGTCCACACGATCACCAGCATAGTCAGAGTCTGAATTCCAATGAGATCAAAAGCTGAGCCCTTGGGGTACCATAATCCAGGTGTTGGTGTGTGAGCTAGATATCGAAGAATATGTTTCACAGCCTTATGGTGTGATTCCTTTGGTGTAGCTTGAAATCGGGCACACATGCAAACACTAAGCATTATGTCTGGCCTAGATGCACATAGGTACAATAAAGAACCAATCATGGAGCGATATACCTTGTGATCAAAGTCAATACCATTTTCATCAGTGCACAGATGGCCATTTGTGGGCATAGGAATTTTGACGCCTTTGTAATCATGCATGTCGAATTTCCTCAGTACATCCTTGAGGTATTTCTCCTGAGATATGAATATGCCATTGCGTTGTTGACGAATTTGAAGACCTAAGAAGAATTTCAACTCTCCCATCATAGACATTTGATATTCTTCACTCATCATATAGGCAAATTCATCACTATAGCCTTGGTCAGTACAGCCAAAGATAATATCATAAACATATATTTGGCACACAAATAACTCACCATCATAAGATTTAGTGAAAAGAGTAGGATCAAGTGAACTGGGTTTGAAGCCTTTCTTCATGAGGAATTCTTCAAAGTATCATACCAAGCCCGAGGGGCCTACTTGAGGCCATAGAGAGCCTTATTGAGTTTGAAGACTTTGTCATGATTCTTTGGATCTTCAAAACCATGGGGTTGAGCAACATATACTTCTTCCTCAAGCTTACCATTGAGGAATGCACTTTTCACATCCATTTGATAGAGAATGATATCATGCTGGTTAGCATAAGCAAGTAGTATGCGAATAGCCTCAAGTCTAGCAACAGGTGCAAAAGTTTCATCGAAATCAATTCCTTCAACCTGTGTGTAGCCTTGAGCTACAAGTCGTGCCTTATTCCTTACCACAAGGCCATTTACATCTTGCTTGTTGCGGTAGATCCATTTTGTGCCAATGATATTATGCTTGCGAGGATCTGGACATTTGACCAGTTCCCAGACGTTGTTGAGCTCGAACTGATGTAATTCTTCTTGCATAGCTTGAATCCATTCAGGCTCCAGAAATGCTTCATCTACCTTAGTGGGCTCTGTGATAGAGACAAAAGCAAAGTTCCCACAAAAGTTAGATAAATGCGAAGCTTTTGAGCGTGTGAGAGGACCTGGTATATTGATGTCGCTGATGATTTTCTCAATCTGCACTTCTTTCGCAACGCGAGCATGAGCTGGTTGTCTTTGAGGAATTTGATCAGCATTTTCCTCAGGTGCATCAGCTCGACGTTCTTCAGGTTTTGGAATGAATTCTTCAGTAGATTCTTCGGTAGGAATGACATCCTCAGTAGCCTTGAATTTGATAGTTTCCTCAGGTCCTAGTTCATCTATCACAGTAGGTAGGTGCTCTCTTTGTGAGCCGTTAGTTTCATCGAACCGCACATCTACGGTTTCAACAACCTTGTGAAGAGCATTGTTGAAGAATCTGTAGGTGTGTGAGTCCTTTCTGTAACCAAGCATAAACCCTTCATGTGCTTTTGGTGCAAATTTTGAGTTGTGATGAGGATTTCTAATCCAACATTTAGCACCGAAGACTTTGAAATAACTCACATTGGGTTTCTTGTCAGTGAGGAGTTCATAGGCAGTCTTGTTGAAGAATTTGTGAACATATACTCTGTTGATGATGTGGCACGCAGTCTCAATTGCATCAATCCAGAAGCGACGAGGCGTTTTGTATTCATCAAGCATAGTGCGAGCCATCTCAGCAAGAGTCCTATTCTTGCGCTCCACGACGCCATTTTGCTGAGGAGTATAAGGAGCAGATAGCTCATGAGTAATACCAAGTTCATCAAGATAGTCATCGAGACCAGAGTTCTTGAACTCAGTTCCATTGTCACTTCTGATGTGCTTGATCTTCACACCAAAGTTGGTTGAAGCCCTCGAGGAAAATCGTTTGAAGACTTCCTGCACTTCATGTTTGTAAGTAACAATGTGTACCCATGTGTATCGAGAGTAATCATCAACAATAACAAAGCCATATTCAGAAGCATCATTTGAGACTGCAGAATAATGATTAGGACCGAAGAGATCCATGTGAAGCAATTCAAATGGTCGAGTAGTAGTCATGATAGTCTTCGCTGGATGCTTGGCCTTGGTCATCTTTCCAGCTTCACAGGCACCGCATAACTGATCCTTGAGGAATATGACATTCTCAATGCCAATGACATGCTTCTTCTTCGCAAGCATGTGCAAATTCCTCATGCCTGCATGACCAAGTCGTCGATGCCATAGCCAGCCTTCTGAAGCTTTTGCAAGTAGACACACAGCTGGTTGAGGTCCTGTAGAGAAATCAACAATATACAAGTCTCCTCTCCTAAAGCCTTCGAAGACTATGGAGTTGTCAGATTCCATGATCACAGCACAACGATGTTTGCCAAAAGCAACAACCATATCCAGATCGCAAAGCATTGAGACAGACATGAGGTTGTATCCTAAGGACTCGACAAGCATGACTTTATCCATGTGTCGATCCCTAGTGATCGCAACCTTACCTAGACCCAATACCTGACTTTTGCCTTTATCAGCGAAGATGATGTGCTTCAGATGAGATGGTGATAAGGGAGCATCCATCAAGAGATTCTTGTCACCAGTCATGTGATTTGTACATCCACTATCAAGGACCCACTCAGTGGCTTTGGGTTGATCATCCTTGATGTCTACTACACGCTTCTATTCCTGCAGATAGTGTTGGGCCTCCAAGAGCAGAGGTTTGTAGGACAGCAACAAATTTCCCTTAAGTGAGTAACCCAAGGTTTATCGGACTCAGGGAAGTGGAGGTTGAACGTACCCCTTTCAAGCAACCCTGCAATCAACATACAAGAAGTCTCTTGTGTCCCCAACACACCTAATACACTTGTCAGATGTATAGGTGCACTAGTACGGCGAAGAGATGGTAAATTTGGATGATAGGAGTGGCAAAGCAAAGTAATATAAATCTGTAATAAAAAGTGCAGCAAGCAAACAAGTGGTAAACGTGAGCACAAATGGTATTGCAATGGTGGAAACAAGGCCTAGGCTTCATACTTTCACTAGTGGCAACTCCCAACAACATTGACATAGTTATTTCCCATAAAACATGCAATGGAGACGCACTCGGAGGTCATTCCTTTGTGGTCAAGAGAGGACGAGAATTATGTAGGGCTACAAAAGCACACCTCTAAGTTCGTAGTTCTCAATCTATGGATTTCCCAATGTCACCGCGGCCATCCAAAGAGAGTACCACAATCACCACAACATATCTCAAGGATAGTCAAAGACAAGCACCAAGAGACTCTCAATCTTCAATCAACACACAAAAGAGGAAATCACTCATGAAAATATTCTTCTAATCCATGTCCAATAGACCGCTGTCACCTTGGTCTCGGGGATTATACTAGATAAAGACAAGTGAGTACATCAATCCAATACATAGAGGAAGGGGAAATATCACGGGATCACCCTAGATTAACATAGCCTATGATCACAACGAAGATCACATCATGGGAGAGATAATTGACCACATAGCTACTGGTAGAAACCTCAGCCCCGAGGAGGAACTACTCCCGCATCATGGAGGGAGGAAGCAACGTCAATGGAGATGAATCCGGGGGCACTTCCCCATCCCGGCAGGATGCCGGCACAGGAATTCTGGTCCCCCGAAACTTGGTGGCGATGGCGGCGGAGATCGGAATTGCTTCTGGAGAAAAGGGTTCCGTCTTCGAGAATTTCGGGATGCGAGGAGTATATATGCCAAAGGGGGTCACCAGAAGCGGAGAGGGGGGCCCAGGCGCCCCCCTAGGGCGGCCAGGGGTGGGGCCGCCTGGGCTAGCCGCCTGGGCTGCCCCTGGCTCCCCTCTGGCCTCACTTTGGTTTTTCTCGAAGCTTCCTATACGCTGATTTTTTCTGTATTTTTCCCGGAATTTTTGGAGCACTTTTAATATGGGGGAAATCTGAAATAGAAAAACAGCAGAAAACAGGAACTGGCACTGTGGTGCACTGAGTTAACAGGTTAGTCCAAATATGATCAAAAGTGTATGGAAGTGCATAAATATCATAGCAATATCACGCAAAAGAAGCATGGAGCAAGCAGAAATTATAGATACGTTTTGGACGTATCAACATCCCCAAGCTTAATTCCTGCTCGTCCTCGAGTAGGTAAATGATAACAAGCATAATTTTTGTGGTGACATGCTACCAACCATATAAGAACTTTTTAAGTAAAGCAATCAAGGCATGTAATTCAATTCAAGTCATAACAAGCAAGAGTCTATATTAGCATTGTAACAAGTAACATAAGAACATAAAGGTGCAAGAGCTCTCGCTGTTCGTGACTCGAATGTCTCCAAATGGTGTTTGCGTGCAAGAAAGGGGATAGGGATATACGAGAGAGTGAAACATAGTTTTTGTATTGTTGAGAACTTAATCTACTAAAGTTTCACACTTGGTATTCTTTGGAATCTTATCTTGACTCATCCCCAGACCAACAGCCAGGTACAAGTCAAAATGATCCACTCCCTTTCGATATTTTGAGCACTCATGCAATGGATGAGCGTAAGCAAGAAAGTCGACACTTAGGATGGCAAAGAGAAAAATGATGAAGGGGGAAGACAAAAAAGGTGTGAAAGGCTCACATCAATGAGGACAATCATAGGCGAGAGAAAGCCAAATGATAGATATGATGTGAGGAGTAGGGATTGCCATGCAACGGATGCACATATGAGCTAAGGTAAACTCTCCAATGGAACTAGTGGGGGTGCATCCAACTTGCTTGCTCAAGAAGACCTAGAGCTCTTTTGAGGAGGCTCATCATTGGAATATACAAGCCAAGTTCTATAGTGTAAAGGTCCCCACATAGCTATATGCATAAATGATAATCTCTATGGAGTACAAGGTATAAGATGGAGTACGAGTGTGGATCTCTCAAAAGAAATAGTAGTGTGCCCCCTTCTCTCTTTTTATTTCTTTTTCTTTTTTTCTATTTTATTTTATTTTTTGTGGCCTCCATGGCTCTTTCTATTTAACTCTCATTTGTCCTCTTTGGGATCTTTTGATTTTGTCCTCTTTGGGATCTTTTGATTTTGTCCTCTTTGGGATCTTTTCCTCACTTTAGGGGAAACACTCTATGTATTACAAGAAGTATAGAAGATCTTTCACACTTTACAAAAGTACTCAACATAAAGAAAATGAAACTATCATGATGTATGCAAATGTATGCCTCTGCCAGTGTATCAGGATATGCAATGATACTAGCGTGTCATGTAGCAATGATTAGGGCAAGGCCCAACTAGCATGCGGCTCATCGATCAAGCAAAAAGCATGTATGACATGAAGATCAAGTCATAAGAAGATGGTTGTTGCATGGCAATGTATCTCGGAAAGGCTATGGAAATGCCTTGATAGGTAGGTATGGTGGCTGTTTTGAGGAAGGATATAATGAGGCTTATGATGACAGAGCGTATCGTGCCAAGGATTTGGATGCACCGGCGAAGTATGCGCCAACTCTCGAGGTGAGAAAGGGCAATGCACGGTACCGAAGAGGCTAGAAAAATATGGATAGGTGGAAGTGTCAACTTTTGAATACTCACATTAGTCCGAAGAACTCATGCACTTGTTATCGGTAACTCTCAATCTAATTAGGAGGTTCACAAAGAGACAAGTACCCCGAGGAGGTGTGTATGGGGGTTTGGTTACCCTTGCGCATCCTCGACCCATGGTACGTGAGTGTACTCTAATATTCGATCCCTCCAAAGATTAGTGATCCATTTAGTAGCTAAAGTTCTCAACTATTTTGTAGGTTTTCGAAAATAAACATGGATTGCCCAAAATACGACATCTATCACTAATAGGCTAAAGCTCTTGACACCAAAAGTTCAGACATTACTCATGGCAATACCTCAAAACTATTGCAAGTTACTACTAAAATTAAATAGCAACCTCAATTACCTACTTTAAGTTAAGACACACAACTCAGTGCAACAAGCAAACTCTCTTAACAAGATAATCATGAAAACTCAAGAGAGTTCAACAACCAACTAAACAAAAGCTCTTTAAAAAGAAAAGCATGAAAACTAAGAGCTAAACATGACAGCAGCTATGGAAAGACAAAGAACACACACAGCAAAGATAAGCATGGAAATCCTATGTTGTGTTCTAGGTTGAAGTGGAGCATGTTCCTCTCCCACACAAAGAAAGATGGGTTCTAACTTGTTATGAACAGCAAGCAAAGCTAAAGAAAACTAAAAAGGAAACTAAGAGCAAGACGCTCCAAGCATAGCACATAACGCATGAAGTGATTAAAATATAGTGGAACGAAAGACGAACTGATAATTGTTGATGGAGAAGGGGATGCATGGGGGCATCCCCAAGCTTAGACGCTTGAGTCTTCTTGAATATTTCTTGGGGGTGCACAGGGGCATCCCCAAGCTTGAGCGTTTGACACTCCTGAACCTTCTTTTATCATCTTCCCTCGCACACTTGAAAACTCCCTTCATACATAACTCATCATAATCTGATTAGCGAGGTTACTACCCACAATAAAATAAATTTTCCCTACTTGAAATAAGGATAATCTTGAAGAGCTACTGTTTCTCAAGATTGCCAAAAGGTTTTTGCAAAGAAAAAGCAAGCTCAAGGTTTGCAAAACGAAGAAAAGGCAAAACAGGACAGAATCTATGAAAAACAGACCAGCAGGTAGTAAACAATTTTTTCGGGGCACTTCTGCAACTCAAATAAAAAAACTCAGAACAGACGCTCGAAAGCCAATTGTATAGAGCATGCTGTCAAAACAATTCAGATCAAAGAGATGATCTGGTGATTTTATACGAATTTTTCTGTCCAAGGACAGAATCTGTTTTCTGGGCAGCACGTCACAACTTTTGCACTTTCTTGCAATCAAAGGCTAAACTTGGCACAAAGCTGAAAAGAAAAGATACAATGATGATGCTACTGTAGTAACAAACATCAAGACACAACAAAAGAAAAATAAAACTTTATTCGTTGTGGGCTGCCTCCCAAAAGCGCTTTCTTTTATGCCTTTAAGCTAGGCTTAAGACTTTAATGATGCTCTCGTAGGAATAAGAGTTGAAGAACAAAAGAGAGCATCAAGAAGCAAATACCAAACACATTTAAGCCTAACATGCTTCCTATGCATAGGAATATTGCAATAGAATAATTCATTGAAGCACAAAGCAATAAGCATAGGAAGGCAAAACAAGTGTAGCTTCAAAATATTCACCATAAAGAGAGGAAACTTCTTATTATTAAGATATTTAGAACCATGTCTCCCTCTCTCATTATAAATTTCAGTGGCATCATGGATGAACTCAACAATATAACTATCACATAAGGCATTATTTCCATGATCCAAAAGCATAAAAGTGTCATTACTCTTCATATAAGCAAAATCTTTCTTATTAGGAATAGTGAGAGTAAGACTATCATAACCATCATGGTAATCATCGTATTTAGGAGGCATATCATAATCATAATAAATTTTATCCTCAATAGTAGGTGGACTGAAAATATCATATTCATCATTGTAATCATCATATATAGGAGGCATAGCATCATCAAAGTAAATTTTCTCCTCAAAAGTTGGGGACTAAAAATATCATGTTCATCAAACGTGTCATCTCCAAGCTTAGAGCTTTCCATGTCATTAGCAATATTGATATAAAAAAAACATACTAATAGCATCACCACCATCATGATTGTTATGCAAATAATAAAGTTCCAAAGGTTTTTTAATTTTCTCTTCGAACACATCATGTCCAAGTTCATGGTAGAGCTTATAAAGCTCTCCCATATTTTTGTTGTTTTCCCTTAAGCAAAACTAGTGAAAATAAAAACAAGAAACAAAAAGATTTAATTGCAAGATCTAGAGAAGGTACCTTCACTTACCTCACTTCCCCGGCAACGGCGCCAGAAATAGCTTGATGTCTACTACACGCTTCTATTCCTGTAGACAGTGTTGGGCCTCCAAGAGCAGAGGTTTGTAGGACGGCAGCAAATTTCCCTTAAGTGAGTAACCCAAGGTTTATCGAACTCAGGGAAGTGGAGGTTGAACGTACCCCTTTCAAGCAACCCTGCAATCAAGATACAAGAAGTCTCTTGTGTCCCCAACACACCTAATACACTTGTCAGATGTATAGGTGCACTAGTTCGGCGAAGAGATGGTAAAGTATGGATGATAGGAGTGGCAAAGCAAAGTAATATAAATCTGTAATAAAAAGTGCAGCAAGCAAACAAGTGGTAAACATGAGCACAAATGGTATGGTAATGGTGGAAACAAGGCCTAGGCTTCATACTTTCACTAGTGGCAACTCCCAACAACATTGACATAGTTATTTCCCATAAAACATGCAATGGAGACGCACTCGGAGGTCATTCCTCTGTGGTCAAGAGAGGACGAGAATTATGTAGGGCTACAAAAGCACACCTCTAAGTTCGTAGTTCTCAATCTATGGATTTCCCAATGTCACCGCGGCCATCCAAAGAGAGTACCACAATCACCACAACATATCTCAAGGATAGTCAAAGACAAGCACCAAGAGACTCTCAATCTTCAATCAACACACAAAAGAGGAAATCACTCATGAAAATATTCTTCTAATCCATGTCCAATAGACCGCTGTCACCTTGGTCTCGGGGATTATACTATATAAAGACATGTGAGTACATCAATCCAATACATAGAGGAAGGGGAAATATCACGGGATCACCCTAGATTAACATAGCCTATGATCACAACGAAGATCACATCATGGGAGAGAGAATTGACCACATAGCTACTGGTAGAAACCTCAGCCCCGAGGAGGAACTACTCCCGCATCATGGAGGGAGGAAGCAATGTCGATGGAGATGAATCCGGGGGCACTTCCCCATCCCGGCAGGATGCCGGCACAGTAATTCTGATCCCCCGAAACTTGGTGGCGATGGCGGCGGAGATCGGAATTGCTTCTGGAGAAAAGGGTTCCTCCTTCAATGGTTTCAGGATGCGAGGAGTATATATGCCAAAGGGGGTCACCAGAAGCGGAGAGGGGGGCCCAGGCGCCCCCCCCTAGGGTGGCCAGGGGTGGGGCCGCCTGGGCTGGCCGCCTGGGTTGCCCCTGGCTCCCCTCTGGCCCCACTTTGGTTTTTCTCGAAGCTTCCTGTATGTTGATTTTTTCTGTATTTTTCCCGGAATTTTTGGAGAACTTTTAATATGGGGGAAATCTGAAATAGAAAAACAGCAGAAAACAGGAACTGGCACTGTGGTGCATTGAGTTAATAGGTTAGTCCAAATATGATCAAAAGTGTATGTAAGTGCATAAATATCATAGCAATATCACACAATAGAAGCATGGAGCAAGCAGAAATTATAAATACGTTTTGGACATATCAATCCTGCAGATGAATTAGTGCAGCTTACAAACTCATATACTTCATCGATGAAGGATATGACATCAAATCATCAGACCAATTTCATCAAGCAATGCAATAGATAAAGCAGTATGAGGACGTGAGAAATGAGAGTTCATTTCTTTGTGATTATCCTGCGTCCTTTCAGGCAGTTTTCAGGTCTCCAACAAATTCTTCAGACATTTGAGCACATCTGGAGACCTGACCATGCAGAAGAGATTAGTTCTTTTTCTTCACCACCCACATCTGAAGGGGTGGCAAAGAGTTCATCACTCTGCAAGCTCCATACGAGAAAGGTGGCATAGACGCCATCCCATTTCGTTTCACATAAGAGGAGTTAGGATAAGCATATGAATAAGCAGATTAATTCTTCGAGGACTTGTAAACATAATGGTTAGAAGAATAATGCTCATATTCATAGACCTTAGCTCTTCCCTGCGAAACAGAGTTGTTAGCACGATGATATTCATATGAGGACTTTGATCCTTTTGAGGAATTTGATCCATATGAGGAATTGAATCCATCTGAAGATTTTGATCCATATGAAGAATTGGATCTGGGGTTCCTATTCCTCACACGAGGTCTCATGAGGACATTCACTTGAAGATGTTCAAGGTGCCTCTTAGGGACCCAAATTTTCTTCATAGGGGGACCATTCCTGTAGTTAGTTCCAACATATCTAGCAAATACATCACCATTCTGATTTTTGAATAGTTTATAGTTGGAGTCAAATGACTCATGAGAAGAATGAGGAAATTCACATGTAAAGCCAGATAAATTGGATGGATCAACTGGAGGTCCCTTTGCAGCAACCCATGAGGTTTTGGGGTACTGCTCAGGCTTCCAATATGAACCATCAGCATTAAGTTTCCTCTCAAAGGCAATACCCTTATTCCTAGGGTTCCTATTGAGGATCTGCTTTTTTAAGCACATCACAAAGAGTTTGATGCCCTTTGAGGCTTTTGTACATGCATGTCATGTACAATTCCTTCAGCCCTGCATTATCAGTGATACTAGCAATGTCCTTAGATGAGGAATTAGTGATAGCAGAGACAGTTGAAGAATTTGTAGCATTTGAAGCATTTGAACATTCAGGTGAAGAATTAGCAGTTTCACGTTCAATGCATTTCAAGCATGGAGGAATGAATTCTTCCTGAGAAGCGCTGATTTGTTGAGCAAGTAATGAATCGCACTCCTTCTGAAGATCTTCATAACTCACTCTTAGTTTTTCAAGATCTTGCTTTCTTTGAAGTAATTCATAAGAAAGCTTCTCATGATCAGACAAGATAGAGTTATGATGACCTTGAAGGTTATCATACTTGGACTGAAGTCTCTGAAGATTTTCAGTCAAGATTTTAGATCGATCCATTTCTTATCCAACATGTCATCACTTTTATCTATCATGTTTTGAACCTTATCAAGAGACTTTTGTTGTTGCACAGCAATCTTAGCAAGTTTAGAATAGCTGGGCTTAAGGTTTTCATCAGATTCGTCCTCACTAGATTCAGAGGAGGGATATTTGAGTACCTTGGCACCCTTTGCCATGAAGCAATAGGTGGGAGCATAGTCATCATTGTCTTTATCAGCCTTGTTGGTGAAACCATTTTCTTCAGTGTTGAAGATAGACTTGCTGACGAATGCAGTAGCGAGAGCTAGACTTGCCACACTAGACTCGGATTCCTCGGATTCCTCCTCTTCCTCATGATCCTCAGATTCAGCTTCAGAGTCCATTTCCTTGCCAATGAATGCCCGAGCCTTTTTGGAGCTGTTCTTCTTGTGAAATGAAGATTTTGAGGATTTTGATGATGAAGATTTTGACGATTTCTTCTTCTTCTTTGCATCATCAGAACTGTAATCCTTGTATTTCTTCTTTTTGGATTCCTTTTCCCACTGAGGACAATCTTGAATGTAGCGACCAGGCTTCTTGCATTTGTGACATAGCCTTTTGTTGTAGTCACTGGATGAGGAATCATTTCTCTTTGAGAACTTTCCAAAGCGACCACGTCTTGAGAACCTTTGGAATTTCTTCACGAGCAATGCTAGCTCCTGGCTCAGTTCTTCGGGATCACCAAGGCTACTACCAGAATCTTCACCTTCAGATCAGATACGACCTTGGCCTTCAGGGCACGTGATCTGCCATAGCTTCGACCATAGAGATCTCTCTTTTCGACAAGCTGGAACTCATGAGTGTTTAGCCTTTTGAGGATATCATCGGGATCAAGTGACTTGTAATCACCATGCTCTTGAATCATCAATGCCAAAGTATCAAATGAGGAATCAAGCGATCTCAGCAATTTCTTCACCACTTCATGGTCGGTGATGTCAGTGGCACCAAGTGCTTGAAGTTCATTTGAGATGTCAGTGAGGCGATCGAAGGTTTGCTGAACATTTTCATTGAAAAGTCTTTTGAAACGGTTGAAGAGATTGCGAAGAACATCAACTCAATAGTCATGTTGTGTTGAGACTCCTTCGTTGACTTTGGACAGCCTATCCCAGATAAGCTTAGCAGTTTCCAAAGCACTCACTCTTCCATACTGTCCTTTGATTAGATGGCCACAAATGATATCCTTCGCTTGTGAATCAAGCTGCTTGAATCTCTTCACATCAGCAACATTCGGAGAAGGTGATACCGAGGGAACACCATTTTCCACAACATACCAGAGATCGTTATTAATTGCCTCAAGATGCATTCACATCTTGTTCTTCCAGCAGGGGTAATCCGTCCCATCGAAGGTAGGACACCCAGCTGAGACCTTGGTCATACCTGCGGTCGACATAACTAAAACTCTAGGTGGTTAAACCAAAAGCACACAAAACAAGGGAGTACCTTGCTCTGATACCAATTGAAAGTGCGTTATATCGACTAGAGGGGGGTGAATAGGCGACTTTTATGAATTCTTCACTGGGGAAATTGTTGTTGAGGAAATTTCTTAGCGAAGAACTACTTGCAGCGGAATAAGTACTCAGAAGTAAACATAACAGAATACAAGCATGGTCATCATGAAAAAATGAAGACAAACACAGAGTACAGAAAGCGTAATCACAGGATAACACAGGATGAAGACCAAAATAGACTGAAGAAATTGAACTGACGAAATTGAAAAAAATCTTCAGTCAAAGTCTTCAAGCAGATACACAGATATGAGGAAATGAAAGAGTTGAGGAAATAGAACCAGTGAGCTTGGTGAAGACAATGATTTGTTAGACCAGTTCCAAATGATGTCTCAGTTGTACATCTGGTTAGGGCGGCTAGGTATTAAACCTGAGGAGACACAGTCCCGGACACCCAGTCCTGGACACACAGTCCAAGACACCAAGTCCTCACCATATTCCCCTTGAGCTAAGGTCACATAGACCTCGCCCAATCACTCGTGGTAAGTCTTCAGGTGACTTCCGAACCTTCACAGACTCGGTCACTCGGCGATCCACAATTCCTCTTGGATGCTCTAGACCATGACGCCTAACCGTCTGGAAGAAGCACAGTCTTCAAAGGTAACAAGTGCCGGATCCACGTAGGATCAATCTCTTCAGTGATGCTCAATCACTTTTGGGTTTGTAGGTGTTTTGGGTTTGGTTTTGGGTTTTTCCTCACTTGATGATTTTCGCTCAAAGTCCTCGGAGGATGGGTTGCTCTTATGACAAGTGTCAGTTTCTCTCGGAGCAGCCAACCAGCTAGTGGTTGTAGGGGGCGGCTATTTATAGCCTAGGGACCAGCCCGACATGATAAGACATAAATGCCCTTTAATGATATGACCGTTAGGTAGGTAGATATTTTGGGATAGCTGGCGTGTAGCACAGCAACGGTCGGAAATATGAGTATCAAATTCCTCAGGGCTATCATGTTCCTCACTGTGTAGGTAATCCACACTGGCGAATTCCTAACTCCTCAGTCAGAACAAATTCCTCAGAGACCAGAAGAACGTCGTCTTTGTCACTGAAGAATATGACTGAACTGTATGAGATTTCCAATGGCTTCACTCGAAGGGTTTGGTAGGTGTAGGATTTTGAGTTGAGCATCACATGGAAATTTTTCCTTAGTATTTCCTCGACCCCCTTTAACAGTACTGTGTTTCCTATGACTCAAGAAAGAGAAAAAAACTACAAAAACAAAAGTCTTCACACTTCATGTTCCACAAATGAATACCAAGTCTTCAAGGTCACACCAATTTCATCACTTTCAAAGTCTTCAGAAAGTCTTGAGAAATCCAAAGTCTTCTGTCGAAGAACTTCATTTTTAGGGGTCGACTTTCTCTCTAAATGTCAAACTCCTCGTAGACTTATGGACCTGTGTACACTCATAAACACATTAGTCCCTTAACCTATAAGCCTTCAATACACCAAAATCACTAAGGGGCACTAGATGCACTTACACTCAAACCCTAGTTCATCTCTTGTATCCGGTCTTTGTCTCAAAGCCACATATTGGTACATGTGGGTTGCTAGTAGTGTTGATTACTCCTTGTAGTTGATGCTAGTGGGTTTATTCGGTGGAAGATCATATATTCAGATCCTTTATGCATATTAATGCCCCTCTGATTATGAACATGAATATGATTTGTGAGTAGTTACGTTTGTTCTTGAAGACATGGGAGAAGTCTTTCTATAAGTAGTCATGTGAATTTGGTATTCGTTCGATATTTTGATGAGATGTATGTTGTCTTTCCTCTAGTGGTGTTATGTGAACGTCGACTACATGAAACTTCACCATTGTTTGGGCCTAGAGGAAGGCATTGGGAAGTAATAAGTAGATGATGGGTTGCTAGAGTGACAGAAGCTTAAACCCTAGTTTATGCGTTGCTTCGTAAGGGGCTGATTTGGATTCACATGTTTCATACTATGGTTAGGTTTACCTTAATACTTCTTTTGTAGTTGCAGACGCTTGAAATAGAGGTTAATCATAAGTGGGATGCTTGTCCAAGGAAGGGCAGCACCCAAGTACTGGTCCACCCACATATCAGATTATCAAAGTAACGAACGCGAATGATATGAGCGTGATGAAAACTAGCTTGACGATAATTCCCATGTGTCCTCGAGAGCGGTTTTCCTTATATAAGAGTTTGTCCAGGCTTGTCCTTTGCTACAAAAAGGATTGGGACATCTTTCTGCACCTTATTTACTTTTATTTCTTGTTACTCGTTACAAATTACCTTATCACAAAACTATCTGTTACCGATAATTTCAGTGCTTGTAGAGAATACCTTACTGAAAACTGCCTATCATTTCCTTCTGCTCCTCGTTGGGTTCGACACTCTTACTTATCGAAAGGAATACAATAGATCCCCTATACTTGTGGGTCATCAAGTATCTTTTCTGGCGCCGTTGCCGGGGAGTGAAGCGCCTTTGGTAAGTGGAATTTGGTAAGGAAATATTTATATAGTGTGCTGAAATTTACTGTCACTTGTTACTATGGAACATAATCCTTTGAGGGGCTTGTTTGGGGTATCCTCACCCCGACCAGTAGAGCAAAGAGTTGCTCCTCAACCTACTGAACCTACTGAAAATGTTTACTCTGAAATTCCTGAAGGTATGATAGAGAAACTGCTAGCTAATCCCTTTACAGGAGATGGAACATTGCATCCCGATTTGCACCTAATCTATGTGGATGAGTTTGTGGGTTATTTAAGCTTGCAGGTAGGCCCGAGGATGTTATAAAGAAGAAGGTCTTCCATTTATATTTGAAGGGAAAGGCATTGACATGGTTTAGGCTATGCGATGATATTGGATCATGGAACTACAACCGATTGAAATTGGAATTTCATCAAAAGTTCTATCCTATCCATCAGGTTCATCGTGATCCTAATTATATATATAATTTTTTGCCTCGCGAAGGAGAAAGTATCGCTCAAGATTGGGGGAGGCTTAAGTCAATGTTATATTCATGCCCCAATCATGAGCTCTCAAGAGAAATTATTATTCAAAAAATTTATGCTCGTCTTTCTCTCAATAATCGCTCCATGCTCGATACTTCTTGCACTGGTTCTTTTATGATGAAGACTATTGAATTCAAATGGGATTTATTGGAAAGAATTAAACGCAACTCTAAAGATTGGGATCTCTACGAAGATAAGGAGTCATGTATAACACCTAAGTTTGATTGTGTTAAATATTTTATGGATACCGATGCTTTTCGTGAATTTAGCACTAAATATGGACTTGACTCTGAGATAGTAGCTTCTTTTTGTAAATCATTTGCTACTCATGTTGATGTCCCCAAGGAGAAGTGGTTTAAATATCATCCTCCCATTGAAGTAAAAGTAGTTGAACCTATTAAATTTGAAGAAAAGACTATCACTTATAATGTTGATCCTATTGTTCCTACCGCTTATATTGAGAAACCACCCTTCCCTGTTAGAATTAAGGATCATGCCAAAGCTTCAACTGTGGTTCGTAAGAGTAATACTAGAACACCTACACCCTCTGAGCAAATTAAAGTTGAACCTAGTATTTCTATGTTTAAGGATCTCTTGGTTGATAATATTGATGGGCATGTTATTTACCTATGTGATGAAGCTGCTAGAATTGCTAGACCCGACACTAATAATAAACATAGACATGTTGTAGGCATGCCTGTTATTTCTGTTAAAATAGGAGATCATTGCTATCATGGTTTATGTGACATGGGCGCTAGTGCGAGTGCAATACCTCATTCCTTATATGAAGAAATTATGCATGACATTGCACCTGCCGAGTTAGAAGGTATTGATGTTACAATTAAGCTTGCTAACAGAGATAATATTTCACCAATGGGGATTGTTAGAGATGTTGAAGTCTTGTGTGGGAAAGTTAAATACCCTACTGATTTTCTTGTTCTTGGTTCCCCACAAGATGACTTTTGCCCCATTATATTTGGTAGACCCTTCTTGAATATTGTTAATGCTAAGATAGACTGCAAAAAGGATATTGTTACTATTGGTTTAGGGGATATGTCTCATGATTTTAACTTTGCTAAATTTCTTAGACAACCCCATGATAAATAATTGCCTAGTAAGGATGAAATTATTGGTCTTCCTTCTATTGTCGTGCCTCCTAACAATCCTTTAGAACAATATTTGCTAGACCATGAAAATGATATGTTTATGAATGAAAGAAGGGAAATAGATGAAATATTCTTTAAACAGGGACCTTTATTGAAACACAACTTGCATGTTAAAATCATAGGTGATCCTCCTCCACCCAAGGGTGATCCCGTGTTTGAGCTCAAACCATTACCTAATACCCTTAAGTATGCTTATCTTGATGAAAAGAAGATATATCCTGTTATTATTAGTGCTAACCTTTCAGAGCAGTAAGAAGAGAAATTATTGAAGACTCTGAAGAAGCACCGTGCTGCTATTGGATATACTCTTGATGATCTTAAGGGCATTAGTCCCACTCTATGCCAACACAAAATAAAATTGGAGAAAGACGCTAAACCGGCTATTGATCATCAACGACGGTTAAATCCTAGGATGAAAGAAGTGGTAAGGAAAGAAATACTAAAGCTTCTAGAGGTAGGTATAATTTATGCTGTTGCTGATAGTCGGTGGGTAAGTCATGCCCATTGTGTCCCTAAGAAGGGAGGTATTACTATTGTTCCTAATGATAAACATGAATTGACCCCACAAATAATTGTTACAGGTTATAGAATGGTAATTGATTTCCGCAAATTAAATAAAGCTATGAAAAAGGATCATTACCCTTTACCTTATATTGATCAATGCTAGAAAGATTATCCAAACACACACATTTTTGCTTTCTAGATGGTTATTCTGGTTTCTCTCAAATACCCGTGTCAAAAGAGGATCAAGAAAAGACCACTTTTACTTACCCTTTCGGTACCTTTGCTTATAGACGTATGCCTTTTGGTCTATGTAATGCACCTACTACCTTTCAAAGATGCATGATGGCTATATTCTCTGATTTTTATGAAAAGATTGTTGAGGTTTTCATGGATGATTTCTCCGTTTATGGAACTTCTTTTGATGATTGCTTGAGCAACCTTGATCGAGTTTTGCAGAGATGTGAAGAAACTAATCTTGTCTTGAATTGCGAGAAGTGCCACTTTATGGTTAATGAAGGTATTGTCTTGGGGTATAAAATTTCTAAAAGAGGTATTGAAGTTAATAAAGCTAAAGTTCATGCTATTGAAAAGATGTTGTGTCTTAAGGACATCAAAGGTATAAGAAGTTTCCTTGGTCATGTCGGTTTTTATAGGAGGTTCATTAAAGACTTCTCAAAATCTCTAGGCCTCTGACTAATCTCTTACAAAAAGATGTTCCTTTTGTCTTTGATGATGATTGTGTAGAAGCATTTGAAATACTTAAGAAAGCATTTATTTTTGCACCTATTATCCAGCCACCTGATTGGAATTTACCCTTTGAAATTATGTTTGATGCTAGTGATTATGTTGTAGGTGTTGTTCTAGGACAAAGAGTTGATAAGAAATTGAATGCTATTCAATATGCTAGTAAAACTCTAGTCAGTGCCCGGAGAAATTAGGCTACCACTGAAAAAGAATTTTTAGCAGTTGTATTTGCTTGTGATAAGTTTAGGCCTTACATTGTTGATTCTAAAGTAACTGTTCACACCGATCATGCTGCTATCAAATATCTTATGGAAAAGAAAGATGATAAACCTAGACTTATTAGATGGGTTCTCTTGCTACAAGAATTTGATTTGCATATTATTGATAGAAAGGGAGCTGAGAACCCTATTGCACACAACTTATCTAGGTTAGAGAATGTTCTTGATGGCCCACTACCTACAGATGATAGCTTTCCTCATGAACAATTAGCTATCATAAATGCTTCTCGTACTGCTCCATGGTATGCTGATTCTGCCAAATTTATACCACCTAGTTTCACATACCAGCAAAAGAAAAAGTTTTTCTATGATTTAAGACATTACTTCTGGGATGACCCACACCTTTATAAAGAAGGAGTAGATGGTGTTATTAGACGTTGTGTACCTGAGCATGAACAGGAACATATCCTACGCAAGTGTCACTCCGAGGCATATGGAGGACACCATGCTGGAGATAGAACTGCACATAAGGTATTGCAATCCGGTTTTTATTGGCCTACTCTATTCAAGGATGCCCGTAAGTTTGTCTTGTCTGGTGATGAATGCCAAAGAATTGGTAATATTAGTAGACGTCAAGAAATGCCTATGAATTATTCACTTGTTATTGAACCATTTGATGTTTGGGGCTTCGATTATATGGGACTGTTTCCTTCCTCTAATGGGTATACACATATTTTAGTTGTTGTTGATTACGTTACTAAGTGGGTAGAAGCTATTCCAACTAGTAGTGTTGATCATAACACCTTCATTAAGATGCTTAAAGAAGTTATTTTTCCGAGGTTTGGAGTCCCTAGATAATTAATGACTGACGGTGGTTCACATTTTATTCATGGTGCTTTTCGTAAAATGCTTGCTAAGTATGATGTTAATCATAGAATTGCATCCCCGTACCACCCACAGTCCAGTGGTCAAGTAGAACTGGGTAATAGAGAGCTGAAATTAATTTTGTAGAAGACTGTTAATAGATCTAGAAAGAATTTGTCCAGGAAACTTGATGATGTATTATGGGCTTATAGAACTGCATATAAAAATCCTATGGGTATGTCTCCGTATAAAATGGTTTATGGAAAATCATGTCACTTACCTCTTGAACTAGAACATAAGGCATATTGGGCCATTAAAGAGCTCAATTATGATTTCAAACTTGCTGGTGAAAAGAGACTATTTGACATTAGCTCACTCGATGAGTGGAGAACCCAGGCCTATGGGAATGCCAAATTGTTTAAAGAAAAAGTTAAAATATGGCATGACAAAAGGATACAAAAGCGTGAATTTAATGTAGGTGATTATGTTTTGCTATACAACTCTCGTTTAAGATTTTTTGCAGGAAAACTTCTCTCTAAATGGGAAGGTTCTTACGTTATCGAGGAGGTCTATCGTTCCGGTGCCATAAAAATCAACAACTTCGAAGGCACAAATCCAAAGGTTGTGAACGGACAAAGAATCAAACATTATATCTCAGGTAATCCCATAATGTTAAAACTAATGTCATTGAAACCGTAACCTCTGAGGAATACATAAGGGACACTTTCCAGAATGTTTCAGACTCCGAACAGGAATAGGTACATGGTACGGTAAGTAAACCGACTCCAAAACAGTTCTAATAGCAAATTTTCTCCGTTTGGAATATTTAGAAAAATAGGAAAATAAGTAGTCCGAAAGGGACACGAGGCACCCACGAGGGTGGAGGGCGCGCTCTACCCCCTGGGAGCGCCCCCTGCCTCGTGGGCACCTCGTGTGCCCTCCAGACTCCGTTTTCTTATCCGACACTTCTTTTAGTCAGTAAAAATTCATTATATAACCCCCCAAAGGTTTTGACCACGGTACCACGACAAAATCCCATTCTTTTGTTTCGAGCTATTTTTCTGACAGATCTAGATCACCATGACGTCCTCAAGTGCCCCCAAGGACAACTTTTTCGAGAAGGTCATCAACCCCTACCTCGCGAAGGTGTTGCAACACCCTCAAACCATTGAGATGCGTGAGGGGATACTGCACATCCGCGATGTTGAGGGACCAAGGAGGACCGGAAGCATGGAGACAAGACTCGAAGCAATGGAGCAACAAGTTTTCAAGTGCCAGGTGTCGGTGTCAAAACCGGCGGATCTCGGGTAGGGGGTCCCGAACTATGCGTCTGAGGATCGATGGTAACAGGAGGCTGGGGACATGATGTTTACCTAGGTTCATGCCCTCTCGATCGAGGTAATACCCTACTTCCTGCTATATTTATATGGATGAATATGAATACAAGAGTTGATCTACCTCGAGATCGTAATGGCTAAACCCTAAGTCTAGCCTATGAGGATATTGTGATTCTGATCTCTAGCCTCTACGGACTAAACCCTCCGGTTTATATACACACCGGAGGGGCCTAGGGTTTGTACATGTTATCTTGCAGAGGAAGAAAAATCTACTCCTGAACCTAAAACTTGCCATTACATGACTACAGGAGTCCTATCCGGATACGAGAGATGATCTTTGTTTATAATCTTCACGGCCCACCAGTTCGGCCCATCAGGAGTTTATCCGACCACAGGAGGACCCCCCGATCCAGGACTCCCTCGGTAGCCCCTCAACCTGTCTTCGATGACGATGAGTTCGGCTTCCGTATTATCTTCGGCATTGCAAGGCGGGTTCCTTCTTCCAAATATATCTTCTGCAAAAAGGTGTATTGTGTTCGGCTCTGCAAGATTAGTACAACCCTTAGCCTCAAAGGCAAGGCTCTTAAAAGAAAATGAATAACGTGTCTCTACTGACAACTTTTGGGTGAAGCGTCGCGTCCAACCCACTAACACGTTGAACCATTGTATTTGGTCCTGCGTTTCGAGGCATATCCTCATTGACACGTCCCGTCAGAATAGAGATCGTGCCCTCTTATTGTGGGATCCTTATCAATATGACGTGAGCACCCACGCCGCGCATTATGCACAACCGCTTTGGGAACCGGCGAGGTTTATGGCTAAAGTGGGGGGGACGCTCTGTATTCGCAGCATTATAAAAGGACACTGATCCCTTTCATCATCCCCATGCCTTCCTCAAGCTCGAGCTCTCCAATCTCCCTAGCCCTAGTATTCTCACCTCCTGCGCCCTCCGCTCCTCGTTCCTCAACCTCCACTCTCCTTCTCGGCTATGGCTGGATCCGGCGCCAGAGGCAAGTGGGAGGCTTCCACGATCACCGAAAAGACCGTGGAGGATCTACGGAGCGCGGGATATCTCCCTGGCAACATCGCACACCGAGTCCCTCCTAAGGGCCAGGTGATTCCCGTCCCAAAGACGGGTGATAGGGTAGTATTTACCTCTCACTTTGTTAGGGGGTTAGGGTTTCCACTCCACCTATTTGTTTGCGGTCTTTTCTTCTTCTACGGGCTAGATTTCCATGATCTAGCCCCGAACTCAATCCTCCACGTATCCACTTTTATAGTGGTATGTGAAGCCTTTCTTAGCATCCCCCCACACTTTGGTCTATGGCTTAAGACCGTCAACGTGAAGCCAAAGGTGGTGGACGGGGAACACGCGGAGTGCGGGGGCGCCATGATTAGCAAGCTCCCGAATGCCACTTGGCCCAAGGGCTCATTCGTGGAAACGAATAAAGTCTGGCAGCAGGAGTGGTTCTAAATCACCGAACCCCGTGACGCCAAATGGGCGGCGGAGCCTGCTTTTAGATCCGGACCCCCAGAGAGGCTGACCTCCTGGACAAAAAAGAGTCTGGACTGGGGGTCTACAACTGAAGTAACAACTCTCGTGAGTTGTGTGTTCGGCATGATCTCCAAGGGGCACCTGCTCTCTTCCATGGTCCAGGTGATGCTAACCCGGCTTGTTCTCCCTTGCCGAAGCCAGGATTCCTCCCTATGGGAGTTAGATCCGGCAGGAGACAAGACGCTGAAGCATCTCTTCGGCTTTACGCACAAGGAGATCTGGAAGCATCTCTTCAAGAGTCATAAGGAATGGCCCGAAGAGATCAAGGATGCGGGCTACAGCACCGTTGTCTCTGCCCGAGAGGTAAATAGAAATCCTTGCCAAACACTACCTTTTCCCTTATTTAATGATAATAGGAATTGGAATTTTTGCGTGATATATAGGGCTGGACAAAGAAGGTGACCCGAATCAAGTGTCTGGCGCCTCTGCCCAAAGACTCTGCATTGCCTCTACTGACGGCGATGCTGGTCCGGCGCCGTATAAGGCGCCGACCAAGAAGCCCAAGAAGATGAAGGGCAAGGGGACCGGGGATAGCTCCCGTCCCGCGGGCAAGAAGCCCGATGACCTCCATATCCTCTCCTCTGATGAGGTGGAGGAAGATGATGAGGAGGAAGAGGAGCAAGAAGAAGAGCCCCTTGCGCAAGGCAGGGGGAGGAAGAGGGCGGACCCTGCTGACGCAGGCACGGCCGCACCTAAGAGGAAGATGACCCTCGCTGCTAGTTCGGATTCGTCCGAACATAGCTACGTGGTGAAGCCCAGGGTGAAACCCCTGCCCGAATCGTAAGTTTATCCGGATTAGGTGATGCACCTTTGTTTATTCAGTATTTCTGATACTTACTATATATATTTTTCCATGCTGTCCTACAGCCCTCCCGGTGGACACCCTGATGCCATCTCATCGAAGGGGAACTCTCTCGCGCCAGGAAAGATGGAGAGTGACCCGCCGGTCCGAGCTCCATCACCCATGATCGGGGGGGGACACTGAAGTGTCCTCCCAACGGGTGCCCTCCGCTCTAGGAGGAGAGGGCGGGGCAGGCGACAAGGCGGTCGAGGATAATACCTCGGCGGCCGCTGACCATTGGGAGACGGCTGATGACCCTCAACCGTAAGGGATCTATTGCAGCGTTTTTGATAAGTAAGAGTGTCGAACCCAACGAGGAGCAGAAGGTATTGATAAGCGATTCTGAGCAAGAAATTACTGCAAGCACTGAAAGATAACTTTTAGGGGTTTTCTCGGTATAAACAACAGGAAAGTAAAAGCAAGTAATGTAAAAGGTACTGAGAGTAACAAGTGGCCCAATCCTTTCTTAGCAAAGGAGAGGCCTAGCAACTGAACTTATAAAGACTAAAGCGTTCCTGAGGACACACGGGAGAGGTAGTCATGTGCTTTCGCCATATTCCGTATCGATACTATGTTATGTGTTGATAAGTGTTGAGTGGGTGGATCTATGCTAGTGCACTCTCTAGACTAAGACGAATGCACTCTTATGATTAAACACCTTGCAAGCATCCGCAAATACAAGGTAGAGTTTAAGGCAAAAGCCTAACCATAGCAATACGATCGAGGATCCATTATTCCCTTATGCAAAAGCGTGCGAACTGGGGTTCAGGTTTCCGTCACTCCAGCAACCCACCATAAGCATTCTTTACACACAATGTATTCTCCTAGGTCCTTGATAAGGCGAAGTGTTGAGTGTTCGACTCACACAACACCACTAGTAGAATGACAACACAACTTAAGTATCAAACAACACATATTACTTCAACAGCATATGACTACTAACAACAAGACTTTCCCCATGTCCTCAAGAACTAAGGTAACTACTCACAAGACATAAAAGAGATCATGATCAGTGGGGATAAATATGTGATAAACAATCTGGACATAATAATATTTCTCCAACAAAACTCAATAGCATTCACCACAAAGTAGTAATCAACACCGATGGAGTAGAGAGGATAGGTAGTATGAGTTACAACACGAGTTGCGATTGTAAGATGAGATTTGGATGAAGATGGAGATGGTGCTGGTGTTGGGGATGATGTTGATGATGATCTCGATGATGCCCGTGACGATGGTGATGACGATGGCGACGATCTCCCCTTCCGGGAGGTGATCTCCCCGGTGGAATCTGCCCGCCGGAGATGCCCTTTTCTTCTCTGTAGGTTTCCGCCACGGAGCGGCGGCAAAACTCCGTAAAAAGTCTTCTTTTTAGGGTTTTCGGAGAACGGAGAGTATATAGGCAAAAGGGGGCATCCGGAGGTGGGCCAGGGGCTCCAAGCGCCCCCCCCCCGGCGCGGCCAGGGGGGCGCCCCCAGGCCGCCTGGGCACCCTGTGGCACCCCTCTGGCTCCCCTTTTGCATGTCTTTGTGATTTATCTGAAAAATATCTCCCGTCAATTTTCAGGTAATTTGGAGGTATTCTTCTTCAGCAACTCAGCGTCCACTTTTTACTGCTGAATCATGCGTCTCTTGTTCCGGCATCGGAAAGTTTACAAACTGTGTAAAATAGACCAAAACAACATAAGAACATCACCGTAACGTGAAATATATCAATGAATAAGGATAAATTATGATACAAAATAGTGATGCATTTTGGACGTATCAACGGCCCCCATGGAGACTGAAGACGTGGGGCCCAATCAGTCCGGGGCCCCACCGAATACTATCCCGGAGCCTAGTGCGGCTCCAGGGTCCGAAGACCCGACTTCTCAAGCGGAGGAGGATACAGCGGCGCCCGGAGTCAATCCGGAGGCGCCGGACTCTATGATCGGGGCGCTACAAAGCGCTTCCATCATGGAGGAGCACCGCACCGTGATGGATGCGCTGATGAGGAAGATTCAGTCCGTCAAGGGCGGACTGAATGAAGCCTTCAACAGCCTGTTAACAGGCTTTGAGGTAAGCAATGTAATACTTTTTATGGAATTTATTATTTTTAATGCACGTACATAACCAGTAGCCCCTGATGCTTTGTGTGGTTCTGAAAAGAATCAGATGAAGTATCCATAGAATAGCATGCTTACAGAACTGAACTGTTGTGCACGCTTCCTTAGTTACGTCGACTGCACGAGACGCAGAGGTTGCCGAGCTAAATTGGAAGCTCCTTTTGGCCAACGCGGACCACGACCGCGTCAATCAGCATTTGGATGAAACGCAGGGTATGAGGCATTTAAATGTCAATAAGACTTAATTAATTGAGTATGTTTTATAAACTCTTATGTGATATTCTGTATTACACAGTTGGCACCACTGAGCTCGAGGCCCTGAAGGGCGAGGTTGCCAAGGCCAAGAAGGAGGTCGAGCAAGGTGGCCGCTGACAAAGCGGCTGCAATATTGGAGGCCGAAAAGGCCGAGTGCGAGAAGCACAAATCTCGGGTGTCCGAAGTCGATATTGAACTTAACGACGCCATCCGGAAGTGTGAGCATTGGAGAAGAAGACTTCAGACCAAGCATCTGAGCTGTCTGCGGTAGTGAAGAGTGCCCAGGATGCACGAGGTGAGTCACGCAACGCCCGTCAGGAAATCGAGCAGGCACAGGAGATAGCATCTGGTAAGACATTTCTCTTACAGAGCACCTTTGGAGGGAAATGTTCATTGGGCTGACACGATTATGGGGTTCTCCAGGCATGTTTGCTGATCTTCCGAGGAGCAGCGCAGATGCCGCCCAATATTTCCGGGCCCTGGAGGGGAACAACACGGAGAAGCTATTTTGGTCGCAGTTCTATGTGCCAAACCATCCGGTGCTCCTCCACAACCACATGAAGCAGTTGGTCGAGTTGCACAACATGGCGGGTTCGGCCATGAAGGACTTAACAGTCTGGCTATGGCCCGCTGAGCCAATCCCAAGTAGCTCTTCGGATTGGTGAAGTGTCTAATTGAGGCGAGTCCGCGGGTCGATGCATTGACACGTTCGGCCTGCATAGAAGGTGCTTGCATGGCTTTCGCTCGTGTCAAAATGCACTGGGCGAAGATGAGGGCAGAGCATATAGCTACTGCTGGGCCGCCCACAGGCAAGGAGCACCGCAAGCTAGAGAAGTACTTCGAGGACGTCATCGAGGGCGCCCACCTTGTAGAAGGCCAATGTTCGAAGGATGTTGTTTTCGACTAATTGTATCCGGATGTAAAGACTATGCTTATGAATCCGATGTATGTAACTTTTGCGCTATTATAATATCAGCGTCTTTAACCTCTTGTGTGACTATTTATATAAATCTGAAAGTTTCCAGTCATCGGCTTCAGGCCCCATGTACATAGTACTGGGGTGTTCGTTCATATGCATGTACACTCTTTATCCAACGTCTTAGTCCATATAGGAGGTGTATGCGGAGCGAACCAGGCAATCAGACTATGCGACGTTATTGCTTTCACTTGGTCGTAGGAGTTTGACATGTGGGGCTATGTACTAGCCCCTGGTGCGGATATGATATTCATTTACATAAGGTATCCAATTGCACCTGGCTAGGTGAAAAACCAACCCTTCGTATAACACAGGGTAGATCTCTATCGATCGTAGTATAAAACTAAGTCACCAGATTGCAGACCAGGTTCTTGCTTATCATGACAGTCAGTTTTCGGCTTTCTCTACTGAGGTACTTGACCGGACTAGCCAGAAGTACAATCGCAGTAGTTCTCCCTTTACACCCTAGCCGAACGATCGGGAACGTAGGGGTAAGCATAGGAGCCGGGCAACCCAACTATTGACCCAAGACATGATTCGGAACTTGTCAGGGATATGGTTAGTAGGTATAAACCGGATATTGTAAACCAGCTTAGTTATATTGTACTTGGTTTTACTATTTTAGTAGAGACTACGGCCCATGAGATTTCAAGGCCCATGTATAGAAGTACGGTTTGTAAACTGCCAAGAGATGTAACTTGAGAGATAGGAAAGAAAAGGCAGAGACCGAGGCGGACACGATTATGAGCCGGCCTCGGGACTCTGTAAACCGGACCAGGCGTCACCTCTATATAAATGGACGACCCGGCAACGGTTCAAGGACAAGCAACAATCAATCCGTCGAGACGCAGGCAAAGTGAATCCGCTCCCTGTAAACCGACGCCCAAGCAATATCAACCAACTAGACGTAGGCTTTTACCTTCTCCGAAGGGGCCGAACTAGTATAAATCCTTTGTGTCCTTTGTGTGCCATGAATCCTTTCAAGTTAACCCGTGCGATGGTTCCATCATCAAGTCCGCTAAACCGGACATCTGCCGTGTTATTTCCACGACAGTTGGCGCCCACCGTGGGGCCTGCGCACGATGGTTTCGAGTTCTTGAAAGGCGGCTTCGAAGGGTTAAAGGGTTACGCAGTCGGCCGGATGACCAAGAGTCGTCGTGGCCGGATCTACATCGACGACGCGGGTTGGGGACCGGAGGCCGATTCGATCGAATACGGGTACCGGGTCCCCTTCGGCAGCATCCAAGTCTTCATTGGCAAAATTGGTGAACCGGGACCTGAGCCGGACACCCTCCCCAACATCGTCGAGCCGGCTCAGCGTGCGAGATCGGCCCGGATTCAGCCTGCCATGAAGCATGTGTTCGTTGGAGCAATTCATGGAGGCCAAGCCGAGGACGGATCGGAATCTGATGGTGCAACCGTCGTCTACTCAGATGACGAGTCTTCATCCGGGGAAACTGAATCTCTGTATCAGTTGCGGGACGGCCGGTCTGAGGGCGAGTCCGATGGAAACAGTATTCCGGACCCCTTCGGCCCGCCAAACCGGGTGGCGGTCTTCATGGCCGGTTCACAACCCCCGACGAACGGAACCACAGCAGAGGCTGGTGCAGGGGGAAGCGGTTCAAATCCCTCCCTTACTGAAGTTCTATCCACCTTGATCGAGGAGTTCACAACTAAGGCAGTAGAGGTCGTAGCTCCAGCAGACAAGGCGCAACATGATGCAGCGCTTCTTCAGTTGAAAGCCCGGATCGATCAGTTAAAGGAGGATTTAAAGGCAGAAGGGGAGATGTTAGCCATAAGACAAGCAGAGTTGGATGATCAAGCCTTTCACTTGAGGATGGAGCAGGCTTCTATGGAAGGAGTAAGGGGGCGAAAGTATCGATCCCGCCTACCGCCGGGTTACGAATCTGCGAATTTGTTCAAAACACCTGGGGCGGGGGCCAGTAATAATCCGGCTTTAAACCGGAGAAGCCCACCGGCTCGGGATGAACCGGTTCAGCAGCCCGCCGCAGAACGGGAGCGTCGGATTACATCGGTGCCTTATGTTCCTGTCCCTCCGGGACACTACTCAAACCCTTTGGATAATATTGCCGCAGCGGCAGCACGGTTGGCCGCTTTACCTGTGGAAGAAACGTCCCCGGTGGCGATAGAGGCGCGTAGGGCCCAGAAACTGCTTAATACGGCGTTAATACAGCAGCAAGCATACTCTCATAGCAGGGAAAGGTTGCATTCAACACCACGTCCCAACCGAAGCTACTCTAGACATTGGGAGGAGCCAGAAGTGTCTAGCAGTGAACGTAGGAGACATCAGCACAGGCAAGATAATCCGGCAAGGGCGGAGATGCCAGCCCCGGACCTAAACCGGCCTAGATCGGAGGCCAGGGAGGAAATTCGTCAGTCGACGCCGGTTCACACAGCCACTACAGGGACAGGAGCTACAGCGAGCGGTTTTGGAATACAATGTCTCGTCCCCGCCCTGCGGAGCGTTAAGTTGCCCAAGGATTTCAAAGGACCTCGCAAGGTGCCTAATTACACAGCCGATTTACCGCCCGAAGCTTGGGTGGAGAGTTACGAGATGGCCATGGAGATGCTGGACGTGGATGAATCGGCTTGTGCCAAATATTTCACTATGATGCTTGAAGGCACGGCCCGGACTTGGCTAAAGGCACTACCTCCGAATTCTATCGGATCATGGGGGGAGCTGCGCAGTCAGTTCATCAAAAACTTCAAGGATACATGCAAGCAACCGATGTCGGTGATAGATTTAGCAGCATGTGTGCAAGGAGAACAGGAGTCTACAGCAGCTTGGGTACGCAGAGTGGCAGAGATCTTGCACTCCTCAAATGGCATCAACCCAAGCACAGCAATTGTAACATTGGAGAACAATTGCGGGTTTGAATCTTTGAAATTAAAGCTCGGACGGCTCAAACGGGAGTGCAATGACATGGGGACTTTAATGAGCGCCCTGGTGAAGTACGGAGACTCAGATAATACCAAGTATCCGGAGTCAGAAGGAGATAAAACGGGGAAGGCCAGCAAGTCTGGTAAACCGGCGCCGGTTAATCCGGTTACTTCAAGCTTTTTGGGCAAACGGAAGGCAGAAAATAGTTCCGATTTTGTTGCTAATACGCAGGCTCAAGGCGGTCTTCAGGTTAATCAGCAGGGTGCCACTCTCCAAACCGGCGGAGGAAACCCGGGTTGGGAGCAGGATTTGGATCAACCCTGTCTAAAACATAGTGGAAGAGGGAGGATTGCAAGACATTCTATAAGAGAATGCCTGTCCTTTATGAAAGCAGGGAACGGCCGTTTTAATCCTCCTAACCGGCCCCCGAACGGCGGTTCAGGGCCCGGGTTTTATGGTCCGGGTTATCAAGGAAACAACTCCGGATCAGGATATAGAGGCAACGGCGGTTATCAAGGGAACAACGGCGGCTATCAATCTCGGCCAGGCGGCCAAAGTAGTCAAGGAAACTACAATGGTCAGGGAAGTCAATCGCATCATCAAGGTGGTTATCATGGTCAGGGAAATCAATCGCATCATCAAGGTGGTTACAACAATCAGAATAATCAGCAGCAGGGCCAAGGGAGTTACAATAACCAAGGAAACCAGCAGCAACAGCGTCCGCAGCAACAGCAGCAATCCGGATACCAGAGTAATCCGAAGGAGTTGAGCAGCGGTCAATATCATGTTTTCACCACAAGTTTATGTAAGAGAGACCAGAAGGTTTTAAAGCGGGCTGTCAATGCAGTAGAACCGGCGACGCCACAGTTTCTACGATGGTCAGAGCAGCCCATTGTATGGAGCAGAGAGGACCACCCGTTACGGTTAGATAATCCGGGACATTTAGCCTTGGTGGTAGCACCTCAGGTGGGAGGATACAAGTTTACTAAAGTCCTCATGGACGGAGGTAGCAGTATCAATATATTGTATTACGAGACCTTTCGCCGCATGGGTCTGACAGATAAAAAGTTAAGGACATCAAACACAGTGTTTCACGGGGTGGTCCCAGGTAAGTCAGCTTATCCAGTTGGTAAGATTGACTTAGAAGTTACCTTTGGGGATGGGCATGATTCCAGATCGGAGATGATCACCTTTGAAGTTGTCAAAATTAAAAGTCCGTATCATGCTTTGTTTGGAAGGACGGTTTATGCTAAGTTTATGGCTAGGCCATGTTATGTTTATTTGCAGCTTAAGATGCCGGGTCATAAAGGCACGATTACGGTGCATGGCAGTCGTAAGATAGCAGTGGAATGTGAGGAAGGTGATGCAGCTTATGCAGAAGCGGTATGTGCCACGGAAGAGTTAAAATTTTATAAGGATAATGTTGATCCGGCAGATATGACTCCGCTGAAGAAACCAACTACCGAGCATGATCCGGCTTTGAAGTTCAAATCAGCGGAAGAGACCAAACAGGTTGATTTTGTGCCTGGAGATTCGTCTAAACAATTCACCATCAGTGCTAACATGGATCCTAAATAGGAAAGCGCGCTCATCGAGTTCATCCGTGAGAACCGGGATATCTTTGCATGGAAACCTTCTGACATGCCAGGTATACCGAGGGAACTCGCTGAGCACAAGTTGAATATTGATCCGAAGTTTAAACCGGTAAAACAGTATCTGCGCCGCTTTAATGAAGAGAGGCGCAAAGCTATAGGAGAAGAAGTGGCCAGGCTTTTGGCGGCAGGGTTCATAGTGGAAGTTTTTCATCCGGAATGGTTGGCTAATCCGGTATTGGTTCTAAAGAAGAATGGGAAGTGGAGGATGTGTGTGGACTACACAGACCTCAATAAAGCTTGCCCGACTGATCCGTTTGCTCTACCTCGCATTGATCAGATTATTGATGCCACAGCAGGGTGTGAGCGGCTGAGTTTTCTGGATGCGTATTCAGGATATCACCAGATCAAGATGGCAGTGGAAGATCAAGAGAAGACAACTTTCATAACCCCTTTTGGTGCTTTTTGCTATGTGTCTATGCCCTTCGGGCTCAAATGTGCACAGGCAACTTATCAGCGTTGCGTTCAGAATTGTTTGAAAGGGCAGATAGGAAGGAACGTGCATGCTTATGTGGATGACATCGTGATCAAATCAAAGGAGGAAAGAACAATGATAGAAGACCTCAGAGAAACCTTTGATAATCTTCGGGCTTACAGGATGATGCTTAATCCGGAGAAATGTGCCTTTGGTGTCCCGGCTGGTAAGCTTTTGGGATTCCTGGTCTCGAACAGGGGAATAGAAGCCAACCCGGAGAAGATCAAGGCCATCACATCTTTGACAAAACCGGTTTGCATCAATGATGTTCAGCGCATAGCTGGCCGGATCACGGCGCTTAGCCGGTTTATCAGTCGCTTAGGAGAAAAGGCAATCCCGCTTTATCAAATGTTGAAGAAAACGGACCGGTTCATTTGGAGTGACGAGGCAAATACAGCGTTTGAGAATCTGAAACAGCAACTAGCGAAACCACCGGTTTTAGCTGCTCCTATTGATAAGGAGCCCTTGCTGTTATATGTCGCTGCAAACACACGGGCAGTCAGCGTTGCGATTGTGGTTGAGCGCAAGGAAGCAGGGAAGGAACATCCGGTTCAGCGCCCGGTTTACTATGTGAGTGAAGTACTCATCGAGTCTAAGCAAAGATACCCTCATTGGCAGAAATTGGTATATGGGGTGTTCATGGCAAACCGGAAACTGAAGCATTACTTCCAAGGGCATCCAATAACTGTGGTTAGTTCAGCTCCGTTGGGAGACATAATCCAGAATAGCCAAGTGGGCCATTGAGCTCAGTCCGCATGAGTTGAAGTATGTACCACGTACTGCTATAAAATCTCAGGCATTGGTCGACTTCATCAATGACTGGACAGAATTGTAGACTCCTGAGGAGAAGCCGGATCTTACTTATTGGACGATTCACTTCGACGGTTCGAAGCAGTTGGAAGGCTCGGGGGCTGGAGTTGTCTTAACTTCCCCCAGAGGTGATAAATTTTGTTATGTACTCCGGTTATTATTTCCTTGTACTAACAATGCAGCAGAATATGAGGCGCTGCTTCATGGTTTGCGATTGGCAAAAGAGATGAATTTGAGCCGGGTTAAGTGCCTGGGCGATTCAGACCTAGTGGCACAGCAAGTTTCGGGCAAGTGGGATTCAAGGGATCCCCTCATGGCGGCTTATCGACGAGAGGTTGAAGCGGTCGCAGGACATTTCAAAGGATATCAGGTGGAGCATATAGACCGGCGGAAGAACGAAGCAGCTGATGCTTTAAGCCGGCTAGGGTCGCAACGTAAACCGGTACCACCAAACACCTTTTTGGATGAATTGCACAATCCTTCGGTTCAAGTATCTTCAGAGGACGACCTAGCTGTTCCGGACCCAGAGGCACAGTTGGTTGCAGCAACCCATGTTATTCCGGATTGGACGTTACCCTATTTGGCATATTTAAGCCGAGGAGAGTTACCAGAGGACGAAGATGAAGCACGGCAGATAATCCGGCGTTCCAAATCTATGACAATTGCCAACGGGGAGCTGCACCATCGTAGCACTTCTGGAGTATTTCAACGGTGTGTTTCAGCTGAGGAAGGTTGTGAGATTCTAAGGGAGATTCATGAAGGGGATTGTGGTCATCATGCCGGATCAAAATCTTTAGTGGCTAAAGCTTTCCGACATGGCTTTTATTGGTTAACCGCACATGCAGATGCGGCAGACCTGGTCCGCAAGTGTGACGCTTGTCAGAAGTTCTCAAGACGTGCTCTTGTTCCGGCACAGGAACTCCGGATGATACCAATAACTTGGCCTTTTGCAACTTGGGGGCTTGACATGGTTGGTCCTTTCAAGAGATCCCAAGATCAGAAAACTCATCTACTAGTAGCAGTAGACAAGTTTACGAAGTGGGTTGAAGCGGAGCCTATAAGCAAGTGTGATGCGGCAACAGCAGTTAAGTTCATCAAAAAAGTAATATTCCGGTTTGGTTTTCCACACAGCATCATCACAGATAATGGCACCAACTTATCTCAGGGTGAGATGGAAGAATTCTGTCAACGAGAGCATATTCGTTTGGACGTGTCTTCTGTGGCTCACCCCCAATCCAATGGTCAGGCAGAGAGGGCAAATCAGGAGATTTTGCGAGGAATCAAACCCCGGCTTATGACACCTTTGCAGAGAACCCCAGGGTGTTGGGTTGAAGAATTACCGTCTGTCCTTTGGAGTATTAACACTACACCAAACCGGTCTACAGGTTATACACCTTTCTTCATGGTTTACGGCGCAGAAGCAGTTCTTCCAAGTGACATACGCCATGATTCACCGAGGGTAGCGGCCTATGTGGAAGCCATTAATGAGGAGTCAAGACAAGACGGTTTGGACCGGTTGGATGAAGAGCGTGATATAGTTGCAGCACGATCGGCGATTTATCAGCAAGATCTGCGCAGATATCACAGCCGCCGGATTAGAACCAGGATATTCCAGGAGGGTGACTTGGTACTTCGGCTTATCCAAGATCAAACAGATATGCACAAGCTATCCCCGCCATGGGAAGGGCCCTTTGTGGTCAGCAAAAATTTACACAACGGGTCATATTATTTGGTGGACATTCGAGAACACAAGGATTCACGGACATCAGAAGAGGAGACGAAAAGGCCGTGGAACATTGCTCATCTACGGCCATACTACACTTGAGCCATGGGCTCCAATGTATCCTATGTATATATTATGAATAATGAATAAACCGGCACCCTCGGTAAATCGGGGGCTCAGCCTTTTCTCCATATACATAAATTTTGCGGCAAATAACCATATCAATTTGTTATCAAGGATCATATTTCAATGTTGGCTGGTTTTAGAAACTAATCTTTGCAGGGTATGTGAAGGAGCGGTAGAACTCTCGGGAACAAGAGATTATGTCCGGTTCAAGAAGAGAAAAACCCCATAAAAAGAATAACCTGCAGAGTCAGGAGGAACGTCAGAGGCCCCTTAGGACAGTCCGGTTTGCCCACGTCCCATTGATTGGCTATGTTATGATTCTTTGGGCTCCCTGAACAGTCGATACGCTCACGTTCAGGGATGACCCGGCCCCTTGGGACAGTCCGGTTTGCCCACGTCCCATTGATTGGCTATGTT
>LR738715.1:152091721-152112344 GCA_902687465.1 Secale cereale
TTATCGGCCCCTTGAACAGTTGATACGCTCACGTTCAATGATTGGCTAGGCCCCTTGGGACAGTCCGGTTTGCCCACGTCCCAATGATTGGCTATGTTTACAGTTTTATCGGTCCTCTGAACAGTCGATACGCTCACGTTCAGTGATTCGCTAGGCTCCTTGGGACAGTAGGTTTGCCCACGTCCCATTGATTGGCCGAACCTTGTTTTGAGCCTGGCAGCTCTTTGAAAAAGCCTCGACTACATGGTTTGATTTACAAGAATTGTGTGTTTCTTGATGTTTTTTGTGTTCCATAACCTTTTAAACCGAGTGGAACAGCTCCAGAAGTTGACCACCTATCTATAATGTTATAAGTCTGGGTCATGAACACCAGCGAGAATTAAACCGGCGTTCATCATAACCCGAATCGACTTCATGATGAGCCGACAGGTTGGCAGTACACGATCAGGTACAAGTTACAAATTTCTGAACCAAGATGAGAAAGATTTATCGACAAGATGAACCGAAGAGTTTCAAGGGTTTATTAGAATTGATGAAGACCGATTAAGGTGATTTTAACATCCTGACCGGTTTAAGGTATTTTGGCTACATACAATTCAGGTATCACAGTTATTTTTTAAAGATATGCTTATTAGATGTATCAAGAGAACAAGTTAATCCGTCCAGTGGTAAGCCACTAGGACATGTTTTTTGATATTTTTTATGAGCAGAGCAAGGCATCCGCATCAATCAACAAGTCAACGAACGAATACTTCATAAAGACCAAATGTCGGATCACAGCGCATTAAGTTTCAGCTAAACCTATTACAAGGTATAAAAGCCAAATAGTTGGAAGCATTGTTTGACGGAATAACGATCATGATTACAACAATAGCATTCAAGATTGTGCTTCTTCTTGATGAGATGGTTGGCCACCGTCTTGTTCCGGAACGTCTTCCTCCTCATGAAGCGGCGGGAAATCCGGTGCACGCCAATCAATCTTTGCCAAGGCACGGAAATATACTTCATCGTTGATAAGCTCAGCAGGATCAATATCAGGAGCAAAGGTGTGAGGACGAACCGGCGGAGTTAAGTTTACAATATCGTAAACCGGTCGATCCACCCGCTCGTTCTGCAGGTTATATGATGGATGATATCGAGACAAGTCAGACTCCACCGCAATCTTGCTAGCGAGGGGACGCATCTCCTTTGTCAGAGCATAAAGGTCCTTTTCATTAAATGTTGAACCGTCTTCCTTGGTATCGGGAAATCCGGTTAACACCTCTTCCGGATCAATATCCGGGACCCAAGCTTTAGCCCTTGTAAGGGCCAGAAGAGCACCTCCTCGAGCAGCCGATTTCTTAACCTCTTCAAGACGAGCCGGCAGAATGGACAAACTATTCAAAGTGTCTTTGATAGTTGAAGGAGCCGGTTTACCGAAGGAAGTGGCACTGATAATTCTTTGCGTTCCAGAGTACAACTGCTCGACCAAGGTATAGCAAGCCTTGAGTTTCTTCCGTAAGTCATCCCCAAGATGGGAGACACGGCGTCCTACATACAAACGATGAAAGTTAAACCGGTGCAAGTCACAGGTTACAAAGATAGAGACAGGAATTCAGATTATGCTTACCAAAAATAGCAGAAGTCATCAAGTCAATTTGGCGCTTTAACCCGGTTAATTCTTCAGTAACCGGGTTAAGTGCTCCTTCGGCATCCTGAACACGTTTCTCAAGATCTTTTTTCTGGACTTCAAAAGTAGTCCGCTCCTCGTCAAAGAACCTCTTCAAGTCTTCAGCAGTCTTTAAACTCACTTGGAGTTCTTTCTTAGCCTTTGAAGCGGCTGATTCAGTCTCTGTAAGCCGGCTTCGAAGTTCACTGATTTCCAGAGCATTCCGGTTCAGCTCAGCCTGTAGACAAAAGATCAAAAGCAATATTAGAAATTACAAGTCTCAAGCACACAACCAAGTTGTCTACTTGACACTTGGGGGCTAATGGCAGTTGAAGTAATACAGCAAAGACAATTCGAAAGTACAAGTCTCAAGCACACAACCAAGTTGTGTACTTGACACTTGGGGGCTAATGGCAGTTGAAGCATTGCACCACAGACAATTTGAAATTACAAGTATCAACTACATAACCAAGTTATCTACTTGATACTTGGGGGCTAATGTACGGATCAGTAGTTCAAACTACAAAGTTCCGGATTACCTTCAATAAAGCAGATAAACCGGAACTTGGGGGCTGCTATGAGATAAAGATGCGTCAAAAAAGCAAAGTCAGAAGAGGAAAACTTACTTCATATTTTTCTCTCATCAGGTTTACTAGGCTGGCTTCATAATCCCGGCTGCTGTGGAGCCGGTTCAAATATCCGGAATAGATATCTTGAGCACTCATACTCGAAAGACTGGATATATCAGTACTCCACTTCCCTTTTTCCTGAGTTATCTTTTCCGCTTTAGCTATATGTTTTGCTAAAACGGTGGGTTCAGCTGGCGCAACATAAGCAGTGCCAGTAACCACAACATCAGGGGAAGTGGATGCATTGGGAGGAGTAACTTCAACTTGAGCCGGATCAGGAGACGTCGGGTTAACTTGAGGAGAATTAACCCGGGCCGGACTTGGTGGGTCTTGGACATTTTCAGCGACAGGAGTATCAAGAGCAGGTTCTTCAACCGGAGCTGCAGGGGTACCTTCTGGAGGAACGGTTGTAGACGGATCAATCACCGGTTCATCAGCAGAAGGATCAGCAACAGGCTTATTCGCCTTGGCCTTTTTGCTAGGTTTCGGTTTGCTGGAAAACAAGCAAAATAAGTTAGCATTATAAAAGGAAAGGGGTGTCATAAACCGGAAGAGGTGAAGAGAATTACTCCGGGACGGTCTTCAAGGGAGGAAGCTGTGTGGCGGTCGATTCGCCGGAAGAAGACAGCGGAGTTTCCTGATAGTCAGGATCAGACGGTTTAAGTGGTTTTCGGATAAGTCCGGCCTTGGGATGAAGAAGGGTCGGAGAGAGTATCACCTCAGCACGGCGCTTTCGAACCGGAGTTAATGAGATTCCAGAGGACTCCACCGCCAGGCCACTATGGCGAGTGGTCCGGCGAAAAGCTTCGTGATGTTGCTTCTTCAAAGTAAAATTAGGATCCAACTTAGCATAAGGGTGAGAAAATTGATATTTTCTGACAGTCCGACGGCTTTTTTGAGGAGGAGGTTCTGAATCAGAAGAAATAAGGGTTACCTCAATCTCAGCCGGGTTATCACCTTCAAGCGGTTCCTGTGAAAAGGTATCATTAGATATGAGTACAAGTACATGAAAGCGAAACTTAAACTGGAGTAAGGCATACCTCGGAGTCCGGATCGTCGTCCTCAGAAGGAGAACCGGCATCAACGGCTGCTTTCCTTTTCTTGTTTGCAGGGGTTTTCCGGCGAGCCTGCTTTACAGTTTTTTCCTGAGGTTTTCTCCTCCAGAAGGGGTCATCAGCCTAAATGAAAAAAGCAAAGGTAAGTGAAAGACGGTTCCAAGAGGACGGTTTATAAAGTACAAGTTAAAGACAAACTTACTTCAGGCAGCTTATTCTTCTTATAGTATGGGGCCAAGCCAACTTTAGAGCAATCTGTTAAAGCAGGATTGACAATCTTCTTGGCTGACTCCACTACTTCCGATTCAGAAAGCTTTTCCTTAGTAAACCTCTGAGGATCATCCGGTTTACCGGAGTACTTACACATCAGCTTAGGGCGCCGTCTTAAGGGAAGGATGCTCCAGGATAGCCAGCAGCGAAGGAAATCAGTGCCAATCAGACCATTTGCCATGAAAGCTCTCAGCTTGGAGAGCTGTGGTGAAAACCGGGTCCGTTCAGCAGCACTTAGCCGTTGTGGCAAGGGGTGATTCGCCGGGATGCGAGTTTCGCGATAACCCGGCAAAGGATTTTCACCTTCAGGAGAGGTGTCTACACAATAAAACCAGGACTTGTTCCAGTCCTTAGGGTGAGTGTGTAAGGAGGTGTGAGGAAAAACTACATCCCTCCTTTTCTGAATGCTAATCCCACCAAGCTCTTGATGAGGTCCGCTGGTGAATTCAGTGCGCCGGTTTGCATGGAAGAAATCCCGGAATAAATCAACTGAAGGCTCCTCTTGCAGATACACTTCAGAAAATACTTGGAAATCGCAAATGTTGGAAACAGAATTTGGTCCGATGTCCTGTGGATGCAGCTGGAAGGTGGCAAGAACATCCCGGAAAAATCTTGAACCGGGGGGAGAGAAGCCTCTGGAGATGTGGTCCAGAAATACGATGACTTCCCCGGATCTAGGAGTAGGAGGGCACTCGTTACCCGGGGCACGCCATTTTAGCTCAGCCTGAGGGCCTAATGTGCCGATTCTCGACAGCTTGACTAAGTCATCCTCAGTCACGACAGAACGGACCCAATCGCACGAAACATACTGCTTAGCCATTTGAACAAAGTGCTGAAGAAGAGAAAGTACAGAGACGGATTATGAACGTACAATGATCCGGGATCTATTCATGTTATACAATGGTTGAAACGGAGAACTAGCTGGCAAGGTTAAACCGGCAATCGTAAAACAAGTTATATCATTTCCGGTTTAAATGGCAGTTGAAGAGGAACAGTTTAAATCATTGCATCAGTTTATATCATTTCCGGTTTATGGCATAACAATTTAAACTGGACATACTTAGCGAATCTACCGAGGAGAAAAACAGGTTTCCAAATGATTGCTAAGAGAGAAAGATCTGAGTATGCTAAGGAAAAGAAATAAATCCAAGAGACTCAAAGAAAAGCAGCAGAGACTTATTTCTAAAAAGATGGGGTTTATATGTCAGACAGGAGCAATAAAGTTTTGACGCATCTACAGCGGAATAAAAACGGAGAAGATTGAAAGGTAAAACTACTACAAGTCACAGGTTCAAAGAACGAACAACACGAAGCTTGCTGAGAGCTCTAATGGCGGAACGGATAAATCTACAGCATTATGACAGTGAGATCGGATCTAATACTAAGCGGAGGATCTGCTGACTAGGGCCTAAAGGTCACAAGACTTCTATGAGAAACGTATCTACGAAGAGACGAAGCTTCATTGGAAGCCCTAATGGCGGAAGAACAAGGCGAAGCAATGGCGGACGCAGATCAACAGCAAAGAGGATAAATGTACCAGGGACGGCGAGAATCGGCGGCGGAGATTAATCTGGTCAAGGCTCAGGTTGATGCAGCGGCCGGTCGAGGACTGGAGATCCGGCGGTCGTCGGCGGCGGTTTGAGCTCGGGCAGCAATGGAGGAAGAAGACACAGGAAGAGGATGAAGGGAGAAGAAGATAATGAATGGAGGGTGGCAGTATTTATAGCCAGGGGTCAGATCTGAAACGACAGGTGCGAGAATCGAGGAGACAGAAATCGGATAAAGATCCCGTGATGCCTCGATCTTCGGGATAACCCTTAAAATACGCTACAGTACAGCTCACAGCGTTAAATGCGGAGATGATGTCATTGTCAGACTTTAATGATTTCGGAGGATGACGTCAGATCCAGTTTACAAAAAGATGAAGACAGAAGAAAAATTATATGAGACGAAGAAGACTGATATGAACAAGTTCAAATCATTCTGGGGCCTAATGTCAGGGATATGGTTAGTAGGTATAAACCGGATATTGTAAACCGGCTTAGTTATATTGTACTTGGTTTTACTATTTTAGTAGAGACTGCGGCCCATGAGATTTCAAGGCCCATGTATAGAAGTACGGTTTGTAAACTGCCAAGAGATGTAACTTGAGAGATAGGAAAGAAAAGGTAGAGACCGAGGCGGACACGATTATGAGCCGGCCTCGGGACTCTGTAAACCGGACCAGGCGTCACCTCTATATAAAGGGACGACCCGGCAACGGTTCAAGGACAAGCAACAATCAATCCGTCGAGACGCAAGCAAAGTGAATCCGCTCCCTGTAAACCGACGCCCAAGCAATATCAACCAACTAGACGTAGGCTTTTACCTTCTCCGAAGGGGCCGAACTAGTATAAATCCTTTGTGTCCTTTGTGTGCCATGAATCCTTTCAAGTTAACCCGTGCGATGGTTCCATCATCAAGTCCGCTAAACCGGACATCTGCCGTGTTATTTCCACGACAGAACTGATGCATATAAGGCAAACATCTAGGACGCCGAACACTCCCTATAGGTGGTCGGTCTTTTCAACGTATACCAGGGCTGAATACAACACTGGTAATAAACCCTTGTTGACAAGGCACATATGGCAATCTGATGCGGGAAGAGAACATTTTATGATGAGTGAAATAAAAACTCTCAACATAATGCGAATAAAGCTGCTATATTGATATATCTCTATAGTACGGAGAGCCGCAACCTTACAGACAATGCCGAGGACCTTTTTTTGACATTTTACATGCCAATAAGGTATATAAAAAGAGAGAGAGAAAAGGTTTACACAGGGTCTTAATCTAAAAAGAAACCTTAGTGCGGGTCCCTGCTTCACGTCTGCGTCGTTTCCTCCTATGTAATGTGTCCTTGAAGGTGTGAGTATGATGGCCATCTGTAATAAAAAGAAAATAAACCAGGAAAAGAAGAAATCGATCTGGTGTGGCCATAACATGTCTAGTTCATTTAATGAACCTAAAGAATATAAGTTTGGAGTCCGAATAGGGTCTAGCCGAACTATGGACTATATGCAGGTGCCCCCGGTCGCTGCCCAATGAATTTTTAAGGCATATTTATGTGCTCGAGGCACATATGCTATCACCTTATGGGGCAGTCGATGGGGGCATAGCTATCAATCTTGCTCAGCTTCATCTGAGCTGCCGCACTGAGGTGTGTGCTGGAAACATTTAGTTGTGTCCGCTATTGATATATTATCCGGCTTGAATAGGCCGTTTTGGACTTCGGCTGCTAAGGTCGCAGTGTCCTCCTCCGTACGGAGAGAGCGCTCCATATTTCCATTGTCCGTGATAACACCACGAGGTCCAGGCATTTTGAGCTTTAAATAGGCATAATGCGGGACTGCATTAAAGCGGGCGAAGTCCGTTCTTCTGAGTAGTGCATGATAGCCACTTCGGAATGGAGCTATGTCGAAGATTAGTTCTTCACCTCGAAAGTTGTCGGGAGAACCGAATACAACTTCCAACGTTAAAGAGCCTGTTCAGCGAGCTTCAACGCCTGGTATCACTACTGTAAAGGTCATGCTGCTTGGCTTGATTCTTGATGGGTCGATCCCCATCTTGCGGACAATATCCTGGTATATCAGGTTGAGACTACTGCCACCATCCATAAGGACTCGGGTTAGATGGTATCCATCGATTATTGGGTCGAGCACTAGGGCAGCCAAACCCTCATGCCGAATACTAGTCTGATGATCCCTGCGATCAAAGGTGATCGGACAGGCTGACCATGGGTTGAATTTGGGGGCGACAGGCTCAACGGCATAGACATCTCGGAGTGCGGGCTTGCGCTCCCTCTTTGGGATATGAGTGGCATATACCATGTTCACTGTTTTGACCTCCGGTGGAAATTTCTTCTGCCCCCTATATTCGGTTGGCGAGGTTCATCCTCGTCTTCGCTCTGAGGCTCCTTCCCCTTGTGTTCAGCGTTTAGCTTGCCGGCCTGCTTGAAAACCCAACCGTTGCGGTTTATATGGTTGGCATGTTTCTCTGGGGTGCCATGGATTTGGCACGGCCTATCTAATATTTTGCCCAAACTTGATGGACCATCTTTGTTGCCTTTAAATGGCTTCTTCTGTTGATCGGGTCTGGAGCCACTGAATCCGGCGTTTACCGTTGTATCGTATGGGCTTCCAGAATTGTTTCGACGCTTGTTTTTGTGACGTCGTGGCTTTCCATTGCCATCCCTGGCTTCAGATGTGCCAGGGTCACTGGTACTGCTACGAGCTAACCAGCTATCCTCACCCACGCAAAAGCAAGTCATGAGTGTAGTTAAGGCTGCCATTGTCCTCGGCTTTTCCTGCCCTAGGTGTCTAGCCAGCCATTCATCCCGGATACTGTGCTTAAATGCCGCTAAGGCTTGAGCGTCCAGACAGTCGACGATCTAGTTTTTCTTAGTGAGAACCCGATTCCAGAGCTTGCAGGCTGACTCCCCGGGTTGTTGGATGATGTGACTTAAATCGTCAGCGTCCGGGGGCCGGACATAAGTCCCTTGAAAATTGGCCCAATAAGCATACTCAAGTTCTTCCCAACTCCCAATGGAGTTCTCTGGGAGGTTGTTTAGCCAGTGCCGAGCTAGTCCTTTCAGCTTGAGGGGTAAGTATTTGATGGCGTGGAGATCGTCTCCTCGAGCCATGTGTATGTGAAGAATAAAGTCTTCTATCCAAACGGCGGGATCCATCGTTCCATCGTACGCTTCGATGTTCACGGGTTTAAACCCTTCCGGGAAATCATGACCCAGCACCTCATCGGTGAAGCATAGAGGGTGTGCAGCTCCTCTGTATCTTGCTATATCATGGCGTATATTCGATGGCTATGGTGTTCGGTATTGACCCCAAACTGGTATATCACCAACGCGATTGGCTTGATAGCCGCCATCCCGTGAGGGAGCCTGGCCCCTAGGTCCGTATATAGACCTGGTATTGCTAGCTTTTTTGTTTAGGTCCTCACATAGATCGTTTTTTCGGACTTGGGTCGCACCCTCCTTTCCTTTACGGAGTGGTGGTGCGGGCTTGTGTACACCATTGCTAGCAACTCTGTCCCGTCCGCGAGGTGGTCTGTCCGGCTTGTCGGCGGTGTTATTCTTCGGCGGGACGGGCGCAGCGGCCTCGTCGTCGAATTCATGCAGCAGTTTACACTTGGGATAGCCTTTGGTTTGGCCGTTAAAGCCATGTTTATGTTCGGCGTCTAGCACCTCATTCCATCTATTATTAAGCGTGTCTTGTGCGGCTCGGAGCCGTCTCTGCTGCTTTTTCAGGCTCCTTGCGGTGGCAATAAGCCTCCGGTGGAAGTGTTTTTGTTATGAGGGTTCTTCTGGGATGATGAATTCGTCGTCGCCCGGGCTAACCTCTTCTTCCGAGACAGGTTCATAATTACTGTCTTCGGCATCGCTGTCATCGGACTGCGGCTTCGGACTCTGTTCGCTATCCTCTCGCTCCTCCTGCTCCATCGCTGGGTCTGTGGGGTCTTCGGCTTGTTCCGGAATATCACCGTCATTAGTCACAGTGTTGCTATCCTTTCCTTCACGGGATTTAGTTCGGCGTTTTGGACGCTGACGCTTGGGAGGTTTTTCGGCGGGCTTGTCCTCTACGGGATTGTTTTCGCCGTCGCCCTCCACCTCTTTGGGTGTATCCACCATGTACACGTCGTACGAAGACGTGGTTGTCCACCGCCCGGTTACGGGCCGGCCTTGATCTAGATCTGCTTCAGTTTCGAGGTCCATCCCTTCGAAGTCTTCGGAAGCATAGTCAAGTAGATCGGTTAGATCTTCGACCGTGGCAATTAAGTGAGTGGTGGGTGGGGAACGAAATTCTCCATCAGCCTCCAGTTCAAACTGGATACAATGCGGCTGGGTGTCCTCTTCTAGGGAGAGGTATCATAACGACTTTGACATGTCGCCAAAGGGTGAGTGCTGGAAGATATCCATGCCACAGAATTTGGCGATAGACGCCTGGTTGGGTTTGAAGGGCGTGGATGCGCGCAATTCGGAATCAGAGGCCGGAGTTGAGTCCGGGGTTCCGGTAACACATACCCCGCTCGTAGTTGGGTCTATGTGCGTCTCCAATGCTGTAGAGTCTGCGGCTCCCGTGGTGGGGTTGAGATTCCCATCCTCGGGTGACGCGATCTATTCTGGATCTAGGGCCAGAACTGTTGCATGTGCTATTCCCATATCTAACGACAAAGTTAGGTCATGTTCATCGTGGTGGCAGAGAGAGGTTGCCGCTGGCTCGAATCCGACGAAGATCAAGCCTCCGCGGATATCAGCAACGTAGCTCAAGCTTCCGAATCTGACGTGATGGCCAGGGGCGTAGCTCTCGATCTGCTCAAGGTGGCCTTCAGTGTTGGCACGGAGCGTGAAGCCGCCGAACACGAAGAGTTGGCCGGGAGGGAAAATTCCCTCGGTGTCGCCATTGCAGTTGACGGCGCGATCCATTGGTCCTTCCATCGACAACATAGTGGAACTCTCAATTAAAGCACCAATGTCGGTGTCAAAACCAGCGGATCTCGGTTAGGGGGTCCCCAACTATGCGTCTGAGGATCGATGGTAACAGGAGGCTGGGGAAACGATGTTTACCCAGGTTCAGGCCCTCTCGATCGAGGTAATACTCTACTTCCTGCTATATTAATATGGATGAATATGAATACCAGAGTTGATCTACCTCGAGATCGTAATGGCTATACCCTAAGTCTAGCCTATGAGGATATTGTGATTCTGATCTCTAGCCTCTACGGACTAAACCCTCCTGTTTATATACACACCGGAGGGGCCTAGGGTTTGTACATGTTATCTTGCAGAGGAAGGAAAATCTACACCCGAACCTAAAACTTGCCATTACATGAATACAGGAGCCCTATCCGGATACGAGAGATGATCTTTGATTATAATCTTCACGGCCCACCAGTCTGGCCCATCATGAGTTTATCCAGCCACATGAGGACCCCCCGATCTAGGACTCCCTCACCAGGGGATGGTGGAACGAGGACTCAATGCCAACCACATGATGATCGCGAAGTTCACCAACAACCACAAGCTGGATGCCAAGAACATTGGGGAGGCCATCTTCAAGATTCACGAGAAAATCGAGCACCTCCAAGTCCAGATCTATGACCTGCAAAACCAGAACTGTGAGTATGAATATAGATTCAAGAAGATGAGTTTGGCTGCAGATTTGAGGATCCTGGAGAATCGATCATCCTTCTACGAGGGTGAGCCTATGCCTTGGAAGATGGACGACAAGCCTACATCATCACCAACTCCATCATCACCACCTCTGAAGAAAGAGACATAAACACATGGGTATGGGCACTCCCCTTGGCAACTGCTAAGCTTGAGGGAGGTGCCCCGGTATCGTATCACCATCACACTTCTATCTTTACCGTTTTTCTTAGTTTGATCCTTTTGGTTATATCTTGATCTAGTAGAATAAAGTTTAGTATGATCTAGTTGTGAGCTTTGCTTTATGATCCTTATCAATGTAATCGAGTCTATGAGCTATATATATAATAAAGATTAGTTTTGAGTTAAGGGCTTGATTATCTCACTATGATCTTGAGGGAATAAAAGAAAGAATAAAAAGAAATAAAGAGATCATATTGATCTTATGGAAAGTAATGACTTCACATATAAAGAGTATGATGAATAAAAGTTGTTGAGAGTTGACAAACATAGTTTTGGTCATCGTTGCAATTAATAGGAAGTAATAAAGAAAGAGAGGTTCTCACATATAAATATACTATCTTGGACATCTTTTATGATTATGAGCACTCATTAAAATATGACATGCTAAAAAGCTGATGTTGGACAAGGAAGACAACATAATGGGTTATGTTTTCTTATATCCGAAACAAAGTATATTGTCATGGATCATCCAACATGTTGAGCTTACCTTTCCCCCTCATGCTAGCCAAACTCCTTGCACCAAGTAGAGATACTACTTGTGCTTCCAAATATCCTCAAACCCAGTTTTGCCATGAGAGTCCACCATATCTACCTATGGATTGAGTAAGATCCTTCAAGTAAGTTGTCATTCTTGCAAGCAATAAAAATTGCTCTCTAAATATATATATGATCTATTAGTGTGGAGAAAATAAGCCTTATACGATCTTGTAATATGGGAGTAATAAAAGCGACAGACTGCATAATAAAGGTCCCTATCACAAGTGGCAATATAAAGTGACGTTCTTTTGCATTAAGATTTTGTGCACCCAACCATAAAAGCACATGACAACCTCTGCTTCCCTCTGCAAAGGGCCTATCTTTTATTTTTGTCTTATACCTTATACAAGAGTCAATGTGATCTTCACTTTTCCTTTTTACATTTTATCCTTTGGCAAGCACATTGTGTTGGAAAGATCCTGACATATATACCCAATTGGATGTAATTTATCATAAACTATTATTGTTGATGTTACCCTTGAGGTAAAAGGTTAGGAGGCAACACTATAAGCCCCTATCTTTCTCTGTGTCCGATTAAAAGTCCATACCCATAAGTATTGCGTGAGTGTTAGCAATTGTGAAAGACTAAATGATAGTTGAGTATGTGGACTTGCTGAAAAGCTCTTATATTGACTCTTTCTGATGTTATGATAAATTGCAATTGCTTCAATGACCGAGATCATAGTTTGTTAGTTTTCAATGAAGTTTCTGATTCATACTTGACATTGTGTATAGATTGTTACTTTAGCATAAGAAATCATATATATATATATATATATATATATATATATATATATATATATATATATATATATATATATATATATATATATTGCTGTTATACGAATGATCATGATGCCCTCATGTCTGTATTTCATTTTATCGACACCTCTATCTCTAAACATGTGGACAGATTTTTCGATATCGGCTTCCGCTTGAGGACAAGCAAGGTCTAAGCTTGGGGGAGTTGATACTTCCATTTTGCATCATGCTTTTATATTGATATTTATTGCATTATGGGCTGTTATTACACATTATGTCATAATACTTATGCCTTTTCTCTCTTATTTTACAAGGTTTACATGAAGAGGGAGAATGCCGGTAGCTGTAATTCTAGGCTGGAAAAGGAGCAAATATTGGAGACATATTCTGCACAACTCAAAAAGCCCTGAAACTCCACGAAAGTCAGTTTTGGAATATATAAAAAATATCGAGCGAAGAAAGCACCAGAGGGGGGCCACCCACTGTCCACGAGGGTGGGGGGCGCGCCCCCTGCCTCGTGGGCCACCTGGCAGCCCCCCGATGCCCATCTTCTGGTATAAGGTGTCTTCTGCCCTGGAAAAAATCATAAGGAAGCTTTCGGGATTAAGCATCGCCGTCTCGAGGCGGAAACTTGGCGGAACCAATCTAGGGCTCCGGCGGAGCTGTTCTGCCGGGGAAACATCCCTCCGGGAGGGGGAAATCGTCACCATCGTCATCACCATCGATCCTCTCATCGGGAGGGGGTGAATATCCATCAACATCTTCACCAGCACCATCTCCTCTCAAACCCTAGTTCATCTCTTGTATCTGATCTTTGTCTCAAAGCCTCAGATTGGTACATGTGGGTTGCTAGTAGTGTTGATTACTCCTTGTAGTTGATGCTAGTTGGTTTATTCGGTGGAAGATCATATGTTCAGATCCTTTATGCATATTAATACCCCTCTGATTATGAACATGAATACGATTTGTGAGTACTTACGTTTGTTCCTGAGGACATGGGAGAAGTCTTGCTATAAGTATTCATGTGAATTTCGTATTCATTCGATATTTTGATGAGATGTATGTTGTCTTTCCTATAGTGGTGTTATGTGAACGTTGACTACATGACACTTCGCCATTGTTTGGGCCTAGAGGAAGGCATTGGGAAGTAATAAGTAGATAATGGGTTGCTAGAGTGACAGAAGCTTAAACCCTAGTTTATGCGTTGCTTCGTAAGGGGCTGATTTGGATCCACATGTTTCATGACATGGTTAGGTTTACCTTAATACTTATTTTGTAGTTGTGGATGCTTACAATAGAGGTTAATCATAAGTGGGATGCTTGTCCAAGGAAGGGCAGCACCCTAGCACCGGTCCACCCACATATCAGATTATCAATGTAATGAACGCGAATCATATGAGCGTGATGAAAACTAGCTTGATGATAATTCCCATGTGTCCTCGAGAGCGCTTTTCCTTATATAAGAGTTTGTCCAGGCTTGTCCTTTGCTACAAAAAGGATTGGCCCATCTTGTTGCACCTTATTTACTTTTATTACTTGTTACTCGTTACAAATTACCTTATCACAAAACAATCTGTTGCCGATAATTTCAGTGCTTGGAGAGAATACCTTACTGAAAACTGCCTATCATTTCCTTCTGCTCCTCGTTGGGTGATGTCTACTACACAACCTTCTTCTTGTAGACGTTGTTGGGCCTCCAAGTGCAGAGGTTTGTAGGACAGTATCAAATTTCCCTCAAGTGGATGACCTAAGGTTTATCAATCCGTGGGAGGCGTAGGATGAAGATGGTCTCTCTCAAACAACCCTGCAACCAAATAACAAAGAGTCTCTTGTGTCCCCAACACACCCAATACAATGGTAAATTGTATAGGTGCACTAGTTTGGCGAAGAGATGGTGATACAAGTGCAATATGGATGGTAGATATATGTTTTTGTAATCTAAAAATATAAAAATAGCAAGGTAACAAGTGGTAAAAGTGAGCATAAACGGTATTGCAATGTGTAGAAACAAGGCCTAGGGTTCATACTTTCACTAGTGCAAGTTCTCTCAACAATTATAACATAACTGGATCATATAACTTTCCCTCAACATGCAACAAAGAGTCACTCCAAAGTAACTAATAGTGGAGAACAAACGAAGAGATTATTGTTGGGTACGAAACCACCTCAAAGTTATTCTTTCTGATCTATCTATTCAAGAGTCCGTAGTAAAATAACACGAAGCTGTTCTTTCTGTTCGATCTATCATAGAGTTCGTACTAGAATAACACCTTAACATACACATCAACCAAAACCCTAATGTTACCTAGATACTCCATTGTCACCTCAAGTATCCGTGGGTATGATTATACGATATGCATCACACAATCTCAGAAACATCTATTCAACAAACACATAGAACTTCAAAGAGTGCCCCAAAGTTTCTACCTGAGAGTCAAGACAAAAACGTGTGCCAACCCCTATGCATAGATTCCCAAGGTCAGGGAACCCGCAAGTTGATCACCAAAATATACATCAAGTAGATCACGTGATATCCCATTGTCACCATAGATAAGCACATGCAAGACATACATCAAGTGTTCTCAAATCATTAAAGACTCAATCCGATAAGATAACTTCAAAGGGAAAACTCAATTCATCACAAGAGAGTAGAGGGGGAGAAACATCATAAGATCCAACTATAGTAGCAAAGCTCGCGATACATCAAGATCGTGCCATCTCAAGAACACGAGAGAGAGATCAAACACATAGCTACTGGTACATACCCTCAGCCCCGAGGGTGGAGTACTCCCTCCTTGTCATGGAGAGCGCTGGGATGATGAAGATGGCCACCGGAGAGGGACCCCCCCACCGGCAGGGTGCTAGAACGGGTCTAGATTGGTTTTCGGTGGCAACAGAGCCTTTCGGCGGCGAAACTCCCCATCTAGGTTATTTTCCGGAGGTTTCTGTATATATAGAAGGTGTTGGAGTCAGGGGCAAGTAAAGGGGACCTCCGGGCTGTCCATGAGGCAAGAGGCGCGCCTAGGGGGCGCCCCCTACCCTCGTGGGCAGCCCGGGAACCTTCTGGTCCCCCTCCAGCACTTCCTGGGCTTCTTCTGGGCCATAAATAAGCTTCGTTGAGTTTCAGGTCAATTGGGCTCCGTTTGATACTCTAAAACAAGAGAAAAACAGACTGGCACTGGGCTCTGCATTAATATGTTAGTCCCAAAAATCATATAAAAGTGTATATAAAAGCCTATAAAACATCCTAGAAGGATAATATAATAGCATGGAACAATCAAAAATTATAGATACGTTAGAGAAGTATCAAGCATCCCCAAGCTTAATTCCTGCTCGTCCTCGAGTAGGTAAATAATAAAAACAGAATTTTTGATGTGGAATGATACCTAACATATTTATCAATGCAATTCTCTTTATTGTGGCATGAATGTTCAGATCTGAAAGATTCAAGACAAAAGTCTATATTGACATAAGAATATTAATACTTCAAGCATACTAACAAAGCAATTGTGTCTTCTTAAAATAACATGGCCAAAGAAAGTTATCCCTACAAAATCATATAATCTGGCTATGCTCCCTCTTCATCACACAAAATATTTAAATCATGCACAACCCCAGTTTCAGCCAAGCAATTGTTTCGTACTCAAATTTTTTCAAACCTTTCAACTTTCACGCAATACATGAGCGTGAGCCATGGATATAGCACTATAGGTGGAATAGAGTGGTGGTTGTGGAGAAGACAAAAGAGGAAGATAGTCTCACATCAACTAGGCATATTAATGGGCTATGGAGATGCCCATCAATAGATATCAATGTGAGTGAGTAGGGATTGCCATGCAACGGATGCGCTAGAGCTATAAGTGTATGAAACCTCATCAAAAGAAACTAAGTGGGTGTGCATCCAACTTGCTTGCTCATGAAGACCTAGGGCATTTGAGGAAGCCCATCATTGGAATATACAAGCCAAGTTCTATAATGAAAATTCCCACTAGTATATGAAAGTGACAAAACAAGAGACTCTCTATCATGAAGATCATGGTGCTACTTTGAAGCACAAGTATGGAAAAGGATAGTAGCATTGTCCCTTCTCTCTTTTCTCTCATTTTTTTGGAGGGGCTTTTCTTTTCTTTTTTAACCCCCCTCTCCTTTTTTGGGCCATCTCTTTTTTTATTTGGCCTTTATCTCTTTTTTTTGTTTCCTCACATGGGACAATGCTCTAATAATGAAGATCGTCACACTTTTATTTACTTACAACTCAAAGATTACGACTCGAAGCTAGAACAGAATATGACTCTATGTGAATGCCTTCGGCGGTGTACCGGGATGTGCAATGAATCAAGAGTGACATGTATGAATGAATTGTGAATGGTGGCTTTGCCACAAATACGATGTCAACTACATGATCATGCATGGCAATATGACAATATGAAGCGTGTCATATGAACGGAATGGTGCAAAGTTGCATGGCAATATATCTCGGAATGGCTATGGAAATGCCATGATAGGTAGGTATGGTGGCTATTTTGAGGAAGGTATATGGTGGGTGTATGGTACCGGCGAAAGTTGCGCGGTACAAGAGAGGCTAGCAATGGTGGAAGGGTGAGAGTGCGTATAATCCATGGACTCAACATTAGTCATAAAGAACTCATATACTTATTGCAAAAATCAAAAAGTCATCAAAACAAATATTTAATGCATGCTCCTAGGGGAAGGGTTGGTAGGAGTTAACCATCGCGCGATCCCGACCTCCACACAAAGGATGGCAATAAGTAAATACATCGTGCTCTAACTTCGTCATATAGCGGTTCACCATACGTGCATGCTACGGGAATCACAAACTTTAACACAAGTATTTCTTGAATTCATAATTACCCCACTAGCATGACTCTAATATCACCATCCTCATATCTCAAAACAATCATCAAGTATGAAACTTCTCATAGTATTCAATGCACTTATGAAAGTTTTTACTATACCCATCTTGGATGCCTATCATACTAGGACGTTTTATAACCAAAGCACATTACCATGCTGTTCTAAAAGACTCACAAATATATATAAGTGAAGCATGAGAGATCAATAATTTCTACAAAATAAAACCACCACCGTGCTCTAAAAGATATAAGTGAAGCACTAGAGCAAAACTATCTAGCTCAAAAGATATAAGTGAAGCACATAGAGTATTCTAATAAATTATAAACCATGATTATCTCTCTCAAAAGGTGTGTCCAGCAAGGATGATTGTGGCAAACTAAAAAGCAAATACTCAAATCATACATGACGCTCCAAGCAAAACACATATCATGTGGTGAATAAAAATATAGTCCCGAGTAAAGTTACCGATAGATGAAAGACGAAAGAGGGGATGCCTTCCCGGGGCATCCCCGAGCTTAGGATTTTGGTTGTCCTTGAAATTTACTTTGGGGTGCCTTGGGCATCCCCAAGCTTAGGATATTTCCACTCTTTGTTCCATAGTCCATCAAAGCCATACTCAAAACTTGAAAACTTCACAACACAAAACTTAGCCAAAAATCTCGTGAGCTCCGTTAGTATAAGAAAACAAATCACCACTCAAAGGTACTGTAATGAACTCATTCTTTGTTTATATTGGTGTTAAACCTACTGTATTCCAACTTCTCCATGATTCATACCCCCCGATACTACTCATAGATTCATCAAAATGAGCAAACAACACACGAAAAACAGAATCTGTCAAAAACAGAACAGTCTGTAGTAATCTGTAACTTTATAGTACTTCTGTAACTCTATTTTTTTGAAATAAACTGGTAAATGTGAGGAATTTGTCTGTTAATCATCTGCAAAAAGAATCAACTAAAAAGCACTCTCCAATAAAAAATGACAGCCAATCTCGTGAGCGCTAAAGTTTCTGTTTTTTACAACAAGATCATATAAACTTCACACAAGTCTTCCCAAAGGTTCTACTTGGAACAAACACTAATTAAAACACAAAACCACATCTAAACAGAATCTAGATGCAATATTTATTCCTAGACAGAATCAAAAACAAAGAACAAAAATAAAGTTGGGTTGCCTCCCAACAAGCGCTATCGTTTAACGCCCCTAGCTAGGCATGATGATTTCAATGATGCTCACATAAAAGATAAGAATTGAAACATAAAGAGAGCATATAGAAGAATATGACTAGCACATTTAAGTCTAACCCACTTCCTATGAATAGGGATTTTGTGAGCAAACAACTTACGGGAAAAATAATCAACTAGCATATGAAAGCAAAGCAAGCATAGCTTCAAAAATTTAAGCACATAGAGAGGAAACTTGATATTATTGCAATTCCTACAAGCATATGATCCTCTCTCATAATAATTTTCAGTAGAATCATGAATGAATTAAACCATATAACCAGCACAAAAAGCATTCTTTTCATGATCTACTTGCATAGAAATTTTACTACTCTCCACATAAGCAAATTTATTCTCATCAATAGTAGTGGGAGCAAACTCGACAAAGTAACTATCTTGTGAAGCATAATCCAATTGAAAATTAAAATCATGATGACAAGTTTCATGGTTATCTTTATTCTTTATAGCATACGTGTCATCACAATAATCATCATAAATAGGAGGCATGCTTTCATCATAATAAATTTGCTCATCAAAACTTGGGGGACTAAACATATCATCTTCATCAAACATAGCATCCCCAAGCTTGTGGCTTTGCATATCATTAGCATCATGGGTATTCAAAGAATTCATACTAACAACATTGCAATCATGCTCATCATTCACATATTTTATGCCAAGCATTATATGTAATTCTTCTTCTAGTACTTGAGCACAATTTTCCTTCCCATCATTTTCACGAAAGATATTAAAAAGATGAAGCATATGAGGTAACCTTAATTCCATTTTTGTAGTTTTTTTATAAACTAAACTAGTGATGAAACAAGAAACTAAAAGATTCGATTGCAAGATAAAAAGATATACCTTCAAGCACTAACCTCCCCGGCAACGGCGCCAGAAAAGAGCTTGATGTCTACTACACAACCTTCTTCTTGTAGACGTTGTTGGGCCTCCAAGTGCAGAGGTTTGTAGGACAGTAGCAAATTTCCCTCAAGTGGATGACCTAAGGTTTATCAATCCGTGGGAGGCGTAGGATGAAGATGGTCTCTCTCAAACAATCCTGCAACCAAATAACAAAGAGTCTCTTGTGTCCCCAACACACCCAATACAATGGTAAATTGTATAGGTGCACTAGTTTGGCGAAGAGATGGTGATACAAGTGCAATATGGATGGTAGATATAGGTTTTTGTAATCTAAAAATATAAAAACAGCAAGGTAACAAGTGGTAAAAGTGAGCATAAACGGTATTGCAATGTGTAGAAACAAGGCCTAGGGTTCATACTTTCACTAGTGCAAGTTCTCTCAACAATAATAACATAACTGGATCATATAACTATCCCTCAACATACAACAAAGAGTCACTCCAAAGTAACTAATAGTGGAGAACAAACGAAGAGATTATTGTAGGATACGATACCACCTCAAAGTTATTCTTTCTGATCGATCTATTCAAGAGTCCGTAGTAAAATAACACGAAGTTGTTCTTTATGTTCAATCTATCATATAAGTTCGTACTAGAATAACACCTTAAGATACACATCAACCAAAACCCTGATGTCACCTAGATATTCCATTTTCACCTCGAGTATCCGTGGGTATGATTATACGATATGCATCACACAATCTCAGAAACATCTATTCAACCAACACATAGAACTTCAAAGAGTGCCCCAAAGTTTCTACCGGAGAATCAAGACGAAAATGTGTGCCAACCCCTATGCATAGATTCCCAAGGTCACGGAACCCACAAGTTGATCACCAAAACATACATCAAGTAGATCACATGATATCCCATTGTCACCACAGATAAGCACATGCAAGACATACATCAAGTGTTCTCAAATCCTTAAAGACTCAATCTGATAAGATAACTTCAAAGGGAAAACTCAATTCATCACAAGAGAGTAGAGGGGGAGAAACATCATAAGATCCAACTATAGTAGCAAAGCTCGCGATACATCAAGATTGTGCCATCTCAAGAACACGAGAGAGAGAGAGAGAGAGAGAGAGAGAGAGAGAGAGATCAAACACATAGCTACTGGTACATACCCTCAACCCCGAGGGTGGACTACTCCCTCCTCGTCATGGAGAGCACCGGGATGATGAAGATGGCCACCGGAGAGGGATTCCCCCCCCCCCTCCGGCAGGGTGCCAGAACGGGTCTAGATTGGTTTTC
>LR738715.1:152122506-152150678 GCA_902687465.1 Secale cereale
GGGGGGTGCTCGGCGGCGAGGGGGATCTGGCAAGGGGAATCTGGCGAGGGGGGATAACGATCGAGATGGAGGGGGGTCGAGATCGAGTGTTCTCATGAATTCAAAAAGTGCCCATGAAATTTAAAAATATTCACGATTTTTCAAAAAGTGCCCATGAAATACAATCGAGAAATGAAGGCTACGATTTAAATACAATCGATCTTAGCTAGCTATCTGTTCACAATCTTCTTGCCCTTCTTTTTCGCAAATGGAGTTCTTCTGTGGAACGGACGTCCTTTAGGTAGGGTGGTCCTGCTTCTTCTTGTGGTGTATGCTGCTACTTCATCATCGTCGTCATGTTCGATCATCGGGTCGCCGTACTTGTCGAAGTCTTGCTCATTGGCTACTCCATCCATTCCGATGATCTTCCTTTTGCCTCTCCTCACGACAACACGACCGAGCTTTGACGGGTCGGTAATGAAGAAGCATTGGTCAACTTGGGAAGCCAGTACCCATGGCTCATTTTTTGCGGTGACGTTTGCGCCCGCGGTCTTGGATTTGGCTTCGGGTATAACCATGGTGGTGAAATACGGGTCTTCTTTTAGGACACTCTTGGCCCATCTGACACGGAACATCGGGACCTTCTCTCCAGCGTAGCTCAGCTCCCAGATCTCCTCGATCCTTCCGTAGTATATGTCCTTGTCGTTACCGGTGTAGGATTCCATCGTTACCCCGGAGTTCTGATAACCATCGCTCTTCATGTCCTTGGCCTCGGTGTAGAATGTGTAGCCGTTGATATCGTACGCCTCATAGGTCATCAGGTTGTGCTCGGCGCCCTGTGACAAGGCGAATATGAGTTGTTCTTCCGCGGAAGAATCCTCATGTAAAGGGTACGACAGAAGCTTCTGCTTGAACCAACGCGTGAAACATGAGTTGTGCTCTTTGATTATATCTCCGTCCGTCCTCTGTTGGCCTCGGTCATTGTATGTCTTCTCAATAAAGATTTTGTGCTCTACCACCCAAGGATCGACCACGTCTATGTGTTGTAGCGCGACTAGGTTTGCTCTTTCAAAGTCGGCGAGTCGACCCTCGAAGTCGACATGCATTTCGCGGCGACCCTCACGGTGACCCCATCCAGCGAGCCTGCCGAGGTGCCTGTTGACGGGCAGACCAACGGGGTTCTCGATGCCTAGATAATTTGTGCAGTAGGAGATGCACTCTTCGGTCAGAAAGCCCTTGGCCATGCTTCCCTCTGGACGTGACATGTTGCGAACGTATCCTTTGATGACACCATTCATCCTTTCGAACGGCATCATGCTGTGCAGGAACGTCGGCCCGAGTTGGATGATATCGTCCACGATATGGACCAGCAGATGCACCATAACGTCGAAGAATGCGGGCGGGAAGTACATCTCAAGCTCGCATAGTATCACCACGATCTCTTCCTGTAGCCTTCTGAGTTGCGTCACGCCAACCGACTTCCGAGAGATGACGTCGAAAAAGTTGCATAGGCCAAATAGCGTTTCACGGACGTGCGCGTCCATGATCCCACGGATTGCAACTGGAAGTATCTGCATCATCAGCACGTGACAGTCGTGAGACTTCATCCCGCTGAACTTCAGCTTCGCTGGGTCTAGGTATCTGCTTATCTTCCCTGCGTAACCGTAAGGAAGTTTTACTCCTACGAGGCAGGTAAAAAACTGCTCGATCTCCTCCTGACTTAGAGTGAAGCACGCGGGAGGGTAGTCATTTCCGGTCTTCTTGGCCTTTTTGCCTTTGTGAAGACTTTCCGTGTCCTGCTTCGCCTCATCATCATATATAGCGTGAAGCTCATGCCTGATGCCCATTGATTTCAAGTCTGCCCTTGCTTTCGGCCCATCTTTGGTCCTCTCTGGCATGTTGAGCAGGGTACCAAGCAGACTCTCGCACACGTTCTTCGTGATATGCATGACATCAAGGCTGTGAGGCACACGGTGGATCTTCCAGTACGGCAAGTCCCAGAAAACAGACCTCGTTTTCCATACCTTCAACAGCGGCTCTGGCGCCTTTTGCTTCTTTCCTGGCAGTGGGCAATCTTTCCAATTTTTCAACAGCTCGTCTATTTCCTCGCCGCTCCTCGTACGCGGTGTCCTCGGGGTTCGGTTTCACCATCGAACAGATCCTTGCGTTTTCTCCACAGGTCATCGTCGCGAAGCCACCTTCGATGTCCCATGAACATGGTTTTCGAAGACCCGGGATCTCTATCTAGCTGGTGATACGTTGTGTCATCCATGCACCTGACGCATCCAGAAAATCCGTGGACCACCTGCCCCGCGACATATCCGTAACCGAGATAATCGTGCACCGTCGTGAGCAGCGCGGCTCTCATAGGGAAATATTCTTTCTCTGCGGCGTCCCACGTATTGGCTGGCGTTTTCCACAGCGTGTCAAGCTCCTCTTTCAGCAGCCCCAGATACAGATTGATGTCGTTCCCTGGTTGTTTCGGTCCTTCAATTAGCATACTCATGTGAATGTACTTCCTCTTCATGCACAACCAGGGGGAAGGTTGTACATCCACACAAACACATGCCAGGTGCTATGTGTGCTTCTCTGGCTGCCAAACGGATTGACTCCATCGGTGCTCGCGCCGAGCACGATGTTCCTTGGATCGTTCCCAAATTCTAGGTCTACGAAGTTCAACGCTTGCCACTGGCTCGCATCCTTAGGGTGACTCAGCATCTTGTCTGTTTTATCTATCTCCGGATCATTTGCGTCATCTTCTCGCTTCTTCTCCTCCCTATTCGCGTGCCAACGCAGGAGCTTTGCTACCTTAGGGTCCGCGAAATACCGATGCAGACGAGGAGTGATCGGAAAGTACCACACCACTTTTCGAGGAGCTTTCTTCCTCTTCTTATATCGAGTGATGCCGCACACCGGACATATGGTAGACTCCGCGTGCTCGTCCCGATAAATGATGCAATTGTTCATGCACACATGGTATTTCACGTGCGGTAAATCCAGAGGACACACGATTTTCTTCGCCTCCTCGAAACTGGTCGGGCACTTGTTCCCCTTGGGAAGACGTTCGTACCAGAATGACATGTTCTCGTCGAAGCATGCGTCGCTCATTTTGTGTTTTACCTTCATCTCCAGAGCCATGAGCGTTACTTTCAGGCGGGTATCCTCGGGCCTACATCCTTCAAATAATGGAGTAATCGCGGCTAACTCAAGTTGATCCATCTTGGCTTTCTCTCGGGCGGTAGCTCTTGCGTTATCCGTCTGCTTGAGAAGAAGCTCTTGAATATGAGGGTCCTGCACCCAGACCATCGATGGTCCAGCGTCGTCTGCTCCGCCGGCATCATCATCTTCATGATCATGCCCGTCGTCTGCTCTGGCATCTTCCTCATCATCATGTCTTGCATCTTCTACATGATGACTGTGTACACATCACCGTCGTGATCATCTCCTGGGGAGTCTTCGTCTTCTCGCCCGCCCGAGCCGCGGTGGTTGTCTTGCTGCCCTTCCTCATTTCTTGCCCGGCCCCCATGGACGACTTCGTAGTCATCTTCATCACCTTGCCACCGATAGCCATCCATGAAACCACGCAAGAGCAGGTGGTCCCGCACCTGCCCGGAATCCGGGTCTACAATAAGGCTCTTCAGCTTGCATCTTCGACATGGACATCTTATCTCCGTCTCGTTCTTTCGAAGCATCTCGGCCTTCGCGGAGCTCAAAAACCTATTCACGATGCCTTCGGTCATCGTGCAGACCATGGTCGCCTGCGGAGTAGAGCAAAACGATATTTTAGAACCAAGAAAAAATTTGGCATGACTTTCCCTAAAAATAGGACCAAAAAGAATGCTTAATGCCAAAATTCTCGCCGAAACGGAAATGAATCAACATTCCGGCAAAATATTGGCAACTATCGCATTTCAAATACCGATACACCTCCAAACACAAACACATATGCAACACCACAAACATATGCAACACCACGAACATACATAGATCTAGCTAGGCCATAAAAAGTGCATGTGCACATTGTTGTAGGGAGAACAACATAAATATAGCTTCCCCCTTACTTACCTATCAAAACAAGGTAATTTAACCACTTAATTTGAATGAATCTATGGTGGAAATGAGGTGACAAAGAGGAGGCACCCGAGACAAGGAGGAGGTGGAGAGAATGAAGTGGGGAGAAAGTGAGTGTGGGTAGGAGTGGCTATCCAAAATATCTTGTTGGTGCCCACTTACTAACGGCGCACCACCTCAAAATGCACCATTAGTAACCCAGGTTACTAATGGCGCACCTTCTGGTGGTGCGCCATTAGTAGTTTTGCAAAAAAAACATACTAATGGAGCACTGTCCCAAAGTGCGCCATTACTAGTTTAAACTAGTAATGGCGCACTGTGGAACAGTGCGCCATTAGTAATTTTGCAAAAAAAAGAATAAAAAATATAATAAAAAACAACAGTAGTGGCGCACTCTGTGACTGGTGCGCCATTACTAGTTACAACTAGTAATGGTACACTGTGTCTGGATGCGCCATTAGTATGTTTGGAAAAAGAAAAAAAATTGATACTAATGGCGCACCCTGAGCCAGGTGCGCCATTAGTGTATTCAACTCTAATGGCGTACCAGAAGGTGGTGTGCCATTAGTATATACTAATGGTGCACCGCTTGTCTGGTGCGCCATTAGTGTCAATCCCATCTATAGCCTGATACGTCCAAAACGTATCTATAATTTCTGCTTGCTCCATGCCACTTTTGGGTGATATTGCTATGATATTCATACACTTCCATACACTTTTGATCATATTTGGACTAACTTACTAATCCAGTGCACCCCAGTGCCAGTTTCTGTTTTCGGCTGTTTTTGTATTTCAGGTTTTCACGTTACGAGAACTGCCCAGAAAAATCCAGAAAAATTATATAAAAAATCAGCGTTTCGGAAACAATCATGCGTCCGAAGAACAGCCGGGGGGCCACCAGGGCTCCAGGCGCCCTGGCGGCGCGCCCCCCTGGGCCGCGCCGGGGGGGCGCCTGGGCCCCCCGAAGCTTCCCCGATGCCCCCCTTTGGCATATATTTAAAGCGTGCTCCGAAACCCTCAGAACAGGAACTCTTTTCGCGATCCCATCTCTGTTCCGCCGCCGCCGCCGCTTCCAAGATCGGGAGCACCAGGAGAACTCTTCCCGGCACCCTGCCGGAGGGGAGGATCACCACCGGGAGCTTCTCCACCACCATGGACGCCTCCTGGATGACTCGTGAGTAGTCTCCCTTGGACCATGAGTCCATGACCAGTAGCTATGTGATGTTCTCCTCCCGTTCTTGTGCTTCACTAATTAGTCCTCGTGAGCTGCCCTACATGATCGAGGCACCTATGTAATCCTTATGCTGTTGCTATGTTGAGTTTGCTGGGATCCGATGGATTATGAGATTATGTTCAGATTGATCTTGAGTAATATATTTGATTCACCTCTTTTATATTTTTGTTCATAAGTAATTCTTGCATGTTCTCCGTTGTTATTTATTGCTTTGGCCAAGTAGTAGGTAGTGACTCCAAGAGGGAACGTTATGCTCGATTGTGGGTTCATGCCCCTCGATGACTAGCTTGAGTGACAGAAACATGAGTCTAGGGGATGTGTGATACGTCCAAAACGTATCTATAATTTATGCTTGCTCCATGCCACTTTTGGGTGATATTGCTATGATATTCATACACTTCCATACACTTTTGATCATATTTGGACTAACTTACTAATCCAGTGCACCCCAGTGCCAGTTTCTGTTTTCGGCTGTTTTTGTATTTCAGGTTTTCACGTTTCAAGAACTGCCCAGAAAAATCCAGAAAAATTATATAAAAATCAGCGTTTTGGAAACAACACTGCGTCTGAAGGGCAGCCTGGGGGGCCACCAGGGCTCCAGGCGCCCTGGCGGCGCGCCCCCCTGGGCCGCGCCGGGGGGGCGCCTAGGCCCCCCGAAGCTCCCCCGATGCCTTACTTTGGCATATATTTAAAGGACCCTCCGAAACCCTCAGAACAAAAAAACTATTTTCGCGATCCCATCTCTGTTCCGCCGCCGCCGCCGCTTCCAAGATCGGGAGCACCAGGAGAACTCTTCCCGGCACCCTGCCGGAGGGGAGGATCACCACCGGGAGCTTCTCCACCACCATGGACGCCTCCCGGATGACTCGTGAGTAGTCTCCCTTGGACCATGAGTCCATGACCAGTAGCTATGTGATGTTCTCCTCCCGTTCTTGTGCTTCACTAATTAGTCCTCGTGAGCTGCCCTACATGATCGAGGCACCTATGTAATCCTTATGTTGTTGCTATGTTGAGTTTGCTGGGATCCGATGGATTATGAGATTATGTTCAGATTGATCTTGAGTAATATATTTGATTCACCTCTTTTATATTTTTGTTCATAAGTAATTCTTGCATGTTCTCCGTTGTTATTTATTGCTTTGGCCGAGTAATAGGTAGTGACTCCAAGAGGGAACGTTATGCTCGATTGTGGGTTCATGCCCCTCGATGACTAGCTTGAGTGACAGAAACATGAGTCTAGGGGATGTGTTGTTGCCACAAGGGGGAAAACAACGGTGCTTGTGCCCGCGGGTGCAAGGATTGTTTACTTTACGCAAAGTTCTTTTAATGCAGTTGTCTGTTGCATTGAGTTTACACTATGGGTGGGACTCGCAACTTAATACCAGCGAGATGTTCTGGATAGATGTCTCAAGGTGGATGATTAGTAGTAGATATTGATGGATTTCGGTCTACTTACTTTGGTGTACCGCCCATGCTTTGAACCTCAACCTTTCTTGCAATGTAGTCAGCATTGGTTTGCGTTCGTGGTCCTGTCAATTGCCCAGCTGTAATTTGTTTACCTCACATAGTTGTTTTATCGTCTTTTGGGAGAGAGACATCACTAGTGAACATCATGAGACTCCGGTCCATATTACCATCATTGATTACATCCACTATTTACTTTTCGTTATTATTTACTATTGCAAAACACTATCTATCACTACTATCATTGCTTTTAATCCTTTGTGAACTACAAGGCCGGAGGGATTGACAACCACTCTGTACTCGTTGGGAGCAAAGTTATTTGTATCTGTGTGCAGGTCCACGTTGATTGCTACTAATCTGGCGCCGTAGCAATTGACACCTACTTGTTGAACCTAGGAGTCTCTGGGGATTCGATCCTTGGCATCTTTGCTAAGGGAAAACACTTCTACAATACTGCATCTTACACCTTCCACTTGGGGTAACCAACGAGGGGTTCGAGGCCCATCAAGGAGTATTTTCTCGCGCCGTTGCCGGGGACTCCACTCTTCAGGATAGGGGAGTTGCATGCTATCTTTTACCTTTGCTTTTTAGTCTTGTTAGTTTACCTTTCGTTTTTGCTTTAGTACCTTTTTATCGAAAATCACAAAAAATAGTTATCTTGCTTGCTTGCTACTATGGGTTCCATCGAGAACACCAAGTTGTGTGACTTCACTAGTCACAACAACAATGACTTTATCAGCACACCTATCACTACACCTGCCACTTCAGCACCTTCATATGAAATTAAACCTGCTTTACTGAACTTAGTCATGAGAGAACAATTCTCCGGTGCTGGGGATGATGCTGCTTTACACTTTAACAACTTTGTTGAACTTTGTGATATGCAAAAGTACCAAGAAATAGATGGTAATATTGTTAAGCTTAAGCTTTTTCCTTTCTCCTTGAGAGGAGGAGCTAAAATTTGGTTTCAGTCTTTGCCTAGAAATAGCATAGATTCTTGGGACAAGTGCAAAGATGCTTTTAACGGAAAATACTATCCACCTGCTAAAATTATCCAACTTAGAAGTAACATAATGAATTTTAAACAATTGGATAATGAACACTTTGCCCAAGCTTGGGAACGTATGAAGTCTCTTATCAAGAACTGCCCTACTCATGGTTTGACTACTTGGATGGTTATCCAAACTTTTTATGCAGGCTTGAACTTTACCTCGCCGAACTTGTTAGACTCGGCCGCGGAAGGAACTTTTATGTCAACTACACTTGGTGCTGCCACAAAGCTTCTTGATGAGATGATGACCAACTATTCCCAATGGCACACCGAACGCGCTCCAACAGGTAGGAAGGTAAACTCTGTCAAGGAGATTTCCTCCCTTAATGAAAAAATTGACTTGATCATGTCTCTACTTTCGAAGCAATCTTCTGTTGATCCTCGTTATGACCCTTTAGATTCTGTGATTGCTGATGCTTATAGGAGTAACTTTGGTAGTAATTCTAGACCGTTCCCCTCTAATTCTTATGGGAACAACAATGCTTATCCTAGCACCAAGAACTCCATTCAAAAAGATAGAGATTTGCCTGGCTATGAGAAACTGCTAGAAATAGAGAAGGCCACTAAGAATTACATGCACACCCAATATGAACAAAACAAAACCTTCTCGAGGCAATTAAATGAGCATACTGCTATCTTGCAAGACATTAGTAGACGATTAGAGAACATAAATATTGAGATTTCTAACCTCCAGACTAGACTCACTATCACTGAGACCCAAGTTTCCAACATGTCCCACACCCAAGCTACTTTGATAAACCAAATGGTAGCTAAACCCGAAGTAGCTGCATCCCTGAGGGAGGAAGAAGAAAGAATTAAGAGCCTTCCTACCCACCACACTGTTGCTACTATCCAAGTTATTGAGGATGTTCACACTCTTAGCACCCAATGTACTCCTGGTCCCAATGGACCTATTAATGGTGATGCTATGACTATAGAAACTACCAAACAAGTGAACCTTAAGGACACCACTACCACTTTACTTGATGCTCGTGACCTTGATTTTGATAATTGCACTCTTACCAAAGTTATTGATTTCCTTCACAAGATGTCTAGAGATCCCCGCACTAGCACGCTTAACCTTGCCTTCACAGAGCATATCACTAATGCTCTCATCAAAGCTAGGGAGGAGAAACTTAGAGTAGAAGCCTCCATACCTAGAAATCTAGAAGATGGTTGGGATCCTATGATAAAAATTAAGTTGAATGACTTCTCTTGTTATGCATTATGTGATGTTGGTGCTAGTACCTCTGTTATGCCCAAAAGAATATATGATATGCTAAAATTGAAACCTTATGATTCTTGTTCTTTTGGTGTTCATCTCGTTGATTCTTCCATAAAGAAACCTTTGGGGAGGATCGACGATGTTCTTATTGTTGTCAATGATAATTACGTGTCTGTTGATTTTACTATTATGGATATTGAATGTGATCCTTCTTGTCCAATTATTTTGGGACGTCCCTTTTTACGCACCGTTGGTGCTGTCATTGACATGAAAGAGGGTAATATAAAATTTCAGTTTCCTCTCAAGAAAGGGATGGAACACTTCCCTCGAAAGAAGATGAAGTTACCTTTTGAGTCCGTTGTACGGGCTAGTTATTCTTTTACTCTTGATAAAACTTGATCTATGCATTATGCCTAGCTTAAAGGCATAAAAGAAAGCGCTTTTGGGAGGCAGCCCACATGAATAAATTTTTTGCTTTTGTTGTGTCTTGATGTTGTTTACTGTTGGAGCATCATCATTGTATCTTTGCTTTTCATATTTGTGCCAAGTATAGCCTCCGATTGCTAGAAAGTTCAAAAGTTGTGAGGTGCTGTCCAGGAAACAGATTCTGTCCTTGGATAGAAAAATTCGTATAAAATCACCAGATCATCTTTTTGGTCTGAATTTTTCGACAGCGTTCTCTATATAATTGTCTTTCATGCGTCTGTTCTGAGTTTTTTGATTTGAGTTGCAGAAGTATCCCGAACAGATCGATTACTACCTGTTGTTCTGTTTTTCACAGATTCTGTCATGTTTTGCCTTACCTTCACTTTGCAAATCAAGAGCTTGCTTTTTCTTTGCAAAAAACTTTGGCAATCTTGAGAAACAGTAGAACTTCAAGAATATCCTTATTTCCAGCAAGGTATAATTATTTTATTAAGGGTACTAACCTCGCTAATCAGATTATGATGAGTTATGTATGAAGGGAGTTTTCAAGTGTGCGAGGGAAGATGATAAAAAGATTCAGGAGTGTCAAGCGCTCAAGCTTGGGGATGCCCCCGTGCACCCCCAAGAAATATTCAAGGAGACTCAAGCGTCTAAGCTTGGGTATGCCCCCGTGCATCCCCTTCTCCATCAACATTATCAGTTCGTCTTTCGTTTCGCTATATTTTTATCACTTCATGTGTTATGTGCTATGCTTGGAGCGTCTTGCTTTTAGTTTTCTTTTTAGTTTTTCATAACGAGTCGGAACCCAGCATTCCTTTATGTGGGAGAGAAACATGCTCCACTTCTACCTAGAACATAACATACAATTTTCATGTCTATCTATGTTGTGTGTGTTCTTTGTCTTTTAATAGCTACTATCATGCTCCGCTCTTAGTATTCATGCCTATCTTTTCAAAGAGCTTTTGTTTAGTTGGTTGCTTGAACTCTCTTTAATTACCATGCTCACCTTATTAAGAGAGTTTGCTTCCATTGCATTGGTTAATGTGTCTATGATAAAGATGCTACTTGCATGATGGTGCTTAGTAGTTCAGGTTTTCTTATGGTTAATCTCAAATAGCTGGGGGGTTCCCAATGTGTTATTGGAGTACCAACTTGATTTGTTTGCCTATGATATGGTATGGTTTAGTAATATCTTCCTTCGAGAATTTATTTTGATTGACTTGGCGTATGCTCACGCATATTTAAGACTGTAAAGAAAGTCTGTCGAGCCTTGATGATCTTTTATTTCTGAGTAGCGATATAACTACCATGCCTAATTCAATATTGCTTTGTCGCTCTGCATGATTATGACCGTCATTGCTCTCTTAGTTGGTCGCTCCCAGTCTTTTGCTAACCTCCACCTGTACTAAGCAAACTAACCATGCAATACATAGCTCATGGGAAAGTAGCCTAAAAACTATTGTGGTAATAAATATGTTGCTTATGTATCTTATTTCTTATAAGTTGCTTGCTGAGCGGTAACCATGTTTCTGGGGACGCCATCAACTGTCACACTTTTGTTGAATATCATGTGAGTTGTTATGCATGTTCGTCTTGTCTGAAGTAAGGGTGATTTACCGTGGGTTGAATGACTATGCATATTGTTAGAGAAGAACATTGGGCCGCCAACCAAAGCCATGCATCATGGTGGAAGTTTTAGCTTGGACCTTAATCCTCAATCTCTCATGAGAATATGCTTATGCAGTAAAGAGGAGTCCATCATCTATTTTCTATGTTGTCCCGGTATGGATGTCCTCAAGTTGAGATCTGTCAAAAACGAGAAATCAAATGCGATTTATCTCCTTGGACCTTTGTACAGGTGGCATAGAGGTACCCCTTTGTGACACTTGGTCAAAACATATGTAGTGCAATGATAACCCATGGAGATCCGAGCTAATTAGGACAAGGAGCGAGCACTATTGGTATTCGATGCATGAGGCTTGCAACTTATAGGATGTTTTATGCATGACACATATGAAGTACTACTACCGTTGACACAATTGCTTCCATGTTTTCAAAATAAAAAGCTCTAGCACATAACCTTTCTTTTACCTTTATGTTAAAGCACCAACTACTGAGAGCATGATTGTCATTCTGAGTGTAATGTGCATTGTCCCAAAGTAGCATTGTCTTTTGCATGATTGTGATATCGTTTATTCTGAAATGATTGTATCTAGTCATCACTTAAACCTTGAAGGTGCCCCTGCATTTATGTTTTGCATCACTAAAGGGGGCAAGCTAGATATCACTTTATCATATTTGCACATCATGTTCATTGCAAATCTTTTTGATGTTTCAGTTTCATGTTGTAAAACTTTCAGTCATTTGTGATTTTCTTTTGAGGCAACTTAACTACTTTAGAATCATTGTCTCAGTAAGCTTTTGTCATATGACTATGAAAAAGTCCTATATGGTTAATAGCATGTCACCACAGAAATTATTCTTGTTATCATTTACCTACTCGAGGACGAGCAGGAATTAAGCTTGGGGATGTTGATACGTCCAAAACGTATCTATAATTTCTGCCTGCTCCATGCCACTTTTGGGTGATATTGCTATGATATTCATACACTTCCATACACTTTTGATCATATTTGGACTAACTTACTAATCCATGAAGGAAATATGCCCTAGAGGCAATAATAAAGTTGTTATTTATATTTCCTTATATCATGATAAATGTTTATTATTCATGCTAGAATTGTATTAACCGGAAACTTAGTACATGTGTGAATACATAGACAAAACAGTATGTCCGTAGTATGCCTCTACTAGACTAGCTCATTGATCAAAGATGGTTATGTTTCCTAGCCATAGACATGAGTTGTCATTTGATCAACGAGATCACATCATTAGGAGAATGATGTGATGGACAAGACCCATCCGTTAGCATAGCACTATGATCGTTTAGTTTTACTGCTATTGCTTTCTTCGTGACTTATACATGTTCCTATGACTATGAGATTATGCAACTCCCGAATACCGTAGGAACACCTTGTGTGCTATCAAACGTCACAACGTAACTGGGTGATCATAAAGATGCTCTACAGGTGTCTCCAAAAGTATTTGTGGTGTTGGCATAGATCAAGATTAGGATTTGTCACTCCGAGTGTCGGAGAGGTATCTCTGGGCCCTCTCGGTAACACACATCATAATAAGCCTTGCAAGCAAAAGACTAATGAGATAGTCATGAGATGATGTGTTACGGAATGAGTAAAAGAGACTTGCCGGTAACGAGATTGAACTAGGTATAGAGATACCGACGATCGAATCTCGGGCAAGTAACATACCGATGACAAAAGGAACAACGTATGTTGTTATGCGGTTTGAACGATAAAGATCTTCGTAGAATATGTAGGAACCAATATGAGCATCCAGGTTCCGCTATTGGTTATTGACCGGAGATGAGTCTCGGTCATGTCTACATAGTTCTCGAACCCGTAGGGTCCGCACGCTTAACGTTTGATGACGATCGGTATTATGAGTTTATGAGTTTTGATGTACCGAAGGAGTTCGGAGTCCCGGATGAGACCGGGGACATGACGAGGAGTCTCGAAATGGTCGAGACGTAAAGATCGATATATTGGACGACTATATTCGGACATCGGAAAGGTTCCGAGTGATTCGGGTATTTTTCGGAGTATATGGGCCTTATTGGGCCATACGGGAATAGAGGAGAAAGGCCAAAAGGAAGGAGGCGCGTGCCTCCCCTCTAGTCCGAATTGGACAAGGGGTGCAGCCCCCTTTTCCTTCTCCCTCTCCACCTCTTTCCTTCTCTCCTACTCCGGAAAGGAAAGGGGAATCCTACTAGGACTTGGGAGTCCTAGTAGGACTCCCCACACTTGGCGCGCCCCTTCTAGGGCCGGCCTCTCCCTTGCTCCTTTATATACGGGGGCAGGGGGGCACCCTAGGACACACAAGTTGAATTGTTCTAGCCGTGTACGGTGTCCCCCTCCACAGAAACACACCTCGGTCATACCGTTGCAGTGCTTAGGCGAAGCCCTACGCCAGTAGATACATCATATCCGTCACCACGCCGTCGTGCTGACGAAACTCTCCCGTGAAGCTCAACTGGATCAAGAGCTCGTGGGACGTCATCAAGCTGAACGTGTGCTGAACGCGGAGGTGCCGTACGTTCGGTGCTTGATCGGTTGGATCGCGAAGAAGTTCGACTACATCAACCGCGTCGCTTGACGCTTCCGCTCCCGGTCTACGAGGGTACGTAGACACACTCTCCCCTCTCGTTGCTATGCATCTAGTAGATAGATCTTGCGTGATCGTAGGAAAATTTTGAAAATACTACATTACCCAACAGTGGCATCATGAGCCAGGTCTATGCGTAGATGATATGCACGAGTAGAACACAATGAGTTGTGGGCGATACTAGTCATACTGCTTACCAGCATGTCATACTTTGCTTCGGCGGTATTGTGAGATGAAGCGGCCCGGACCGACATTACGCGTACGCTTACGCGAGACTGGTTTCACCGTTACGAGCACTCGATGCTTAAAGGTGACTGGCGGGTGTCTGTCTCTCTCACTTTAGCTGAATCAAGTGTGGCTACGCCCGGTCCTTGTGAAGGTTAAAACAGCACATACTTGACGAAACATCATTGTGGTTTTGTATGTGTAGGTAAGAACGGTTCTTGCTAAGCCCGTAGCAGCCACGTAAAACTGGCAACAACAAAGTAGAGGACGTCTAACTTGTTTTTGCAGGGCATGTTGTGATGTGATATGGTCAAGACATGATGAGTTATACGGTTTTGTATGAGATGATCATGTTTTGTAATGTTATCGGCAACTGGCAGGAGCCATATGGTTGTCGCTTTATTGTATGAAATGCAATCGCCATGTAATTGCTTTACTTTATCACTAAGCGGTAGCGATAGTCGTAGAAGCAATAGTTGGCGAGACGACAACGATGCTACGATGGAGATCAAGGTGTTGCGCCGGTGACGAAGGTGATCATGACGGTGCTTTGGAGATGGAGATCAAAAGCACAAGATGATGATGGCCATATCATGTCACATATTTTGATTGCATGTGATGTTTATCTTATTATGCTTCTTATTTTGCTTAGAACAACGGTAGCATTATAAGATGATCCCTTACTAAATTTCAAGGTATAAGTGTTCTCCCTGAGTATGCACCGTTGCGAAAGTTCGTCGTGCCGAGACACCACGTGATGATCGGGTGTGATAAGCTCTACGTTCAAATACAACGGGTGTAAGCCAGTTTTGCACACGCAGAATACTCGGGTTAAACTTGACGAGCCTAGCATATGCAGATATGGCATCGGAACACTGGAGACCGAAAGGTCGAGCGTGAATCATATAGTAGATATGATCAACATAAGATGTTCACCATTGAAACTACTCCATCTCACGTGATGATCGGACATGGTTTAGTTGATTTGGATCACGTGATCATTTAGATGACCGGAGGGATGTCTATCTAAGTGGGAGTTCTTAAGTAATATGATTAATTGAACTTTAATTTATCATGAACTTAGTCCTGGTAGTATTAGCATATCTATGTTGTAGATCAAAAGCACAAGATGATGATGGCCATATCATGTCACATATTTTGATTGCATGTGATGTTTATCTTATTATGCTTCTTATTTTGCTTAGAACGACGGTAGCATTATAAGATGATCCCTTACTAAATTTCAAGGTATAAGTGTTCTCCCTGAGTATGCACCGTTGCGAAAGTTCGTCGTGCCGAGACACCACGTGATGATCGGGTGTGATAAGCTCTACGTTCAAATACAACGGGTGTAAGCCAGTTTTGCACACGCAGGATACTCGGGTTAAACTTGACGAGCCTAGCATATGCAGATATGGCCTCGGAACACTGGAGACCGAAAGGTCGAGCGTGAATCATATAGTAGATATGATCAACATAAGATGTTCACCATTGAAACTACTCCATCTCACGTGATGATCGGACATGGTTTAGTTGATTTGGATCACGTGATCATTTAGATGACTAGAGGGATGTCTATCTAAGTGGGAGTTCTTAAGTAATATGATTAAATTGAACTTTAATTTATCATGAACTTAGTCCTCGTAGTATTAGCATATCTATGTTGTAGATCAATAGCTCACGATGTTGCTCCCCGTTTATTATTATTTTTATATGTTCCTAGAGAAAACTAAGTTGAAAGATGTTAGTAGCAATGATGCGGAATTGTTCCGTGATCTGAGGATTATCCTCATTGCTGCACAGAGAATTATGTCCTTGATGCACCGCGAGGTGACAGACCTATTGCAGGAGCAGATGTAGACGTTATGAACGTTTTGACAAAAGCTCGGTATGATGACTACATGATAGTTTAAGTGCACCATGCTTTACGGCTTAGAACCGGGACTTCAAAAACGTTTTGAACGCCACGGAGCATATAAGATGTTCCAAGAGTTGAAATTAGTATTTCATACTCATGCCCGTGTCGAGAGGTATAAGACTTCTGACAGTACTTTGCCTACAAGATGGAGGAGAATAGCTCAACCAGTGAGCATGTGCTCAGATTGTCTGGGTACTACAATTACTTGAATCAAGTGGGAGTTAATCTTCTAGATAAGATAGTAATTGTCAAAGTTCTCTAGTCACTATCACCAAGTTAGTAGAACTTCGTGATGAACTATAATATGCAAGGGATGACGAGAGTAATTCCCGAGCTCTTCGCGATGCTGAAGTCGGCGAAGGTAGAAATCATGAAAAAGCATCAAGTGTTGATGGTTAACAAGACCACTTGTTTCAAGTAAAGGGCAAAGGGATAGTAGGGGAACTTCAAGAAGAATGACAAGCAAGTTGTCACTCCCGTGAAGAAACCCAAAGCTAAAACTCAAGCCTGAAACTAAGTGCTTCTACTGTAAAGGAAATGGTCACTGGAAGTGGAACTACCCTAGATACTTGGCGGATAAGAAGGATGGCAAAGTGAACAAAGGTATATTTTGATATACAGATTATTGATGTGTATTTTACTAGTGTTCATAGCAACCCCTAAGTATTTGATACTGGTTCAGTTGCTAAAGAGTAGTAACTCGAAATGGGAGTTGCATAATGAACAGAAACTAGTTAAAGGTGAAGTGACGATGTGTGTTGGAAGTGGTTCCAAGATTGATATGATCATCATTGCACACTCCCTATACTTTTGGGATTAGCGTAGAACCTAAATAAATGTTATTTGGCATTTGCGTTAAAGCATGAATATGATTTGATCATGTTTATTGCAATACGGTTATTCATGTAAGTTAGAGAATAATTGTTGTTCTGTTTACATGAATAAAACCTTCTATGGTCATACACCCAATGAAAATGGTTTGTTGGATCTCGATCGTGTGATACACATATTCATAATATTGAAGCCAAAAGATGCAAGGTTAATAATGATAGTGCAACTTATTTGTGGCACTGCCGTTTAGGTCATAATGGTGTAAAGCGCATGAAGAAACTCCATAGTGATGGACTTTTGGAATCACTTGATTATGAATCACTTGGTGCTTGCGAACCATGCCTCATGGGCAAGATGACTAAAACTCCGTTCTCAGGAACAATGGAGCGAGCAACAGATTTGTTGGAGATCATACATATAGATGTATGTGGACCAATGAGTGTTGAAGCTCGCGGCGGGTATCGTTATTTTCTGACCTTCACTGATGATTTGAGCAGATATGGGTATATCTACTTAATGAAGCACAAGTCTGAAACATTTGAAAAGTTCAAAGAATTTTAGAGTGAAGTGGAGAATCATCGTAACAAGAAAATAAGAGTTTCTACGATATGATCGTAGAAGTAAAATATTTGAGTTAGCGAGTTTGGCCTTCAGTAAAAACAATGTGAAATAGTTTCACTACTCACGCCACCTGGAACACCACAGTGTAATGGTGTGTCCGAACGTCATAACCGTACTTTATTAGATATGGTGCAATCGATGATGTCTCTTACCGATCTACCACTATCGCTTTTGGGGTTATGCATTAGAGACAGCTACATTCACGTTAAATAGGGCACCATCTAAATCCGTGGAGATGACACCGTATGAACTGTGGTTTGACGAGAAACCTAAGCTGTCATTTCTTTAAGTTTGGGACTGCGATGCTTATGTGAAAAAGTTTCAACATGATAAGCTCGAACCCAAATCGGAGAAGTAAATCTTCATAGGATACCCAAAAGAAACTGTTGGGTACACCTTCTATCACAGATCCGAAGGCAAGGTCTTTGTTGCTAAGAGTGGATCCTTTCTAGAGAAGGAGTTTCTCTCGAAAGAAGTGAGTGGGAGGAAAGTAGAACTTGATGAGGTAATTGTACCTTCTCCCGGATTGGAAAGTGGAACATCACAGAAAATTGTTCCAGTGATTCCTACACCAATCAGTGAGGAAGCTAATGATGATGATCATGAAACTTCGTAGATCAACCAGAGTTCGTTCCGCACCAGAGTGGTACGGCAACCCAGTTCTGGAAATCATGTTACTAGACCATGATGAACCTGCGAACTATGAGGAAGTGATGATGAGCCCAGATTCCGCAAAATGGCTTGAGGCCATGAAATCTGAGATGGGATCCATGTATGAGAACAAAGTGTGGACTTTGGTTGACTTGCCCGATGATCGGCAAGCCATCGAAAATAAATGGATCTTCAAGAGGAAGACTGACGCTGACAGTAATGTTACTGTTTACAAAGCTCGACTTGTTGTGAAAGTTTTTCAACAAGTTCAAGGAGTTGACTACGATGAGACTTTCTCACCCGTAGCGATGTTTAAGTCTGTCCGAATCATGTTAGCAATTGCCGCATTTTATGAAATCTGGCAAATGGATAACAAATCTGCATTCTTTAATGGATTTATTAAAGAAGACGTGTATATGATGCAACCAGAAGGTTTTGTCAATCCTAAAGATGCTAACAAAATGTGCAAGCTCCAGCGATCCATCTATGGACTGGTGCAAGCATCTCGGAGTTGGAATATACGCTTTGATAAGTTGATCAAAGCATATAGATTTATACAGACTTGCGGTGAAGCCTGTATTTACAAGAAGTGAGTGGGAGCACTACAACCTTTCTGATAAGTATATGTGAATGACATATTGTCGATCGGATATGATGTAGAATTTTCTGGAAAGCATAAAGGAGTGTTTGAAAGGAGTTTTTCAAAGAAAGACCTTGGTGAAGCTGATAACATATTGGGCATCAAGATCTATAGAGATAGATCAAGACGCTTGATAAGACTTTCGATGAGTACATACCTTGATAAGATTTTGAAGTAGTTCAAAATGGATCAGTCAAAGAAGGAGTTCTTGCCTGACTTGTAAGGTGTGAAGTTCAGTAAGACTCAAAGCCAGACCACGGCAGAAAAATATAGAGAGAATGAAAGTCATTCCCTATGCCTCAGCCATAGGTTCTATAAAGTATGCCATGCTGTGTACAAAACACGTTGTGTACCTTGCCATGAGTTTGACAGGGAGGTACAATAGTGATCCAGGAGTAGATCACTGTACAACGGTCAAAATTATCCTTAGTAATTGGATGACTAAGGAAATATTTCTCGATTATGGAGGTGATAAAGAGTTCGTCGTAAAGGGTTACGCCGATGCAAGCTTTGACACTAAATCCAGATGACTCTAAGTATCAATCTGGATGTGTATTGAAAGTGGGAGCAATTAGCTAGAGTAGCTCCATGCAGAGCATTGTAGACATAGAAATTTGCGAAATACATACGGATCTGAATGTGACAGACCCGTTGACTAAACTTCTCTCACAAGCAAAACATAATCACACCTTATTACTCTTGGGTATTAATCACATAGCGATGTGAACTAGATTATTGACTCTAGTAAACCCTTTGGGTGTTGTTCACATGGCGATGTGAACTATGGGTGTTATTCACATAACGATGTGAACTATCGGTATTAAATCACATGGCGATGTGAGCTAGATTATTGACTCTAGTGCAAGTGGGAAACTGAAGGAAATATGCCCTAGAGGCAATAATAAAGTTGTTATTTATATTTCCTTATATCATGATAAATGTTTATTATTCATGCTAGAATTGTATTAACCGGAAACTTAGTACATGTGTGAATACATAGACAAAACAGTATGTCCCTAGTATGCCTCTACTAGACTAGCTCATTGATCAAAGATGGTTATGTTTCCTAGCCATAGACATGAGTTGTCATTTGATCAACGGGATCACATCATTAGGAGAATGATGTGATGGACAAGACCCATCTGTTAGCATAGCACTATGATCGTTTAGTTTTACTGCTATTGCTTTCTTCATGACTTATACATGTTCCTATGACTATGAGATTATGCAACTCCCGAATACCGTAGGAACACCTTGTGTGCTATCAAACGTCACAACGTAACTGGGTGATCATAAAGATGCTCTACAGGTGTCTCCAAAAGTATTTGTGGTGTTGGCATAGATCAAGATTAGGATTTGTCACTCCGAGTGTCGGAGAGGTATCTCTGGGCCCTCTCGGTAACACACATCATAATAAGCCTTGCAAGCAAAAGACTAATGAGATAGTCACGAGATGATGTGTTACGGAACGAGTAAAAGAGACTTGCCGGTAACGAGATTGAACTAGGTATAGAGATACCGACGATCGAATCTCGGGCAAGTAACATACCGATGACAAAAGGAACAACGTATGTTGTTATGCGGTTTGAACGATAAAGATCTTCGTAGAATATGTAGGAACCAATATGAGCATCCAGGTTCCGCTATTGGTTATTGACCGAAGATGAGTCTCGGTCATGTCTACATAGTTCTCGAACCCGTAGGGTCCGCACGCTTAACGTTTGATGACAATCGGTATTATGAGTTTATGAGTTTTGATGTACCGAAGGAGTTCGGAGTCCCGGATGAGACCGGGGACATGACGAGGAGTCTCGAAATGGTCGAGACGTAAAGATCGATATATTGGACGACTATATTCGGACATCGGAAAGGTTCCGAGTGATTCGGGTATTTTCGGAGTATATCAGCCTTATTGGGCCATACGGGAATAGAGGAGAAAGGCCAAAAGGAAGGAGGCGCGTGCCTCCCCTCTGGTCCGAATTGGACAAGGGGTGCAGCCCCCTTTTCCTTCTCCCTCTCCACCTCTTTCCTTCTCTCCTACTCCGGAAAGGAAAGGGGAATCCTACTAGGACTTGGGAGTCCTAGTAGGACTCCCCACACTTGGCGCGCCCCCTCTAGGGCCGGCCTCTCCCTTGCTCCTTTATATACGGGGGCAGGGGGGCACCCTAGGACACACAAGTTGAATTGTTCTAGCCGTGTACGGTGCCCCCCTCCACAGAAACACACCTCGGTCATACCGTTGCAGTGCTTAGGCGAAGCCCTGCGCCAGTAGATACATCATATCCGTCACCACGCCGTCGTGCTGACGAAACTCTCCCGTGAAGCTCAACTGGATCAAGAGCTCGTGGGACGTCATCAAGCTGAACGTGTGCTGAACGCGGAGGTGTCGTACGTTCGGTGCTTGATCGGTTGGATCGCGAAGAAGTTCGACTACATCAACCGCGTCACTTGACGCTTCCGCTCCCGGTCTACGAGGGTACGTAGACACACTCTCCCCTCTCGTTGCTATGCATCTAGTAGATAGATCTTGCATGATCGTAGGAAAATTTTGAAAATACTACGTTACCCAACAATCCAGTGCACCCCAGTGCCAGTTTCTGTTTTCGGCTGTTTTTGTATTTCAGGTTTTCACGTTTCGAGAACTGCCCAGAAAAATTATATAAAAAATCAGCGTTCCGGAAACAACACTGCGTCCGAAGGGCAGCCTGGGGGGGCCACCAGGGCTCCAGGCGCCCTGGCGGCGCGCCCCCCTGGGCCGCGCCGGGGGGGGGGGGCCTGGGCCCCCCGAAGCTCCCCCGATGCCCTACTTTGGCATATATTTAAAGGACCCTCCGAAACCCTCAGAACAAAAAAAACTCTTTTCGCGATCCCATCTCTGTTCCGCCGCCGCCGCCGCTTCCAAGACCGGGAGCACCAGGAGAACTCTTCCCGGCACCCTGCCGGAGGGGAGGATCACCACCAGGAGCTTCTCCACCATCATGGATGCCTCCCGGATGACTCGTGAGTAGTCTCCCTTGGACCATGAGTCCATGACCAGTAGCTATGTGATGTTCTCCTCCCATTCTTGTGCTTCACTAATTAGTCCTCGTGAGCTGCCCTACATGATCGAGGCACCTATGTAATCCTTATGCTGTCGCTATGTTGAGTTTGCTGGGATCCGATGGATTATGAGATTATGTTCAGATTGATCTTGAGTAATATATTTGATTCACCTCTTTTATATTTTTGTTCATAAGTAATTCTTGCATGTTCTCCGTTGTTATTTATTGCTTTGGCCGAGTAATAGGTAGTGACTCCAAGAGGGAACGTTATGCTCGATTGTGGGTTCATGCCCCTCGATGACTAGCTTGAGTGACAGAAACATGAGTCTAGGGGATGTGCTGTTGCCACAAGGGGGAAAACAACGGTGCTTGTGCCCGCTGGTGCAAGGATTGTTTACTTTACGCAAAGTTCTTTTAATGCAGTTGTCTGTTGCATTGAGTTTACACTATGGGTGGGACTCGCAACTTAATACCAGCGAGATGTTCTGGATAGATATCTCAAGGTGGATGATTAGTAGTAGATATTGATGGATTTCGTTCTACTTACTTTGGCGTACCGCCCATGCTTTGAACCTCAACCTTTCTTGCAATGTAGTCAGCATTGGTTTGCGTTCGTGGTCCTGTCAATTGCCCAGCTGTAATTTGTTTACCTCACATAGCTGTTTTATCGTCTTTTGGGAGAGAGACATCACTAGTGAACATCATGAGACTCCGGTCCATATTACCATCATTGATCACACCCGCTATTTACTTTTCATTATTTACTATTGCAAAACACTATCTATCACTACTATCATTGCTTTTAATCCTTTGTGAATAAGGATGGCAATTTTATCCATTGACATGGATATCCATGGATATCCGACCCGAATGGATAGGGTTTGGATATGCTTTTGTGTCCATGGGCAGCGCCCAAACCCGACCCGATTAATCATGGGTAGGGCATGGATATAATCTTGTACCCGTGGGTATATCCAAACCCGACCCAATAGGATGACTTAATGGGCAAAACTATGCTATCCCTACCCCGCAGTTACATGTCCCACTGCAATTTTACATTTGTTATCCAAAAGATGCAAAAGAAATTACACAATCCCCGTCATAAATTTTATTAGTTGACATTCAATCCCCTCTGTAACATACCCCAATGCCCTTCCCTTATTTTTATCTCATTGTTAAATGACTCATCATTCTCATGTATTAGAAAAATACTAAATGATCTTATGTTGTTAGTGGACGTTGATTTACCATAGGTGAAGCCTAGCCTGCCACGAAGTGAAGAATAGAAGAGCTTATGTTAACATTGTGTTATGTCTTATTTATATGTCTAGAGAGGACCCAATGGATATCCAGTGGGTATGGATATCCATCGGGTTTGGACATGGACACAATTTTTCACCCATGGAATTTTTCATGGGTGGGCAAAGGCTTTCTTCGTGGATATGGATATGGATTTGATTTTATTCAACCCGATCCAAACCCGACCCATTGCCATCCTTATTTGTGAACTACAAGGCCGGAGGGATTGACAACCACTATGTACTCGTTGGGAGCAAAGTTATTTGTATCTGTGTGCAGGTCCACGTTGACTGCTACTATCTGGCGCCGTAGCAATTGACACCTACTTGTTGAACCTAGGAGTCTCTGGGGATTCGATCCTTGGCATCTTTGCTAAGGGAAAACACTTCTACAATACTGCATCTTACACCTTCCACTTGGGGTAACCAACGAGGGGTTCGAGGCCCATCAAGGAGTATTTTCTGGCGCCGTTGCCGGGGACTCCACTCTTCAGGATAGGGGAGTTGCATGCTATCTTTTACCTTTGCTTTTTAGTCTTGTTAGTTTACCTTTAAATTTTTGCTTTAGTACCTTTTTATCGAAAATCACAAAAATAGTTATCTTGCTTGCTTGCTACTATGGGTTCCACTGAGAACACCAAGTTGTGTGACTTCACTAGTCACAACAACGATGACTTTATCAGCACACCTATCACTACACCTGCCACTTCAGCACCTTCATATGAAATTAAACCTGCTTTACTGAACTTAGTTATGAAAGATCAATTCACCGGTGCTGGAGATGATGCTGCTTTACACTTGAACAACTTTGTTGAACTTTGTGATATGCAAAAGTACCACGAAATAGATGGTAATATTGTTAAGCTTAAGCTTTTTCCTTTCTCCTTGAGAGGAGGAGCTAAAATTTGGTTTCAGTCTTTGCCTAGAAATAGCATAGATTCATGGGACAAGTGCAAAGATGCTTTTATCGGAAAATACTATCCACCTGCTAAAATTATCCAACTTAGAAGTAACATAATGAATTTTAAACAATTGGATAATGAACACGTTGCCCAAGCTTGGGAACGTATGAAATCTCTTATCAAGAACTGCCCTACTCACGGTTTAACTACTTGGATGGTTATCCAAACTTTTTATGCAGGCTTGAACTTTACCTCGCGGAACTTGTTAGATTCGGCCGCGGGAGGAACTTTTATGTCAACTACACTTGGTGTTGCCACAAAGCTTCTCGATGAGATGATGACCAACTATTCCCAATGGCACACCGAACGCGCTCCAACAGGTAGGAAGGTAAACTCTATCGAGGAGATTTCCTCCCTTAATGAAAAAGTTGACTTAATCATGTCTCTACTTTTGAAGCAATCTACTGTTGATCCACGTGATGTTCCTTTAAATTCTTTGATTGCTCAAGAACAAGTAGATGTGAACTTTATCTCGAGAAACAATGTTAACAACAATGCTTATAGGAGTAATTTTGGTAGCAATCCTAGACCGTTCCCCTCTAATTCTTATGGGAACAACAATGCTTATCCTAGTACCAAGAACTCCAATACTGAACTAAAGACTATGCTTAGAGATTTCATCACTACCCAAAAAGCCTTTAATAAGAGTGTAGAAGAAAAACTACATAAACTAGATGATCTTTATTTTAAGGTAGACCACTTAGCCAATGAGGTAAAATTGCTTAAAATTAAAACTTCCCCTCTTGAGGAGAGGGAAGTCACTCCTATAAATGCTATTCAAGTGCAAATTAATGAAAATATTAGGATGATGGCTAAACTTAAAGAAAGATGGGCTAGAGAAAGGGAGGAAGAAGAGAGAATTAAGAGCCTTCCTACCCACCACACTGTTGCTAATATCCAAGTTGTTGAGGATGTTCACACTCTTAGCACCCAATGTACTCCTAGTCCCATTGGACCTATTAATGGTGATGCTATGACTATAGAAACCACCAAACAAGTGAACCTTGAGGACACCACTACCACTTTACTTGATGCTCGTGACCTTGATTTTGATAATTGCACTCTTACCGAAGTTATTGATTTCCTTCACAAGATGTCTAGAGATCCCCGCACTAGCACGCTTAACCTTGCCTTCACAGAGCATATCACTAATGCTCTCATCAAAGCTAATGAGGAGAAACTTAGAGTAGAAGCCTCCATACCTAGAAAGCTAGAAGATGGTTGGGATCCTATGATAAAAATTAATTTGAATGACTTCTCTTGTTATGCATTATGTGATGTTGGTGCTAGTACCTCTGTTATGCCCAAAAGAATATATGATATGCTTAAATTGAAACCTTATGATTCTTGTTCTTTTGGTGTTCGTCTCGTTGATTCTTCCATAAAGAAATCTTTGGGGAGGATCGACGATGTTCTTATCGTTGTCAATGATAATTATGTGCCCGTTGATTTTACTATTATGGATATTGAATGTGATCCTTCATGTCCAATTATTTTGGGACGTCCCTTTTTGCGCACCGTTGGTGCTATCATTGACATGAAAGAGGGTAATATAAAATTTCAGTTTCCTCTCAAGAAAGGGATGGAACACTTCCCTCGAAAGAAGATCAAGTTACCTTTTGAGTCCGTTGTACGGGCTAGTTATTCTTTTACTCTTGATAAAACTTGATCTATGCATTATGCCTAGCTTAAAGGCATAAAAGAAAGCGCTTTTGGGAGGCAGCCCACATGAATAAAATTTTTTCTTTTGTTGTGTCTTGATGTTGTTTACTGATGTAGCATCATCATTGTATCTTTGCTTTTCATATTTGTGCCAAGTATAGCCTCTGATTGCTAGAAAGTTCAAAAGTTGTGAGGTGCTGTCCAGGAAACAGATTCTGTCCTTGGATAGAAAAATTCGTATAAAATCACCAGATCATCTTTTTGGTCTGACTGTTTTCGACAGCGTTCTCTATATAATTGTCTTTCGTGCATCTGTTCTGAGTTTTTTGATTTGAGTTGCAGAAGTATCCCGAACAGATCAATTACTACCTGTTGTTCTGTTTTTCACAGATTCTGACCTGTTTTGCCTTTCCTTCACTTTGCAAATCAAGAACTTGCTTTTTCTTTGCAAAAACCTTTTGGCAATCTTGAGAAACAGTAGAACTTCAAGAATATCTTTATTTGCAGCAAGGTATAATTATTTTATTAAGGGTACTAACCTCGCTAATCAGATTATGATGAGTTGTGTATGAAGGGAGTTTTCAACTGTGCGAGGGAAGATGATAAAAAGATTCAGGAGTGTCAAGCGCTCAAGCTTGGGGATGCCCCCGTGCACCCCCAAGAAATATTCAAGGAGACTCAAGCGTCTAAGCTTGGGGATGCCCCCGTGCATCCCCTTCTCCATCAACATTATCAGTTCGTCTTTCGTTCCACTATATTTTTATCACTTCATGTGTTATGTGCTATGCTTGGAGCGTCTTGCTTTTAGTTTCCTTTTAAGTTTTTCATAACGAGTCGGAACTCAGCATTCCTTTATGTGGGATAGAAACACGCTCCACTTCTACCTAGAACATAACATAGAATTTTCATGTCTATCTTTGCTGTGTGTGTTCTTTGTCTTTTAAATAGCTACTATCATGCTCTGCTCTTAGTATTCATGCTTATCTTTTCAAAAGAGCTTTTGTCTAGTTGGTTGCTTGAACTCTCTTTAATTATCATGCTCACCTAATTAAGAGAGTTTACTTCCGTTGCATTGGTTAATGTGTCTATGATAAAGATGCTACTTGCAGGATGGTGCTTAGTAGTTCAGGTTTTCTTATGGTTAATCTCAAATAGCTGGGGGGTTCCCAATGTGTTATTGGAGTACCAACATGGTTTGTTTGCCTATGATGTGGTATGGTTTAGTAATATCTTCCTTCGAGAATTTATTTTGATTGACTTGGCGTATGCTCACGCATATTAAAGACTGTGAAGAAAGTCTGTCAAGCCTTGATGATCTTTTATTTCTGAGTAGCGATATAACTACCATGCCTGATTCAATATTGCTTTGTCGCTCTGCATGATTATGACCGTCATTGCTCTCTTAGTTGGTCGCTCCCAGTCTTTTTGCTAACCTCCACCTGTACTAAGCAAACTAACTTTGCAATATATAGCTCATGGGAAAGTAGCCTAAAAACTATTGTGGTAAAGAATATGTTGCTTATGTATCTTATTTCTTATAAGGTGCTTGCTGAGCGGTAACCATGTTTCTGGGGACACCATCAGCTGTCACACTTTTGTTGAATATCATGTGAGTTGCTATGCATGTTCGTCTTGTCTGAAGTAAGGGTGATTTGTCGTGGGTTGAATGAATATGCATATTGTTAGAGAAGAACATTAGGCCGCCAACCAAAGCCATGTATCATGGTGGAAGTTTTAGCTTGGACATTAATCCTCAATCTCTTATGAGAATATGCTTATGCATTGAAGAGGAGTCCATCATCTATTTTCTATGTTGTCCCGGTATGGATGTCCTCAAGTTGAGATCTATCAAAAATGAAATCAAATGTGATTTATCTCCTTGGACCTTTGTACAGGTGGCATAGAGGTACCCCTTTGTGACACTTGGTTGAAACATATGTAATGCAATGATAACCCATGGAGATCCGAGCTAATTAGGACAAGGTGCGAGCACTATTGGTATACGATGCATGAGGCTTGCAACTTATAGGATGTCTTATGCATGGCACATATGAAGTACTACTACCGTTGACACAATTGCTTCCATGTTTTCAAAATAAAAAGCTCTAGCACATAACCCTTCTTTTACTTTTATGTTAAAGCACCAACTACTGAGAGCATGATTGTCATTCTGAGTGTAATGTGCATTGTCCCAAAGTAGCATTGTCTTTTGCATGATTGTGATATCGTTTATTCTGAAATGATTGTATCTAGTCATCACTTAAACCTTGAAGGTGCCCCTGCATTTATGTTTTGCATCACTAAAGGGGGCAAGCTAGATATCACTTTATCATATTTGCACATCATGTTCATTGCAAATCTTTTTGATGTTTCAGTTTCATGTTGTAAAACTTTCAGTCATTTGTGATTTTCTCATGAGGCAACTTAATTACTATAGAATCATTGTCTCAGTAAGCTTTTGTCATATGACTATGAAAAAGTCCTATATGGTTAATAGCATGTCACCACAGAAATTATTCTTGTTATCATTTACCTACTCGAGGACGAGCAGGAATTAAGCTTGGGGATGTTGATACGTCCAAAACGTATCTATAATTTCTGCTTGCTCCATGCCACTTTTGGGTGATATTG
>LR738715.1:152160688-152176386 GCA_902687465.1 Secale cereale
CATACGAAGCAAAATGAGTGAATTTAGACTCTAAAATATGTCTATATACATCCGCATGTAGTTTACAGTGAAATCTCTAAAAAGACTTATATTTAGGAACGGAGGGAGTACATTCGTGGACGTGCTCGGTTAGTGACCGAACATGAGAGAAGTAAAAAAAGATCCAATCGGACCCCTTGTACCATTCCTATACGCCCGCGCTATCCGTGAATCCTGATATTCATCTTAAATATGTAGAGGATATGGGTGTTCGCGGACGCGCCCGAACATTCCATCACGTAGGACACAGACTCACCTCGAACCATCTTTTCTCTTTTTCTACTCATTCTTTTAGAGAAACTCCAATGGGGTGATCCATTTTATCCGTTTGGGTCATCCGGACAGAAAAGATAGCACAACAAGGCGACCCAAAGGGACACAACGTCCGCCCGCTGTCCGCTTAATGTCTGTCCCGGACCCAAACTGAACGCAAATATGGGAACAAATGGGTCCGCGACGGACAAAAGCGAGCGCTCCCGTCCGCTGGTGGCCTCTCGTGTCTGCCCTGGCCCCACAAATCAGCGACCCGCACCTTCCCCTTTTCTTCTCCCTGTCTCGGTCGGAAGAGATGGGATCGAGGGCCGCAGAAGCTAGCCACGCCGGCGGCGAGCTCGGGGCCGGGCGCGGCGTTCCTGGACCAGAGCTCGGGGAGGGAATCGAGCTCCCTCCCATGGCCACCAGGGTCCTCAACACGCTCGCCGTCGCGGCGGAGGGCGGCGGGGACGGCCGCGTACTGCCGCTCACCTCCTGCCCCGCCTCATCTCCTCCCTTTCCGCCGTGCTGGTTGAGAGGAGCGGGGACGGCAGGTTCGCGCTCGCCGCGGGGACGGCGGGTTCGCGCTCTCCTTCCTCTCTGCCGCGCTAGTTGAGGGGAGCGGGGACGGCGGGTTCGTGCTCGCCGCGGGGACGGCGGGTTCGCGCTCTCCTTCCTCGTGCAGATCGACGTCTCCGACAATGACCTCGCAGGCGAGATACCACAGCGCGGGCAGCTCAGCACGCTGCCGACGTCCCAGTACGCCAACAACCCTGGCCTATGCGGCATGCTGCCGGTGCCGTGCAGCGACCGGCTGCCGAGGGCGAGCGTCGCGGCCTCCTCCGGCGCAGCAGCTGAAAGTAGTAGCGTCAGGTGGCCTCCGCCAAGGACTCCACCTCCGCTCCTTGCGTGTCCGCGTTTTGATCTTGCGTTGGGTTCATCCATCGCCAGCCCCTGTCCGCCTCGTGTCCGCTAGGCGGACATGCGACCTAAACGGACAAAATGCGGACAAAATCCGTGTCCGTTTAGGTCATTGCATTGGAGTTGCTCTTATTTCTCTATTTTCATCTCCACCCATCACATGCAAGTGACCGAACATATGAGGAATTTTTTTTAGAAATGTGGCTGCGTGGACAGACAAATAAGGGTTCAAAACAGACACGTCCAATCACTGACCGAGCACGTCCGTATACATTTAAGGGGTCATATTTGATATGTCCGGTTATAGACGCTCTTAATATTATATTAGCAGGAACATCAGAGAACACCGTAAGCCTGCAACAGATTACAGGTAATACTACGTGGATCTCAAGATCTCCACATACATTTTGGTCGGTCGGGTGGCCAGTAAAACGATTATAGCGATCAAAAAACAAAAGAATGAACGAGCGAGGGCGAGCTTGTCATAGGTGTGCACAGCACGCTGGGACGCGTGTCGCTGTTCACTCCGGTCCTCTCCGCCGCATGCACGCACCTTCCGGCGAGACGTTGCAGACCTTTGAAGACTCTGCTAAATATTCGGCACGAGAGTAGATCGCCGTCTCAGCCGACATCGCACGTCGCTGGATCGTTCCGGGTTTCCCTAATGGAATGGTTTTCCTCTGCGATTCATAAATAAAGAGGAGGGATAAATGGCGGTGCACGCCCGTCCGGCGTTACGGTGTGCGGGTAGGCGATCTAATCTTCGACATGGGTGGATGGCATGTGTGCGCGACGAGAAAATGTAGCAAGTTGAGGTAAAAAAGCGAGTCTGTTCGAGGCCAAAAGTTGAGCCAGCATGCAGCTGGAACAACACGATCGATTTTGGCACGTTAACTCCATTTTGGCACGGGTTGGTGCGTTCCCAGAACACCTTTAACCTTGGCTAATGGCATATTCCCAGACGCCTTACATCCATCCAACGGAAAGGCCACGTTTACACGGAACACCCACTCCAGTCTGGTCCCTGCTTCTACCAGTTTCTCTGGACAAAGTTGAAATGCAAATGCATCAGTACACGTGTAACCACCCCACACACACACACACACCTCGCCCAAGAAGTCCACAGTACCATACCTCGACCTTGCACGCTGTTTCTACAAACCCCCGTCTCCGCGCCAGCCTCGTCGTTACGAACCATCTGCACGGGCGTTTATAAAGAGAGCGCGGGCCTTCTTCCAATGGCGACCGTAGCACTGCTCGTACCACCGCCACCACCAACTCTCGGGAGGCTCCCCGCTCCGCGCTCCCGTCACCGGGCCTTTCTCCAAAGGTAATCATCGTCGCCACCGAATGTTTCCTCTTTTGTGTGAGTGGGTCTTGTGCCGCTGAGATAGCACATAGCAGTGTTGGGTGTTGGGTTCCTTCCCTCTCAGCAGCATTGCTCCGAGTCTCTCTTCTCTTGGGTTCACTCACGGACTCTCACAGTAACCGACACTCCAGAACTCCAGATTCATTTGCTTTGTTCGATCTGCAGATCCTGCGCGCTCGGCTCGTCGCGAGTAACCGCCATGTCGTCGTCGGCCGATCCGTCGCTGGCGACCGAGGCGCCCCGGGCGGCCGTCACCAGCGAGCGGAAGCTCAACCCCGACCTGCAGGAGCAGCTCGCCAAGCCATGTACGTATCCATCCCTTCTTCGTTCCCTTGGGTGGTGCAGCCGCTGTTCCGAGATCCAATAATACTTCTCTCCCGTTCTTTCTCGGTTTGGTTAGCATAGCAAGGGGGCCGTCAGCGGCTTCGCGCGACGGCGCTGCCCGGCCGCTTCTCCGGTCGGTGCGTGCGTGCGTGCGTGCATGAGTGTTCTCGACTCAGAACTGAACCAGTTGCAGTAAGATAGTGACAAGAAGATGAAGTAGCATCGCTGTTGGGAATCAACAAGAAATAGTAACATTTTCAGTAGATACTACTACAAAGGAGGGGATAAATTTCCAGCAGGTGTTAACAACATAGACTGTCGTCCTCCATGATCGACGCCTCTGCATTCTGGTACCGTCACTCTATTTGCTACTACTACCATGAAAGCTTAGACTAGTCAAGCAAGCCGTCGTTTCTCTGATCCAAGAACCGTATTGTTCTACTCCCTCCGTTCCACAATGTAGTGCCTATAGATTTTTGTGAAAGTCAAACTTTGTCAATTTTGACCAAGTGTATAAAGAAAACTGTCTACATCCACAATACCAAACATGCACATTATGAAAATATAATTCACGATGTATCCAATGATGTGCATTTGGTATTCTAGATGTACATACTTTTCTCTATAAGCATGATCAAAGTTTGTAATGTTTGACTTTTCTAAAAATCTATAGGCACTACATTATGGAACGGAGGGAGTAGTATCTAACATCGTAACAGAGAGAATATTGTCTCCGTCCACGACGTGAGCGCATTAAATACTTTCCGTTATCTTCTGATAAATAAAGTGATTCAACACCAGGACCACGAAGTATTAATTTTGCACTCTCAATCTCGTCTTTAATGCATGAATTAGCTATCTGATGAAGTCTGAACAAATGCAGCCTACGTTTCCTTCATAAATTCTGCTGTTTTCTCTGAGCCGAGCCCGCATTTGTTGTCGTGCAGATCTGGCCAGAGCAATGGCGGCGGTTGACCCGAGCCACCCGGAGGGCAGCAAGGGGAGGGACACCAAGGGCATGAGCGTGCTCCAGCAGCACGCCGCCTTCTTCGACCGCAACGGCGACGGGGTCATCCACCCATGGGAGACCTTCCAAAGTACGCACACGTAGCTCCGACGAGAGCGCGCATCTCCCTATCATTGCTAATTTTTGCAGAGCATCAGTCTCGATTTACCCGCGGTGGACAGGCCGTCACCGTCAGAATCACACCTTTGTTTAGTCCCGATCCGCCAAACGAGATTAGATTTGGCTTCAATTAAACTAGGCAATATTTTCTTCTCCAATCAAGGCTACATCTGCAGCTGCAATAAGACCTTTTTTTGGTGGTGTTATTTCAGGCCTCCGAGCAATCGGGCTTGGGTCCCCTTCAGCCTTCGGAACATCCATACTCCTCCACCTCGTCCTCACTTACCCTACTCAACCGGTAAAGAAGTCGTGCGACTCGTCTGTTACCATTTTGCAAGTGACACATACGAATTTATCCTGTGTTTGTTTGGACGCAGGGATGGATGCCTTCCCCTCTGCTATCGATCCATATAAAGAACATCCACAGGGGCAAGCACGGGAGCGATTCTGAGACGTATGACACTGAAGGGAGGTATGTCTGCAAGACGCACCTATACCTGTCCCTCTGTAGGAAGATCACTTCCGGAAACGAATGTTCTAACTGGTTTTTCTTACTCCATGTGTAGGTTTGAGCCAGCGAAGTTCGATGCTATATTCAGCAAGTTTGGCAAAACTCGGCCAAATGCTTTGTCAGAGGATGAGATTAACGCCATGCTTAAACACAACCGCAATATGTACGATTTCCTGGGCTGGTAAGTGCAGCGCCGAATTGGCAATCATGTTCTTTACTTATTTTTCAGTTACAATTTTTTAGCTGGCTGTTCTTAGAAAAATTTCGTATCCAATATACAAAGCTACTCTAGACAAGCATACCTAATCAGTACACAAGACTAGATTGGAACATAATATGCTCTGACAGTCTCATTCCAAGTATGTTCCATTCCTGCAAGCATGTGCCATTTCAAGCCAAGCTGTCCTTCAAAAGGTAATTTCTGAATACTTATTATCACCCAATGATCTACTTCACGCAGGGCCGCAGCAAACCTCGAATGGAAGTTGCTGCACAAAGTGGCAAAGGATAACGAAGGCTTTTTGCAGCGAGAAATCGTGAGGGGCGCCTTCGATGGCAGCCTGTTCGAGCGTCTGCAGGAAAGCAAGAAATCTACCTGAATGTGGCAGTGAGCCGCGCGCAGTCGTCTAGTATAAAACATCTGCACTTGAAATTTGAAAAGCCTCCCTGCATTGTAGTTTGAGTTGGGTATGTCAAATAAGAAGTGTTTGGCCCGTCTACGGCGGCCTAAACATTTTCATTTGTAGTTTTATTTTGAACTGGAATTTGTATTGTTATTGCTAGCACACATGGTGTACAGTGGAACCTGTAATGTGCACTCGTCTTTCGTTCTTTTTCGAAAAGGATTATGGACCCTGGCCTCTGCATGAACGATGCATGCAGCCATATACTCCCTCCGTTCCTAAATATAAGTCTTTGAAGAGATTCTACTATGGATCACATACGGAGCGAAATGAGTGAATCTACACTTTAAAATGCATCTATATACATTCGTATGCGGTTCATAGTGAAATCTCTACAAAGACTTATATTTAGGAACGGAGGAAGTATTATTAAAAGTGCAAAAGTCAGCAGCCTGATCCCCGAAATAAAGCAGCCCTGACCCCGGAAATAAAGCGGAGAACAAACTGTGAGGCCGTATACCTCGCGACAATAACTTCATCAGATAGCCATTAACCCTATTATACAAGACACGGCATAAATAAAAAGTACGTAACTTGTAGGCTACAGTCTCAATAAAAAACCGCCGCACGTGCGTCGATGACGACGAGTCCATCACAAGGTTGAACGCCGGATTCTCGTCCCCACTCATGAATCATTACTACCTCACATAATATAGGTGACTGTTGTTTTTTATTGTTGCGTGAACATATAGGTGACTGTTGTCTTTTATTGTCGCGTGAACGCGTTTTTTGGAATCGTGTGAAGACTTTCTTAAACTGGGGCTATCACTATAGGAAGAAACTTAATCATTTCCGGTTCAACTTTGAGAGATGTGATGTCTTGGATTGTACTCAAATTTGATACAATAAAATAACCTAGAAACAAGGGTAGTAATTACTTTTTTAATGCAAATAAGACCCTATGTTTGTTTATATTAAAGGCATCCAACTACATATAACATCCAAGAAAGCAAGAAAATTACAATAATGTCTTCAGAGAGCCAAACAAACTCAACCTCTAGCATGAGCCAAAGATGCGCCACAGCTCCATTCTAATATTGAAGCCGGCCTGACATTGTATTATGTGGACCGGAATTTCTGGTGTTAAGGTTTGGATGGACCAATGCCCTCTAGAAGAAGCCATCATAGAAGCCTTGTGTAGATCCAAAATCCAAAATCAAGCCATCTTCGGTACAAAACATCCGCCAGATTCGCAACGACGAGAAGATAACCTTGTTGCAACAAAGAAAAAGAAAGAACCAGTAAGGAGTGGTCTATCGAGTCAGGGAGTCACCCAAGGGGGGGGGGATATTTGACAACCTCGTCGGCGCCACAAAAACAATCAGGGGAACATCGTCCTTATCCCCAAGGGCTAACCTTGGACAATCAACGTCGATGGTTGGCCACACCACCACCACCACAAACAGCATGAAGAGCAGGACGGTTACTCAGAACCAATATGAAGACACGTGAATTGCCCACCATGTCTAAATGACATGAGACGACGCATGCACGACCTCCCAAACCTCAAACCAACATTCTAGAGAACCATCTATTCGATGGGAGATCCGGAGGAAACTTATTATCTATCGTACAAAAAACTGGCAGATCCCTGCATAGGGTTACTCATGGGGCGGAGCACGCATAGAGGATCAGAATAGGGTACACACAGGACGGATTTTACCCAGGTTCATGCCCACGTGGTGTGGCAATACCCTACATCTCGAATGTCGAATTGTATTGATGTGTTGGTCTCATTTGAGAGATTAGATCTGTTGGATGCCTCCTTGAGAGCCCCCTACCTCCCCTCATATAGGTAAATGGGGGGGGGGTAGGGTTACATGGCTTGTTGCCCAAGTTTTCTACTAATTACAAAACAGTAAGACTCAGCGACCTACACCCTTCCACAGCGATTTCAACTCCTAAGCGTTGGATCTCCTTCACTAACGTCCTGGATCAACTCAACCATCCCACTGTAGTATGTGGAAATTATTTACTTGTACCCGGAGCGGCCCACTCAGCCCATAATGATTGGGCAGCTGCTCCGCAGAACGTGTTGGACCTGTTGTCGTTAATCGGGCCATCCCGGTTGATGGTTCACGGAGGCCTGGTCGAAAGTGCACAAACTCGGCGTGTTCCATGCCCAGTCGCGGCGGCGCCCGCTGCCTGTCGTCCTGCCTCCCAGTTGCAAGCTACTACTGCAGATGTGCATCTATGTCCGTGTAATGCCCAGTATGCGACTATACCTCCCACGTGGCGAGGCACGACTTAAAGGCATAATCGCATACTAGAATGATCTCAAGTATGGCATCTTTGCACAACTCATGTAAAAGCAGGGATGAAAGAGTAAAAAGGTAGTTGGCTTACATTCGTCACGTCACACAATGTAATACATTAACAATACATCATCCAGATAACATCAGAGTCCGACTACGGACGAAATCCAAACGAAAGATACCATAAATAAAGTAACACAAGGTCCCCGATCATCCTAGTTAGAGCCCTACTGATCCTCGGGGTAAGACATATAGTAACGTCCACGCTCTTCATCGAACTCCCAGTACAGCTCTGAACCACCACCTGAGTAGTTCTCATCGGTACCTGCATCTGGTGTTGTGTTGAATTTGTGAGCCACAGGGGACTCAGCAATCCCGTTCCCGAGTAGCAATACTATCAAAGCCTTAGGTGTGGAAAAGGCTTAAAAACAAGGTTGCAGCAGCACTATCACTAACTTACGGGTTTAGAGCGAGGAGAGAACAAGTGCCAACGATTGACAAAGTTGATCACGAAGTGATCCTATCTACTCACGATCAATCATAACCCCTCCGTGTTCACTTCCCGAACCCCTTCGGAAAGAGACCATCACGGTTACTCACGCTGGTAGTGTATTATGAACATGGTGTCAAGTTATCTACAACCGCATATTAACAAATTCTCATCTGCCACATAAGCGCGGGCACGGCTTTCGAAAGATCAAACCCTGCAGGGGTGTCCCAACTTAGCCCATCACAAGCTCACGATCCGCGGAGTCGCAACTCCAAGGTGGGAAGACCCGAGTATTCTCGGAATCCCGTGCTCAAGATATTTCGACAAAGGTAAAACTAATCCAGCAACACCTCCCGGCGTGCCGACACCCTGATAGTAGCCGCGCATATCTCGTCTCAGGCCACGACCGGATGAGCTATGGTTACAGAATCCAAAATACCCCAAGTTGCCAAGGGGCGGTGCCGCAAGCTGCTCTAGGTTGGACCAACACTCATGAGGAGCACTGGCCCGGGGTTGTTAATTAAGTCCTCGGGATAGCTAGTCCCTATGCAAGTTTTAGTTATTAGGCAATTGTAAAACCAATGTAGGGCCTTGCTGGAAAAGCTTTAGCACTAAGCGAGTTATCAAGGGGGGCCCATAAACCCCAAACGTGTTAGGGACGCAAAAATCAAGGAACATAACACCGGTTTATCGGTTCCTAGGGTGGCATGAGTGGAACAAAACACCAAGCAAAAGGCTTAGCCTTCCACCCATTACCAATATATAGGTGATTTAGTTAACAGTTTAAATATTGTGATATCCCAACAATAACTTCATCATGAACCAAGATTCTTCAAATCTTCACCTGCAACTAACAACGCTATAAGAGGGGCTGAGCGATGCATACTTAGCCAAACAATGGTTTGCTAGGAGGGTGGTTAAGGAGTTTCATGGCAACAATAGGAGGGCTGACAAATAGACATAGGCATCGAGGCAATATCTAAAGAGCGAGACATCTAGCATAGGCAAAGATAGTAGTGGTATCTGGGTATGGTCATCTTGCCTGTTAAGTCGTCGGTGGGATCGTAACCCTGCTCCTCAAACTCAGCCTCGGTAGTAACCTCGAACTCCGAATCGGCTCCCGGCTCTACTCAACACAAGAACACAACACGGCACAACATCAAACACGGTGCAATGCACAAACAACATGATGCAAGTCATAACAAGGGATGCGAGTATGATGTGCGTATGCATGTGGAAGCACTTGAGCCTAAGGAGAAGATGATGGAAAATGCCTCATCTTGGAAAACCAAGCAAGCCACTGGATAGAGGGGAAGATTTCGGTTGAAATCGATATAAAGATCACCGGAAACGAACGCACGGTTTGCAAATGGCAAGCAAAACAATATTCACAAAAAATTGCAGTTTACAGCAACATGGCATCTTTGGAGCAAGAAATAATTATGCTACAGCACTCAAACATGGAGACAAAGGGCATGGATGTGAAATAGACATAATACTTAACAAGCATGAACTTAGAACACACCCAAAAACCTACTGGAACACAATTAACCAAGCATGCCAAGTTGCAACTTAGTGAAAATTACAAGGCATGGCAGAATTACAACGGAATAGCATGTTTACAAGCTTGTGCAACTCAACTCAAAGCATGGCATGTCAAGTTAAGGTAACCAACAGCAAGAAGACATATTTGAGAAGCTACTTAAAGCAAGAACATGCTCATAGGATAGGATGCATAGAACACTAGCTACACTCGTGGCAAAACTGAACTTGTTGATAACATGCTGACATCTACATTTTATAGTCACTTGGGAGCATGAAAACAACAAGTTACAGCAAGCCATCATGCAAGCAAAAGGCATGTCAATAACATACATAACATGCTCTTCAATAATAACAAAATTTCTACTTCTACCACATACTAGAACATGTCCCAAACACCATGGCAAAAGAGCAAAAGTTTATCCAGACTTAGAAAAATCTGGGCATGACAGGAATTACAACATGAAGGCATGTTAACGAGCTTGTTGCACTCATATCAAGACATATCATGGCATGTGAATTAATCTAACATGTAGAGCACATACTCAAGAGCAAAACTCATGTTGACACCTAGCTCATATGACACAAGGGTAAATAAGCACAAGCATGGCAAAACATGATCTCATAACAAGTGCAGAAACTTATCAGCCAAATGCACTTTTGCAACAGAGATAAACATGGAAATATGAAACCTAACATGAATGTTACAGCAACCATCATGTAAAGAATTTCACAATGAAGATCTGGACATATCATTCACTCCAATCGGACCAACATGCACAAAGTTATCACATCTCAAACATGGCAACAAATTTACACAGACAACTAGTTACAGCAACATGCACTCTTGCCACGAATATTAAGTCAAGAAGATGAACTCTAACATGCATGAAACCGGTAATAACATGTAGAGCACGACGAGGCGAACATTTCGACATATCATACGCGCAGAACGAAGCTACGAGCACGAAGTTATCACATGGCAAAGGAGGCAACAAAATTACCAGATCCAGGGACTTAGCAGTTTTTCTAACTCCGAATAAAAACATGAGCGCACAAAAACTATAAAATGCACGGGCGGGGAAATAGGGCTGCTCACCTCGGGATTCGGCCCACGACGGTGGAGAGCTTGGGCCGGCGGGGTGGACTGGGCCCGGCTGATGCTGGAGCTAGGCCTCCCGCGGAGCGGGCCCACGAGGCCGGCTGGGAGCGGCCCAGGAGGGGAGCAGCGCGCAGCCCGGCACTTGTCTTGCTCGATCTTGAGCGGGAACGAGGCAGGGGCGGCGGCGCTCGCCGGAGAGGAGCCGAGGAGGGCCGTAGGGCGGCGAGGATGGCTGGAAGGGGCGCGAGGCGTCCGGATCTTCGAGCGGGCCGGAGCGGGGATGGCGCGCGCGGCGGGGAAGGGCCGGCGGCGACGGGCGGCGAGCTTCGCGTCGGCGGCGGACGGGTCCGAGGCGCGACCGGCGGCGGCGCGGCCAGGGCGGAGGAAGACGACGGCGGGAGGCGAGGTCTGCGGCGACGGCGATACGGTCCGCGGGGGCCGGGACGGGCCCGGCGGGCCCGCGCGGTGGGAAGCGACGGCCGGCGGCTGGGCTGCCACGTGGCGGGCTGCGGTTCGTCCGGCGCGGCGGCGGACACGTCCGGCGTGCGAACGGACACGTCCAGCGGCGGGAGGAGGACAAGAGCTAGGGTTTTTGCCCGAATTTTCGGGGGAGGGGGCCTATTTATAGATTCTGGGAGTTAGAAAGGTCCAAATGGGGAGCGGTTTTCGCCCACACGATCGCGATCCGACGACCGTGAGGATGGGAGTGGTTGTGCTGGGTTAGTGGGCTGTTGTGGAGGGGGTCTTGGGCCAAAAGTAAGAGGAGCTTTTAGCCCACTAGGTTAACCGTTGGAGTATCAAACGACCTCCAAACGCGATGAAACTTGACAGGCGGTCTACACGTACCAAAACAACAACGCACGACAAGTCTCGCCTCATTCCGAGAACATTTCCCGGCCACAAACGAAAGAAGGACTCGGGGGTGCCACGGACACGTGTGTGAGTGTCGGAACTCGAAACGGACAACGGGAAGAGACGAGCAAGACCGGATGCAAGTGACAACATGTATGCAATGCAATGCACATAACAACATGACATGGATGAAATGCACACACGCACACGACAAAACGAAGAAACCCGAAATGAAAGAAGAGCCCGGAATGGAATTGATTAAGCCAACGAAGATTATATTGCCATAAATGGAAGGTATCACATATGGGGTGTTACAAACTCTCCTACACTACAAAAAGATCTCGTCCCGAGATCTAGGACTGGAAGAAGGAGGGATACTCGGAACGAAGGTGATCTTCTCGTTCCCACGTAGCTTCTCGGTCGGTATGGTGTGACCACTTCACTTTCAAGAATTTGATGGACTTGTTGCGAGTCTTGCGCTCAGTTTCTTCAAGGATAGCAACAGGGTGCTCACGATAAGACAAGTCTTGTTGAAGATCAATCTCCTCGAACGGAATGGTGCGTTCAGGTGTCTTGAAGCACTTGCGGAGTTGAGACACGTGAAACACATCATGAACATTTGCAAAGTTGGAGGGAAGCTCGAGTTGGTAGGCTAGATCGCCTCTCTTGCCAAGAATCTTGAAAGGGCCCACGTATCTCGAAGCAAGCTTGCCTTTGATACCGAATCTCTGGGTGCCTTTCATAGGAGAAACACGGAGATAGACATGATCTCCAATGTCGAAAGCCAAATCACGATGCTTGCCGTCATAGTAACTCTGTTGACACGATTGCGTGACTTTGAGATTCTCACGCATGACTTTGCACATTTCTTCGGCTTCTAATATCAAATCATTACCAAGAAGTTGACGTTCACCAGTCTCGGACCAGTTGAGAGGGGTACGGCACTTTCCGCCATAGAGGATTTCAAAAGGAGCTTTGCCGGAACTTGCTTGGAAGTTGTTGTTGTAAGAGAATTCGGCAAACGGAAGACAATATTCCCATTTCATACCGAAAGAGATGACACAAGCTCTCAGCATGTCTTCGAGGATTTGGTTCACTCATTCGACTTGACCACTAGTCTGAGGGTGAAACGCAGTGCTGAAGCGAATTTTTGTGCCCATGGCTGACTGAAAGGAGTCCCAGAACTTGGATGTGAACAAACTTCCACGGTCTGAGGAGATGACTTGAGGAATGCCATGGAAAGAAACAATTCTAGATGCGTACAGCTCTGCCAGCTGAGCTGCGTTGATGGATTCTTTGACGGGGAGGAAATAAGCTACTTTAGTTAGCTTGTCAATCACTATGAAGACAGCATCATTTCCCTTCTTGGACTTAGGAAACCCAGTGACGAAATCCATTTCAATGTGATCGGATTTCCACTCAGGAATAGGAAGAGGTTGAAGGAGACCGGCTGGATGTTGATGCTCTGCCTTCACTCTTCTACAGACATCACATTCATTCACGAATTGGGCAATCTCCCTTTTCATGCGAGTCCACCAATATGATTGCTTGAGGTCTTGGTACACCTTGGAACTTTCGGGATGAATCGAGAGGAGGGAGTCATGTGCTTCGTTCATTATGAGCTTCCTGAGATCACCCTTGGGAACCACAATTCTGTCCTCAAAGAACAAGGTGTCTTTCTCATCAACGCGATAGCACTTGTATTTGGGAGTACCCTTAGCAATACCATGTTTCACTTTCTGCACCATAGCATCGCTAAGCTGGGCCTCACGGATCTGATCTTCCAACGTAGGAGCAACTTGAAGGTTTGCAAGAAAGCCTTGCAGAACAACTTGGAGGTTGAGCTTCCTGAATGATTCACAAAGTTCAGGCTGGAACGGTTTGAGAAGGAGACTATTGCAATATGCCTTTCTGCTCAAGGCATCTGCAATGACATTGGCCTTGCCAGGTGTGTACTCAATGCTTGGATCATATTCTTGAATCATCTCAACCCAACGAGTCTGGCAAAGGTTAAGGTTTGGCTGTGTGAAGATGTACTTCAAGCTCTTGTGATCGGTGAATATGTCCAGTTTTTTGCCCAACAGAAGGTGTCTCCACGTGATCAAGGCATGTACAACTGCTGCTAGCTCGAGATCATGTGTGAGGTAATTCTTCTCATTAGGTTTCAACTAACGAGAAGTGTATGCCACAATCTTCTTGTCTTGCATGAGAACACCACCAAGACCTTGCAATGAAGCATCACAAAAGACTTCATAAGGCTTGGACTCATCCAGAGGAGTAAGAACCGGAGCAGAAATGAGCTTCTCTTTGAGTGTTTTGAATGCCACATCACAATCAGGAGTCCAGGAGTACTTGACATTCTTCTGCAACAGGTTGGAAAGAGGATTGACAATCTTGGAGAAGTTCTCAACGAACCTTCTGCAATAGCTAGCGAGACCAAGGAAGCTTTGGAGTTGCTTGACATTCTGCATGGGTTCCCAGTTGACAATAGCTTCAACTTTCTCGGGGTTCATAGAAATGCCCTCGGCAGAGATAATATGGCCAAGATATAAGACTTTATCCATCCAGAATTCACATTTGGAGAACTTCGCATAGAACTTGTGTTCACAGAGCCTGTCCAGGACCAAACGGAGGTGCTTGGCATGGTCTTCTTCATTCTTGGAGAATACCAAGATGTCATCCAGATAGACGAGAATAGATTCATTGGTGTAGGGGCTGAATATGAAGTTCATCATCCTCGAGAAAGTGGGTGGAGCATTTGCAAGGCCGAAAGACATGACCGTGTATTCATAGGATCCATAGCTTGTTCTGAATGCGGTCTTGTGAATATCCTCTTCACGGATACGAATCTGATGGTAACCCATCCGAAGATCGAGCTTCGAGAACACCTTTGCTCCTTTGAGCTGCTCGAACAATTGCTAGGCTTCTCGCCCCTCGTTGGTTACCCCAAGTGGAAGGTTAGAGATGCAGTGTAGCAGAAGTTTTCCCTTGGCAATACAAATGATCGTTTTCCCTGAGACTCTCAGTTTCAACAAGAAGGTGTCAACTGCTAACGGCGCCAGATATTAGCAATCAACGTGGACCTGCACACAGATACAAATAACTTTGCTCCCAACGAGTACAGAGAGGTTGTCAATCCCTCCGGCCTTGTAGTCTACAAAGGATCAAACGCAAGTGATAGTAGTGGTAGATATAATTGCAATAGTAAATAAAATGCGGAAAAGTAAATAGCATATGTGATCAATGATGGTAATATGGACCGGAGTCTCATGATGTTCACTAGTGATGTCTCTCTCCCAAAAGACGATAAAACAGCTATGTGAGGTAAACGAATTACAGCTGGGCAATTGATAGGACCATGTGCGCAAACCAATGCTGACTACATTGCAAGAAAGGTTGAGGTTCAAAGCATGGGCGGTACGCCGAGGTAAGTAGACCGAAATCCATCTGCATCTACTACTAATCATCCACCTTGAGATATATATCCAGAACATCTCGCTGGTATTAAGTTGCGAGTCCCACCCATAGTGTAAACTCAAAGCAACAGACAACTGCATTAAAATAACTTTGCGTAAAGTAAACAATCCTTGCACCCGCAGGCACAAGCACCGTTGTTTTCCCCCTTGTGGCAACAACACATCCCCTAGAGTCATGTTTCTGTCACTCAAGCTAGTCATCGAGGGGCATGAACCCACAATCAAGCATAACGTTCCCTCTTGGAGTCACTACTACTACTTGGCCAAAGCAATAAATAACAACGGAGAACATGCAAGAATTACTTACGAACATAAATATAAAAGAGGTGAATCAAATATATTACTCAAACACAATTTGAACATAATCTCATAATCCATCGGATCCTAGCAAACTCATCATAGCAACAACATAAGGATTACATATGTGCCTCGATCATGTAGGGCAGCTCACGAGGACTAATTAGTGAAGCACAAGAGCAGGAGGAGAACATCACATAGCTACTGGTCATGGACTCATGGTCCAAGGGAGACTACTCACAACTCATCCGGGAGGCGTCCATGGTGGTGGAGAAGCTCCCGGTGGTGATCCTCCCCTCCGGCAGGGTGCCGGGAAGAGTTCTCCTGGTGCTCCCGATCTTGGAAGCGGCGGCGGCGGCGGAACAGAGATGAGATCGCGAAAAAGAGTTCCCGTCTCGAGGGTTTCGGGAGACGCTTTAAATATATGCCAAAGGGGGGCATCAGCGGAGCCTCGGGGGG
>LR738715.1:152182770-152230490 GCA_902687465.1 Secale cereale
GCGCCGCCAGGGCGCCTGGAGCCCTGGTGCCCCCCCCCCGGCTGTACTTCGGGCGCACGGTAGCTTCTGGAACGCTGATTTTTTATATAATTTTTCTGGATTTTTCCTGGCAGTTCTCGTAATGTGAAAACCTGAAATACAAAAACAGCCGAAAACAAAAACTGGCACTGGGGTGCACTGAGTTAATAGGTTAGTCCAAATATGATCAAAAGTGTATGGAAGTGTATAAATATCATAGCAATATCACCCAAAAGAGGCATGGAGCAAGCAGAAATTATAGATACGTTTTGGACGTATCAACAATTCATTGATATTGGGGAGCGGATACTTGTTCTTTATTGTCTTCTTGTTTAATGGCCGGTAATCAACGCAAAGGCGTTCCGTGCCATCCTTCTTCTTGACAAATAGAACAACACAGCCCCAAGGAGAAGTACTAGGCCTGATTAGACCCATACGTTCTTGCTTATCGAGTTGTTTCTTCAGCTCCTTCAAATCATCAGGGGAAAGCTTGTACGGACGCCGACATGCTGGCTCGGTACCGGGTTCGAGTTCAATGACAAATTCAACTTGACGATGGGGAGGCATGTCTGGAAGCTCTTCAGGGAAAACATCTTCATATTCATTGACCACCGGAATATGAGAAATGGCATTAATCTCGCCCTTGTCATTGACAGAGAATAACCTGATAGTGTTATCTCGAGCTGCGAAGATAATCACGTCTTCGTCAGGGTGAGTTAGCTTGACCTCCTTGTTTGCACAATCAATATTTGCATTATGCTTGGAGAGCCAATCCATCCCAAGAATAAGATCAATGTCCGAATTACCTAGAGCAATAGGAGAAGCCAGAAATTTATAATTGCCCATCTTGATAGAAATGTTAGGAGCTACAATATGAGAGCTCATCCTCATTCCCGGAGAAACCACACGAAAAGGATTTTGCAAAATTTATGTAGGCAACTCATGCTTGGACAAGAAAGGTTTTGAGATGAAGCAATGCGATGCACCTGAATCGAATATAACTTTTGCGGGAATAGAGTTAACTGAGAGGTTACCCAATATCACATTAGAAGAATTCTCTGCTTGAGGTGCATTCATCAGATTCACTCTTGCTGACTTGGGATTGTGCTTGACAATAGCATTGCTGACAGGTGGAGGAGGCAGAAGGCGCCTTGGGTCGGGACACTTGTTTGCATAGTGACCCTTCTGGCCACACTTGTTGCAAATAACTTCTGAGAGAGGCCGGTGATAAGGACAACTTGATCTTGAAGCTTGAAACTGAGGCTTGGACTGATTGCTTGGGTCGGGTGGGTGGAAGAAACCACGGCCACCTGAGTGCTTGTTGTTGTTTGGAGGACGGAGCACTGGAGGAGGCGGTAGCCAGAACTTCTGCTGCTTGGCAACCACTTGGGAAGAAGAGGATGAGTGAACAGCATCTCTGATCCTCTTTTTGGAAGCTTCAACCTTGAGCTGAGCTGCCTCTTGCTTGAGAGCCATATTGTAGAATTGGTCAAATTCATCCGGCTCGAACAAGGTGAGAGCTTGTTTGAGTTCATCTTTCAGACCACCACGGAACTGATAAATCTTGCTCTTGGCATCTGGGATGTCTTGCTTGGCATAACGGGCGAGATTCTGGAACTTGACATTGTATTGATAGACGGACATGGTGCCTTGCTTCAGGATGCGGAATTGCTCACGCATGCCTTCAATGACACTGGTTGGAATGTGGTGAGAGCGGAAATCCTTGCAGAAGTCGGTCCACGAGATCTCACGTCCACCTCTGGAATCTTTGTACTGCTGCCACCAATCAACAGCTTGGTCTTTGAGTTGGAAAGTGGCAAACTTGACATAATCCTCAGGTCTCGCGTTACTGCATTCAAAGTGCTTTTTGATGTCTGTGATCCAGTCTTCAGCATCTAGCGGATCCACACAGTAACTGAACGACTTCGGTTGGTTTGCCAGAAATTGGTTGAGAGTCGCAAAGTGAGGTTGATTGAACATATTGCCTTGGCCTTGATTCCCATGACCACCTTGATTTGCTTGGTTGGCTTGAAAGTTCTGCATCATTTGCATAAGCATCTGGGTGTTCTGGTTGGTCGCTTGCATAATTGCTCTCCATGCCTCAGATGGAGGAGGAAGGGAAGGAGGACGTTCAGGAACACGCTCTTCTTCACCCTCTGGGTTAGCGTTGGGAACCTTCTTAGGAGCCATCCTGAATGAGATGACAACTATTAGCCATTGATGGAAAATATTAAGCTGAATCAATGGCTAGAAATTGCAACATAAGTCTTCACAAAACATTCAAACAAAATGAACGAATGTATTCCACAGTTTAATGGTACAACAATATTCTCGAGAAGCCACTTGGGAGAACAAAAGGTAAATAAAAAACAACAAGGAGCAGATGGAACAAATACATGATAGAAGCTTCGTCCCACATGTTCGTGCTGAATGCTCATGGAACGTGTTACAAAAGGGTGTTGTAATCCCCGGATCAGCATAGCCAAGGACCCTTTAAGATGCAACTCCCAATTGGAACAGAGCCCATGAAACCTCTTCACTCGATGTTGAACCCAAACCTCATACCATGCACTCGTTGGAAGAATGCCTATGAGCTACTTGAAGAACCCACCTATTAATTCCCGAAGGTTTCCGGTTATGCAATCGGGTGTTGGGGATACAGGGGAAGCACCGCACACTCAACTCTAATCCTACATCCAGCTGTATCCATCCTTCAACACATAACCAGTCATCCTCGGAAACTGTTTACCTCGGACCTTCAAACCGCATCCGCTATACAAGCTGTGGCAATACTCCCGAACTACCTCCCCAGTACTGGGTGATGTCGGGGTTATCTCACCACTAATCGCATAGAAGAGTTTTCGATGTCGGCCGTCTTAAGTATTCTAGAATCGCTGCGATACATTTGTGACGACAACACCTCGGAGCTCAACTCCCCGGGACACTGCCACAACCCCTAAATGACAGGAGGCATTGAGAATAATGTTCTCGTCACAAAGATATCGGAACAATCCAAACAATACTCGCGTGATCCCAAAAATATTAGTGAATTTTTGAGAGTAGAAGAGATAGAACAACGTCAGGAGTCCTCACCAGAGCGATGAAGGGATGAGGAGTAAAAAGAAATCCTACTCTCCGATATATATATAGGACTCAAAACATTTTTATGTGTGTGTCCAGACTCAACCGTCAACGATTCGATCAATCAGGGGGGCTCCTAGGTCGAAGAAGGCTCTGAATACCAACTTGTAATGCCCAGTATGCGACTATAGCCCCCACATGGTGAGGCATGACTTAAAGGCATAATCGCATACTAAAATGATCTCAAGTATGGTATCTTTGCACAGCTCATGTAAAAGCAGGGATGAAAGAGTAAAAAGGTAGTTGGCTTACACTCGCAACATCACACAATTTAATACTTTAACAATACATCATCCAGATAACATCAGAGTTTGATTACGGACGAAATGCAAACGAAAGATACCATAAATAAAGTAACACAAGGTCCCCGATCATCCTAGTAAGAGCCCTACTGATCCTCGGGGTAAGACACATAGTAACGTCCACACTCTTCGTCGAACTCCCAGTACAGCTCTAAACCACCACCTGAGTAGTTCTCATCGGTACCTGCATCTGGTGTTGTGTTGAATTTGTGAACCACAGGGGACTCAGCAATCCCGTTCCCGGGTAGCAATACTATCAAAGCCTTAGGTGTGGAAAAGGCTCAAAAATAAGGTTGCAGCAGCACTAGCACTAACTTACGGGTTTAGAGCGAGGAGAGAACAAGTGCCAATGATCGACAAAGTTGATCACGAAGTGATCCTATCTACTCACGATCAATCATAACCCCTCCGTGTTCACTTCCCGAATCCCTTCGGAAAGATACCATCACGGTTACTCACGCTGGTAGTGTATTATGAACATGGTATCAAGTTATCTACAACCGGATATTAACAAATTCCCATCTGCCACATAACCGCGGGCATAGCTTTCGAAAGATCAAACCCTGCAGGGGTGTCCCAACTTAGCCCATCATAAGCTCACGATCTGCGGAATCGCAACTCCAAGGTGGGAAGACCCGAGTATTCTCGGAATCCCGTGCTCAAGATATTCCAACAAAGGTAACACTAATCCATCAAGACCTCCCGGCGTGCCGACACCTTGATAGTAGCCGCGCGTATCTCGTCTCAGGCCACGACCGGATGAGCTATGGTTACAGCATCCAAAATACCCCAACTTGCCAAGGGGCGGTGCCGCAAGCTGCTCTAGGTTGGACCAACACTCATGAGGAGCACTGGTCCGGGGTTGTTAATTAAGTGCTCGGGATAGCTAGTCCCTATGCAAGTTTTAGTTATTAGGCAATTGTAAAACCAATGTCGGGCCTTGCTGGAAAAGCTTTAGCACTAAGCGAGTTATCAAGGGGGGCCCATAAACCCCAACCGTGTTAGGGACGCAAAAATCAAGGAACATAACACCGGTTTATCGGTTCCTAGGGTGGCATGAGTGGAACAAAACACCAAGCAAGAGGCTTTGCCTTCCACCCATTACCAATATGTAGGTGATTTAATTAACAGTTTAAATATTGTGATATCTCAACAATAACTTCATCACGAAGCAAGAATCTTCAAATCTTCACCTGCAACTAACAACGCTATAAGAGGGGCTGAGCGATGCATACTTAGCCAAACATTGGTTTGTTAGGAGGGTGGTTAAGGAGTTTCATGGCAACAATAGGAGGGCTGACAAACAGACATAGGCATCGAGGCAAAATCTAAAGAGTGAGAGATGTAGCATAGGCAAAGATAGTAGTGGTATCTGGGTATGATCATCTTGCATGTTAAGTCGTCGGTGGGATCGTAACATTGCTCCTCAAACTCAGCCTCGGTAGTAACCTCTAACTCCGAATCGGCTCCCGGCTCTACTCAACACAAGAACACAACACGGCACAACATCAAACACGGTGCAATGCACAAACAACATGATGCAAGTCATAACAAGGGATGCGAGTATGATGTGCGTATGCATGTGGAAGCACTTGAGCCTAAGGAGAAGATGATGGATAAGGCCACATCTTGGAAAACCAAGCAAGCCAATGGATAGAGGGGAAGATTTCGGTTGAAATCAATATAAAGATCACCGGAAGCGGACGCACGGTTTGCAAATGGCAAGCAAAACAATATTCACACAAAACTGCAGTTTACAGCTACATGGCATCTTTGGAGCAAGAAATAATTATGCTACAGCACTCAAACATGGAGACAAAGGGCATGGATGTGAAATAGACATGATACTTAACAAGCATGAACTTAGAACACACCCAAAAACCTACTGGAACACAATTAACCAAGCATGCCAAGTTGCAATAAATTTACAGAATTCTCAGACTTAGTGCAAATTACAACGCATGGCAGAATTACAATGGAATGGCATGTATACAAGCTTGTGCAACTCAACTCAAAGCATGGCATGGCAAGTTAAGGTAACCAACAGCAAGAAGACATATTTGAGAAGCTACTTAAAGCAAGAACATGCTCATAAGATGCATAGAACACTAGCTACACTCGTGGCAAAACTGAACTTGTTGATAACATGCTGGCAGCTACATTTTATAGTCACTTGGGAGCATGAAAACAACAAGTTACAGCAAGCCATCATGCAAGCAAAAGGCATGGCAATAACATACATAACATGCTCTTCAATAATAACCAAATTGCTACTTCTACCACATACTAGAACATGTCCCAAACACCATGGCAAAAGAGCAAAATTTTATCCAGACTTCGCAAAATCTGGGCATGGCAGGAATTACAACATGAAGGCATGTTAACGAGCTTGTTGCACTCATATCAAGACATATCATGGCATGGGAATGAATCTAACATGTAGAGCACATACTCAAGAGAAAAACTCATGTTGACACCTAGCTCATATGACACAAGGGTAAATAAGCACAAGCGTGGCAAAACATGATCTCATAACAAGTGCAGAAACTTATCAGCCAAATGCACTTTTGCAACAGAGATAAACATGGTAATATGACACCTAACATGAATGTTACATCAACCATCATGTAGAGCATTTCACAACGAAGATCTGGACATATCATTCACTCCAATCGAACCAACATGCACAAAGTTATCACATCTCAAACATGGCAACAAATTTACACAGACAACTAGTTACAATAACATGCACTCTTGCCACGAAGATTAAGTCAACAAGATGAACTCTAACATGCATGAAACTGGTACTAACATGTAGAGCACGACGAGACAAACATTTCGACATATCATACGCGCAAAACGGAGCTACGAGCACGAAGTTATCACATGGCAAAGGAGGCAACAAAATTACCAGATCCAGGGACTTAGCAGTTTTTCTAACTCCGAAAAAAACATGAGCGCACAAAAACTGTAAAACGCACACCGGGGAAATAGGGTTGCTCACCCTGGGCTTCAGCCCATGACGGTGGAGAGGTTGGGCCGGCGGGGTGGACTGGGCCCGGCTGATGCTGGAGCTGGGCCTCCCGCAGAGCGGGCCCACGAGGCCAGCTGGGAGCGGCCCAGGAGGGGAGCGGCGGCGCATCCCGGCGCTTGTCTTGCTCGATCCCGAGCGGGAACGAGGCAGGGGCGGCGGCGCTCGCCGGAGAGGAGCCGAGGAGGGCCGGAGGGCGGCGAGGATGGCCTGAAGGGGCGCGGGGCGGACGGATCTTCGAGCGGGGATGGCGCGCGGCGGCGGGGAAGGGCCGGCGGCGGCGGGCGGCGAGCTTCGCGCCGGCGGCGGACGGGTCCGAGGCACGCGGCGGCGACGCGGCCCGCGACCGGCAGCGACGCGGCCCGCGACCGGCAGCGGCGCGGCCGGGACGGAGGAAGACGGCGGCGGGAGGCGAGGCGTGCGGCGGCGGCAATACGGGCCACGGGGGCCGGGGACGGGCCCGGCGGGCCCGCGCGGTGGGAAGCGGCGGCCGGCGACTGGGCTGCCACGTGGCGGGCTACGGTTCGTCTGGCGCGGCAGCGGACACGTCCGGCGCGCGGACGGACACGTCCGGCGGCGGGAGGAAGACGAGAGCTAGGGTTTTTGCCCGAATTTTCGGGGGAGAGGGCCTATTTATAGATTCTGGGAGCTAGGAAGGTCCAAATGGGGAGCGGTTTTCGCCCACACGATCGCGATCCGACGACCGAGAGGATGGGAGTGGTTGTGCTGGGTTAGTGGGCTGTTGTGGAGGGGGTCTTGGGCCAAAAGGAAGAGAAGCTTTTAGCCCACTAGGTTAACCGTTGGAGTACCAAACGACCTCCAAACGCGATGAAACTTGACAGGCGTCCTACACGTACCAAAACAACAACGCACGACAAGTCTCGTCTCATTCTGAGAATGTTTCCCGGCCACAAACGAAAGAAGGACTCGGGGGTGCCACGGACACGTGTGTGAGTGTCGGAACTCGAAACGGACAACGGGAAGAGACGAGCAAGACTGGGTGCAAGCGACAACATGTATGCAATGCAATGCACATAACAACATGACATGGATGAAATGCACACATGCACACGACAAAACAAAGAAACCCGAAAATGAAAGAAGAGCCCAGAATGGAATTGATTAAGCCAACAAAGATTATATTGCCATAAATGGAAGGTATCACATATGTGGTGTTACAGTGCGTGTCCTCTATCCTCTATGCACAGGACTACAGGTGCGTCACTGTGTCCCATCTTTACAATCTCCTACGTTATGTTGCGTTCTTCCATGGTGGCTGTGGTGATGGCACGTGCCGCCGGTGTCCTTCCCTGGATGTCCTTTGGGTGCTACGTTAGCGTAGTATGGCCTCCAACGTTTCCGCCCCTGAGGCTAGGCCTCGACCGTGAGGAGATGGGGGACACAAACTGATTGAATCTAAGTCAAGGCCAGCCATTGACGACACCGACGAGGTAGAAGCGCATGATCTACTCCTTCACTGAGCCGTCTCCATTGCCTGCCTGCTACGTGGGTTGGTGGAATGCTCTGTTCTGATTCCTACTGCTCCAAGGCTGGGATTTTAAGGCTGTATGAGCTGCTTATGTAGAGGTTAGTACATCCAAACAATTTCTATTTGGCTCGAGATGTTAACACTAAGTATCCTTGCATGTTTTAACTCATTTTCAAAGAAATTGAAAAAATAGAGTTCAACGTCATGCCAATTTGATTTAAAGGAAATGTTCAAGATATGCATCCGATAAAATAAGAATGATGCATATAATCGGAAAAAAATAGTTCCATTTGTCATGCATGTTACATTTTTATATCGCCTTTTTTGGTTAAAAACCCGCGAGATATTTTTAGTGGTTTTCAGGTTAAGAAATTTTTTCGAGCTGACAATGAAATAATCATTCCAACATATTGTAGCACAGATTCCTCATGGTAAACCATCTGGCTCCTGCTATTTGTACGCGTAGGGGGGGGGGTACAAATTCTCTATTGATAAATAAAGTTACATCAACAGTACAAAAGTGACTTTGCCCCATTACTTTTTGTGCGATGGCGTCATTGTAGCATGTTGATTTTCATGATCTTATATATCTAAAGCCCTGGACAATTGTAACCCACGCGCCATCTACAGCGAGGCACTGTACTCAAAGTCTTGACATATATCCTACCACTTTTGTATATTTTGAAAATTCTCCTCTTTTAGTAGTGACATAATATGTGGAAGATACGTATACTTAACTTTCATATTTCATGTTTTCACATGTTTATAACATTATGATCATTATATCTTACAAATATAAAATGGACGAGCGCGATAGCGCGCGCCATTATGATCTAGTACATGTCTTGTGGTACAAGTAAGAGGCCTCCTCCGGGAGGAGGCTAACTGTCATGGCGAGGGTCCTAGGTTGTGGTGGGGGCCGTAGCAGGCCAACTGCATGTCTTCTTGATAGGTAGACCAACCTCGGTGCAGTACACCATAATTTCCGCTTAAACCAAAGTCATGGACAATCAAAGATCTAACTAAGACACCTAGACTGTAGAACACAAATGTAACACGGTCCCAGAATTCCTCTCATAGCAGCCAAGAGAACTGAGGGAACCCCGCAGACACCGGAGTTCATGCGCCCGCTACATTTCCCCACCAGGTCGCCTTTAGCGGCTAGGGTTTCACGGGGTTGGGCAATAGTAGACAGATACATAAAACCAGGATAATTCTACTGTCTAACCAAAAAGAAAATACACATGCATATACACTCAAACAAGTCATAATACCACATGACCAATCTCTGCATTTGGTACATACCCGTGTAAGAGCATCTATAACCAGAGTTGGCAAATTCGGGCCCATATATGTTCATGGACATGCCCAGTCGCGTCCGCGGACATTCACTGGTCACACATCAAAAGTCGGCCTCACAACCAGCTCCCTCAAACCAAATTCTCAAATCGATAGTACTTTCTTGCAATGTCAAATTACACACGTCGTTGAACACACATGTCATCGGGCTACCAAAAATTGACATCTTCTACTAACTACGAATGCAACGAGAAGAAGCTCATCCATGACCATGCTAGCCCTTGCACTTGTTGTCTTCGTTGTGAAAGTAGCGACCGAAGACACAAAACGGATCGGGGCGGATCTACTCACTGCCAGAGTTGTCTGATGCATCGCAGTTCTCCTCCTCCTCCTTGGGGGCAGGCCGGCCATGGCACAGACTGCCCGGCTTTGCTCCCTTTCTAGGGCGCGTGCCATGCTCCTTTGCCGCTTCTTGATGACGCGGGCATGGATGACTTCTGTGTCCAAGGTGGCATGCGACTCCACCTCCACCTTGAGGGTCGTAATGGCTTCTCACATCATATGCCTCGCACGGCGGGCATGATGTGCGACTTCAACGGATGGCCCGTAACACATGCCAAAGTTGACCTCTGACTGGGAGCCCGACGCGCTAGAGACGAGGCACCAACAAAGGGATTTTGCAGCCCCCTGGAGTTCCAGTCGATGGTCGCCGTGTCTGGTGAGGACTCGACCACACGCCTGAAGCCACTATCCCCGGTGGATCCAAGAGCCATTTGTGCCTACACAATGGACTTCGATAGGATTAAGTCCAGTAGTTGCACTCCTCTCGGGAGCAGGGAGAGCCATGCAATTGACCATCTCCTTCTCGTCCCCGCATGGGACGAGGTTTCAGTCGACGGGTCGAAATATCTCGGAGTTAGATCTGTTGACCGCCATGTCGGCGAAGGCCGGAAATCGCCTGAAAAGAACTTTGGGACGGAGTGGAGTGGAGTGGCTAGGGTTTGGTCCAGAATACGGATAGGGACGGATATATATGGGGTTGGGGTGGGCCATAGTGAGCCGGATCCTACGTGGTGGACGCATCCGGGCATCCCATAGCCAGCCCACCTATGGGTTGGGTATGGAGGTTGACGGTCAAACCAGACATTTGGGGTGCGTTTGGGTCATCATTCTTGCCAAGGTTGTATGTCTCTTTTCAACCTAGTCAAGTTCAATACGTGGAGCCCTTGGTGGGGTGACTTTTTTTTTTGTCCGGGTAGTGTCCGAATAGGCCCCGCCCGAGCGATTGGGGGCATATATGTGTTGTTTGGTTGTAGATACTCTAACGGTTCTTACAAAAATTTAGCATGCCGATGGTTGCTCCCATGTCCTTGCCATCGCTGATTTGAAGCAAAGAACCAACTCTGAGGACGCCATTTTGGCTCCCAGGCTTTAGGGACCCTAGAATTTTATTTCCTTTCAGAAAAACTGAGTAGTTTTCTTAAAGTTGTAAAAGATAGTTTTTAACGTAGGCGACACGGGCGGAAGCCCCAAATCCCGCCGCCGGCCTCCCTTGCTCCCTGCCCTCTCCCCTCGCCACCGTCGAATGACATGGCTGGGCAAAGCTCGACGCCTGGACGTCGGTGGCGGGGCCTCCCCATCTCGCGGCGGCGCGGGGGTGGCCAATCTAGTGCGGTGGCCACGGTGGTGGTCCTCGGCGCGTCTTGCGCGAGGGATCAACATGGCGTGGATCCGGGGCCGCCCTGCCCGGATCTGCGTGTGGTAGGCGCGGTGGGGGCTCTTGGTGGCGCCTTTGCTCCCGCCATGCCTGGCCGGAGGTGGCCTGCTCGGCCGGCCCGACGTCCTTTTCTGTCGAGGTTTGTAGTGTGCTTTGGCCGGCGCGGTGCTGGTTTGAGCTGCTGGTCTCCCCGGGGCAGTGGCCTCTATGTGGTGTAGGGGGTCCAGCTGGTGGTGTGTCTAGCTGCACTACTCCCTCCCAGATCTGGTATGGCTTCGTGTGCCTTGGGCAGGTTGGATTCGCTTTGACCCGACCTGAGGTGGTATGAATCTGACCATGGGATGCGTCGGGGCAGCCATGGTCACTTATGGTGATGCAGATCAGCCCACACCTCACTCAACCGGTCTTCAGGAGTGTGTCATATCAACTTGGGCGAAAGCCTTGCTACAATTGGAGCCGGTGGCGGCGACGCCTGTGGGCGCCGCTAACCTCCTTGGAGGCGTCGTTGTTTTTGTTGACTGCACCCTCCTCATCAAGACCCCGGGGGAAACCCTAGTCCGGGTCCTCCGACATGGATGATGGCGGCGCCACCTGTTGGGGAACGTAGTATTTCAAAAAAAAAGCCTACGATCACGCAAGATCTATCTAGGAGAAGCATAGCAACGAGTGGGGAGAGTGTGTCTACGTACCCTCGTACACCGAAAGCGAAAGCGTCTAGTGACGCAGTTGATGTAGTCGAACGTCTTCGCGATCCAACCGATCCAAGTACCGAACGTACGGCACCTCCGCGTTCAGCACACGTCCAGCTTGATGACGTCCCACAAGCTCTTGATCCAATTGAGCATGACAGGAGAATTTTGTCAGCACGACGGCGTGGTGACGGTGATGATGAAGCAACCGGCGCACTTCGCCTAAGCACTCCAACGATATGACCGAGGTGTGTCACTGTGGGGAGGGGCACCGCACACGGCTAAAATCAACTTGTGTGTCTATGGGGTGCCGCCTCCCGACGTATATAAAGGAGGGATGGGAGGAGGAGGCGGCCAAGGAGGAGGAGGCGCGCCCTAGGGGGGGCAATCCTACTCCAAGTAGGATTCCGCCCTTTCCTAGTCCTAGTAGGAGAGGGGGAAGGAAGGGGAGGATAAGAAGAAGGAAAGGGGGGCTACCCCCTAGTCCAATTTGTTTGGGCTAGGGGGCGCGCGACCCTAGCTGGCCGCACCTCCTCTTCCTCCACCTGGGCCCATGTGACCCAATAACCCCGTGGGAGGTTCCGGTAACCTCCCGCTACTGCGGTATTTATCCGATAACCCCCGGAACTCATCCGGTGTCCGAATATAACCTTCCAATATATGAATCTTTATGTCTCGGACATTCCGAGACTCCTCATCATGTCTGTGATCACATCCGGCACTCCGAAATACCTTCGGTACTTCAAAACACATAAACTCATAATACTGATCGTCATCGAATGTTAAGCGTGCGGACCATACGAGTTCGAGAACTATGTCGACATGACTGAGACTCATCTCCAGTAAATAACCAACAGCGGAACCTAGATGCTTATATTGGTTCCTACATATTCTACGAAGATCTTTATCGGTCAAACCGCATAACAACATGCGTTGTTCCCTTTGTCATCGGTATGTTACTTGCCCGAGATTCGATCGTTGGTATCATCATACCTAGTTCAATCTCGTTACCGTCAAGTCTCTTTACTCGTTTCGTAATACGCCATGTAGTGACTAACTCATTAGTCATTTGCTTGCAAGGCTTATTATGACGTGTATTACCGAGAGGGCCCAGAGAAACCTCTCCGACACTCGGAGTGACAAATCCTATTCTCGATCTATGCCAACACCACAAAACACCTTCGGAGACACCTGTAGAGCATCTTAATAATCACCCAGTTATGTTGTGACGTTTGATAGCACATAAGGTGTTCCTTCGGTATTCGGGAGTTGCATAATCGCATAGTCATAGGAACATGTATATGTCATGAAGAAAGCAATAGCAGTAAAACTAAACGATCAAGTTGCTAAGCTAACGAATGGGTCTTGTCCATCACATCATTCTCCTAATTATATGATCCCGTTGATCAAATGACAACTCATGTCTATGGTTAGGAAACATAACCATCTTTGATCAATGAGCTAGTCTAGTAGAGGCATACTAGGGACACTCTGTTTTCTCTATGTATTCACACATGTACTAAGTTTCCGGTTAATACAATTCTAGCATGAATAATAAACATTTATCATGATATAAGGAAATACAAATAACAACTTATTATTATTGCCTCTAGGGCATATTTCCTTCGGTATCGCACTTGAACTAGAGTCCATAATCTAGATTACATAGTAATGATTCTAACACCCATGGAGTCTTGGTGCTGATCATGTTTTACTCGTGGAAGAGGCTTAGTCAACGGGTCTGCGACATTCAGATCCGTATGTATCTTGCAAATTTTATGTCTCCCTCCTTGACTTGATCACGGATGGAATTGAAGCGTCTCTTGATGTGCTTGGTTCTCTTGTGAAACCTGGATTCCTTCGCCAAGGCTATTGCTCCAGTATTGTCACAAAAGATTTTCATTGGACCCGATGCACTAGGTATTACACCTAGATCAGATATGAACTCCTTCATCCAGACTCCTTCATTTGCTGCTTCTAAAGCAGCTATGTACTCCGCTTCACACATAGATCCCGCCACAATGCTCTGCTTGGAACTGCACCAACTGACAGCTCCACCGTTCAATAAAAATACATATCCGGTTTGTGACTTAGAGTCATCCGGATCAGTGTCAAATATTGAATCGACTTAACCATTTACGACGAGCTCTTAGTCACCTCCATAAACGAGAAACATATCCTTTGTCCTTTTCAGGTATTTTAGGATGTTCTTGACCGCTGTCCAGTGATCCACTCCTGGATTACTTTGGTGCCTCCCTGCTAAACTTATAGGAAGGCACACATCAGGTCTCGTACACAGCATTTCATACATGATAGATTCTATGGCTGAGGCATAGGGGATGACTTTCATTTTCTCTCTATCTTCTGCAGTGGTTGGGCATTGAGTCTTACTCAACTTCACACCTTGTAACACAGGCAAGAACCCTTTCTTTGACTGATCCATTTTTAACCTTTTCAAAACTTTATCAGGGTATGTGTTTTGTGAAAGTCCAATTAAGTGTCTTGATCTATCTCTATAGATCTTGATGCCTAATATATAAGCAGCTTCACCGAGGTCTTTCATTTGAAAAATTCTTATTCAAGTATTCTTTATGCCATCCAGAAATTCTATATCATTTCCAATCAACAATATGTCATCTACATATAATATCAGAAATGCTATAGAGCTTCCACTCACTTTCTTGTAAATACAGGCTTCTCCAAAAGTCTGTATAAAACCATATGCTTTGATTACCTCATCAAAGCGTATATTCCAACTCCGAGATGCTTGTACCAGTCCATAGATGGATCGCTGGAGCTTGCACACTTTGTTAGCACCTTTAGGATCGACAAAACCTTCTGGTTGCATCATATAAAACTCCTCTTTGAGGTATTCATTAAGGAATGCAGTTTTGACATCCATTTGCCAGATTTCATAATCATAAAATGCGGCAATTGCTAACCTGATTCGGACAGAATTAAGCATCGCTACGGGTGAGAAAGTCTCATCGTAGTCAACTCCTTGAACTTGTCGAAAACCTTTCGCAACAAGTCGAGCTTTGTAGATAGTAACATTACCATCGGCGTCTGTCTTCCTCTTGAAGATCCATTTATTTTCAATGGCTTGCCGATCATCGGGCAAGTCAACCAAAGTCCACACTTTGTTCTCATACATGGATCCCATCTCAGATTTCATGGCTTCAAGCCATTTTGCGGAATCTGGGCTCATCATCGCTTCCTCATAGTTCGTAGGTTCATCATGGTCTAGTAACATGACTTCCAGAACTGGATTACCGTACCACTCTGGTGCGGAACGTACTCTGGTTGACCTACGAGGTTCAGTAGTAACTTGATCTGAAGCATGATCATCATCATTAGCTTCCTCGCTGATTGGTGTAGGAATCACTGGAACTAGTTTCTGTGATGTACTACTTTCCAATTCGGGAGAAGGTACAATTACCTCATCAAGTTCTACTTTCCTCCCACTCACTTCTTCCGATAGAAACTCTGTAACGCCCCGGACAAACCCGCCGGTGGTCGTTACTTCTGGCGAGATCTAGACTACCCCACAGATCAATACTAGTCTTGTTTGCGCACTTTGTCCTCACTCGTGCGCACCCGGGACCACTTCCCGGTCGGTCACCCATCATGACATTACTCCAAGCTGAGTACGCTTAACTTTGGAGTTCTATCTAAATGGGCTTCCGGAAAAGAAGAAATTCCTTATTGATATGAGTAGTCTATCATCCCTAATAAGACAGGCTATCACATACACCCCCACTTAGAGGAACCGACATCCTCGTCGAGCCACAGGAATGTTCCCTCTTGGCACATACGTCTGTGCTTACAGTCCGGCACATGTGCCATGTCGTGTGCCACGACGGGTCACAAACTCCATGCACAACATGACTACACACTTGTCCGCAAACATCCGTGTAACCGCGAGGGTCGACTCTGATACCAACTTGTAACGCCCCGGACACACCCATCAGTGGTCGTTACTTCTGGCAGGATCTAGACTGGCCCCACAGATCAATACTAGTCTTTTCTGCACACTTTGTCCTCACTCGTGCGCACCCGGGAGCCACTTCCCAGTCGATCACCCATCCTGAAATTACTCCAAACTGAGCACGCTTAACTTTGGAGTCCTATCTAAATGGGCTTCCGGAAAAGAAGGAATTCCTTATTGATATGAGTAGTCTATCATCCCTAATAAGCTAGGCTATCACAAACTCCTTCTCTAGAAAGTATCCATTCTTAGCAACGAATATCTTGCTTTTGGATCTGTGATAGAAGGTGTACCCAACAGTTTCCTTTGGGTATCCTATGAAGACACATTTCTCCGACTTGGGTTCGAGCTTATCAGGTTGAAGCTTTTTCACATAAGCATCGCAGGCCCAAACTTTAAGAAATGACAACTTTGGTTTCTTGCCAAACCACAGTTCACAAGGCGTCGTCTCAACGGATTTAGATGGTGCCCTATTTAACGGGAATGTAGCTGTCTCTAAAGCATATACCCAAAACGATAGTGGTAAATCAGTAAAAGACATCATAGATCTCACCATATCTAATAAAGTACGGTTACGACGTTCGGACACACCATTACGTTGTGGTGTTCCGGGTGGTGTGAGCTGTGAAATTATTCCACATTGTTTTAAATGAAGACCAAACTCCTAACTCAAATATTCGCCTCCGCGATCAGATCGTAGAAACTTTATTTTCTTGTTACAATGATTCTCTACTTCACTCTGAAATTATTTGAACTTTTCAAATGTTTCAGACTTTTGCTTCATCAAGTATATATACCCATATCTGCTCAAATCATCAGTGAAGGTCAGAAAATAACGATACCCGCCGGGAACCTCAACACTCATCGGTCCACGTACATCAGTATGTATGATTTCCAACAAATCTGTTGCTCGCTCCATTGTTCCAGAGAATAGAGTTTTAGTCATCTTGCCTATGAGTCATGGTTCGCAAGCACCAAGTGATTCATAATAAAGTGATTCCAAAAGTCCATCTGCATGGAGTTTCTTCATGCGCTTTACACCAATATGACCAAAACGGTAGTGCCACAAATAAGTTGCACTATCATTATCAACCTTGCATCTTTTGGTTTCAATATTATGAATATGTGTATCACTACGATCGAGATCTAACAAGAATAGACCACTCTTCAAGGGTGCATGACCAAAAACGATATTACTCATAAAAATAGAACAACCATTATTCTCTGATTTAAATGAATAACCGTCTCGCAACAAACAAGATCGAGATATAATGTTCATGCTCAATGCTGGCACCAAATAACAATTATTCAGGTCTAAAACTAATCCAGAAGGTAGATGTAGAGGTAGCGTGCCGACGGTGATCACATCGACTTTGGAACCATTTCCCACGTGCATCGTCACCTCATCCTTAGCTAATCTTCGTTTAATTCGTAGCCCCTGTTTCGAGTTACAAATATTAGCAACTGAACCAGTATCAAATACCCATGTGCTACTACGAGCATTAGTAAGGTACACATCAATAACATGTATATTAAACATACCTTTGTTCACCTTGACATCCTTCTTATCCACCAAATACTTGGGGCAGTTCCACTTCCAGTGTCCAGTCCCTTTGCAGTAGAAGCACTCAGTTTCAGGCTTGGCTCCAGACTTGGGTTTCTTTGCGGGAGTAGCACCTGTCTTGCTATTCTTCTTGAAGTTCCCCTTCTTTCCCTTGCCCTTTTTCTTGAAACTAGTGGTCTTGTTAACCATCAACACTTGATGCTCCTTTTTTATTTCTACCTCGACAGCTTTGAGCATAGCGAAGAGCTCGGGAATTGTCTTTTGCATCCCTTGCATATTATAGTTCATCACGAAGCCTTTATAGCTTGGTGGCAGTGATTGAATAACTCTATCAATAACATTATCTTCATCAACTTTGCAACTAAGTTGATTCATATGATTGTAGTACCCAGACATTCTGAGCAAGTGTTCACTGATAGAATTGTTCTCTTCCGTCTTGCAGCTATAGAACTTATTGGAGACTTCATATCTCTCAACTCGGGCATTTGCTTGAAATATTAACTTCAACTCTTGGAACATCTCATATGCTCCATGATGTTCAAAACGTCTTTGAAGTCCCAATTCTAAGCCGTAAAGCATGGCACACTGAACTATCAAGTAGTCATCAGAACGAGCTTGCCAGACGTTCATAACGTCCGGAGTTGCTCCTGCAGCAGGCCTGTCACCTAGCGGTGCTTCTAGAACATAATTCTTCTGTGCAGCAATGAGGATAATCCTCAAGTTACGGACCCAGTCCGTGTAGTTGCTACCATCATCTTTCAACTTAGCTTTCTCTATGAACGCATTAAAATTCAAGGGAATGGTAGCACGGGCCATTGATCTACAACAACATAGATATGCAAAAACTATCAGGACTAAGTTCATGATAAATTAAAATTCAGTTAATCATATTACTAAAGAACTCCCACTTAGATAGACATCCCTCTAGTCATCTAAATGATCACGTGATCCAAATCAACTAAACCATGTCCGATCATCACGTGAGATGGAGTAGTTTTCAATGGTGAACATCTTATGTTGATCATATCTACTATATGATTCACGCTTGACCTTTTGGTCTCCAGTGTTCTGAGGCCATGTTCGTACATGCTAGGCTCGTCAAGTTTAACCCGAGTATTCGGCATGTGCAAAACTGTCTTACACCCGTTGTATTTGAATGTAGAGCTTGTCACACCTGATCATCACGTGGTGTCTCGGCACGATGAACTTTCGCAATGGTGCATACTCAGGGAGAACACTTGTACCTTGAAATTTTGTACGGGATCATCTTATAATGCTACCGCCGTACTAAGCAAAATAAGAAGCATAATAAGATAAACATCACATGCAATAAAAATATGTGACATGATATGGCCATCATCATCTTATGCTTTTGATCTCCATCTCCAAAGCATCGTCAAGATCTCCATCATCACCTGATAGACACCATGATCTTCATCGTAGCGTCGTGGTCGTCTCGCCAACTATTGCTACTACTACTATCGCTAACTCGCAGTGATGAAGTAAAGCAATTACATGGCCTTCACGATTCATATAATAAAAAGACAACCATAAGGCTCCTGCCGGTAGCCGATAATTTACAAAACATGATCATCTCATACAATAACGTATAACTCATCACGTCTTGACCATATCACATCACAACATGCCCTGCAAAAACAAGTTAGACGTCCTCTACTTTGTTGTTGCAAGTTTTACGTGGCTGGTATGGGATTAGCAAGAATCGTTCTTACCTACGCATACAAAAACCACAACGATTTTTCGTCAAGTGTGTTGTTTTAACCTTCACAAGGACCGGGCGTAGCCACACTCGATTCAACTAAAGTGAGAGAGACAGACACCCGCTGGTCACCTTTAAGCAACGAGTGGTCGTAACGGTGAAACCAATCTCGCGTAAGCGTACACATAATGTTGGTCCCGGCCGCTTGCTAGGTGGCTTCTCACCCCTCGTTGGTTACCCCAAGTGGAAGGTTTGAGATGCAGTGTAGCAGAAGTTTTCCCTTGGTAATACCAAGGATCGTTTTCCCTGAGACTCCCAGTTTCAACAAGAAGGTGTCAACTGCTAACGGCGCCAGATATTAGCAATCAACGTGGACCTGCGCACAGATACAAATAACTTTGCTCCCAACGAGTACAGAGAGGTTGTCAATCCCTCCGGCCTTGTAGTTTACAAAGGATCAAACACAAGTGATAATAGTGATAGGTATAATTGCAATAGTAAGTAAAATGCGGAAAAGTAAATAGCGGATGTGATCAATGATGGTAATATGGACCGGAGTCTCATGATGTTCACTAGTGATGTCTCTCTCCCAAAAGACGATAAAACAGCTATGTGAGGTAAACGAATTACAGTTGGGCAATTGACAGGACTAATGCTGACTAAGTGGCCAGAAAGGTAGAGGTTCAAAGCATGGGCGGTACGCCGAGGTAAGTAGACCGAAATCCATCTGCATCTACTACTAATCATCCACCTTGAGATATCTATCCAGAACATCTCGCTGGTATTAAGTTGCGAGTCCCACCCATAGTGTAAACTCAAAGCAACAGACAACTGCATTAAAAGAACTTTGCGTAAAGTAAACAATCCTTGCACCCGCGGGCACAAGCACCGTTGTTTTCCCCCTTGTGGCAACAGCACATCCCCTAGACTCATGTTTCTGTCACTCAAGCTAGTCATCGAGGGGCATGAACCCACAATCGAGCATAACGTTCCCTCTTGGAGTCACTACCTATTACTTGGCCAAAGCAATAAACAACAACGGAGAACATGCAAGAATTACTTACAAACATAAATATAAAAGAGGTAGATCAAATATATTACTCAAACACAATATGAACATAATCTCATAATCCATCGGATCCCAGCAAACTCATCATAGCAACAGCATAAGGATTACATATGTGCCTCGATCATGTAGGGCAGCTCACGAGGACTAATTAGTGAAGCACAAGAACGGGAGGAGAACATCACATAGCTACTGGTCATGGACCCATGGTCCAAGGGAGACTACTCACAACTCATCCGGGAGGCGTCCATGGTGGTGGAGAAGCTCCCGGTGGTGATCATCCCCTCCGGCAGGGTGCCGGGAAGAGTTCTCCTGGTGCTCCCGATCTTGGAAGCGGCGACGGCGGCGGAACAGAGATGAGATCGCGAAAAAGAGTTCCCGTCTCGAGGGTTTCGGGAGACGCTTTAAATATATGCCAAAGGGGGGCATCATCGGAGCCTCGGGGGGGCCAAGCGCCCCCCCGGCGCGGCCCAGGGGGGGCGCGCCGCCAGGGCGCCTGGAGCCCTCGTGCCCCCCCTGCTGTACTTTGGGCGCACGGTAGCTTCTGGAACGCTGATTTTTTATAAAAAAAATCTGGATTTTTCCTGGCAGTTCTCGTAATGTGAAAACCTGAAATACAAAAACAGCCGAAAACAGAAACTGGCACTGGGGTGCACTGAGTTAATAGGTTAGTCCAAATATGATCAAAAGTTTATGGAAGTGTATAAATAACATAGCAATATCACCCAAAAGAGGCATGGAGCAAGCAAAAATTATAGATACATTTTGGACGTATCAACATCCCCAAGCTTAATTCCTGCTCGTCCTCGAGTAGGTAAATGATAACAAGAATAATTTCTGTGGTGACATGCTATTAACCATATAGGACTTTTTCATAGTCATATGACAAAAGCTTACTGAGACAATGAATCTGTAGTAATTAAGTTTCCTCATGAGAAAATCACAAAGGACTGAAAGTTTTACAATATGATATTGAAACATCAAATAGATTTGTAATGAACATGATGTGCAAATATGATAAAGTGATATCTAGCTTGCCCCCTTTAGTGAAGCAAAACATAAATGCAGGGGCACCTCCAAGGTTTAAGTGATGACTAGATACAATGATTTCAAAATAAACGATATCACAATCATGCAAAAGACAATGCTACTTTGGGACAATGCACATTACACTCAGAATGACAATCATGCTCTCAGTAGTTGGTGCTTTAAAAGAAGGTGGAGACTCTCGAACCGTGGCTTTTGTTGGCAAGGTTGAAAACCGTAATCGGAAACAAATACAAAACATGTACCAGAGCTCTTGGTTTTAAAACAGAGGTAAGATTTTTTTTTAGATCATGCATGTTTCGTCAACGAATGCTAGCAGATAACTCAATCACTTCTTGAGATGGACAAGTTTCGAGGAACGGCTCCCGAATGAGGACGATCACATCCTCTTAATCTCCTTTGTTTATCACTGCCAAAGTTTTCTGATTTCTCATGAACAAAGCGTGAAGGAGGGTTTGTTTGTTATATTAATTTTGAGCCGGGCGCACTCAATGCCAGTTCCTTCTCGTATTATGGGTTTGCACATTATACATGCAATCCCGGGGTGAAGCTTGTCCAACTTAAAAAGATCATGAATTAACTACTACTTCCTCATGGACTTACAATAGAGGCACAAAATAAGAATGCTTTTTTCTTTGAATAATTTCGAGATAGTACATGCAAGTCTCCGTTAGGAATGGCAGGTAAATACCATGTAGGAAGATATGGTGGACTCATATGGCATAACTGGTTTAAAGGGATGTGGATGCACAAGCAGTCAGTCCGCTTAGTAAAGGTGGAGGTTAGCAAAAGACTGGGAGCGACCAACTAAGAGAGCAATGACGGTCATAATCATGCAGAGCGACAAAGCAACATTGAATCAGGCATGGAAGTTATATCGCTACTCAGAAATAAAAGATTATCAAGGCTTGACAGACTTTCTTTACAGTCTTAAATATGCGTGAGCATACGCCAAGTCAATCAAGATAAATTCTTATAGGAAGATATTACTAAACCATACCACATCATAGGCAAACAAATCATGTTGGTACTCCAATAACACATAGGGAACCCCCCAGCTATTTGAGACTAACCATAAGAAAACATGAACTACTAAGCGCCATCGTGCACGTAGCATCTTTATCATAGACATATCAACCAATGCAACGGAAGCAAACTCTCTTAATTAGGTGAGCATGATAATTAAAGAGAGTTCAAGCAACCAACTAAACGAAAGCTCTTTGAAAAGATAAGCATGAATACTAAGAGCTGAACATGATAGTAGCTATTAAAAGACAAAGAACACACACAGCAAAGATAGACATGAAAATTCTATGTTATGTTCTAGGTAGAAGTGGAGCGTGTTTCTCTTCCACATAAAGAAAGCTGAGTTCTGACTCGTTATGAAAAGCTAAAGAAAACTAAAAAGCAAGACGCTCCAAGCATAGCACATAACACATGAAGTGATAAAAATATAGTGGAACGAAAGACGAACTGATAATGTTGATGGAGAAGGGGATGCACGGGGGCATCCCCAAGCTTAGATGCTTGAGTCTCCTTGAATATTTCTTGGGGGTGCATTGGGGCATCCCCAAGCTTGAGCGTTTGACACTCCTGAATCTTTTTATCATCTTCCCTCGCACACTTGAAAACTCCCTTCATACATAACTCATCATAATCTGATTAGTGAGGTTAGTACCCATAATAAAATAATTGTTCCTTGCTGGAAATAAAGATATTCTTGAAGTTCTACTGTTTCTCAAGATTGCCAAAAGGTTTTTGCAAAGAAAAAGCAAGCTCTAGGTTTGCAAAATGAAGGAAAGGCAAAACAGGACAGAATCTGTGAAAAACAGAACAGCAGGTAGTAAATGATTTGTTCGGGGCACTTCTGCAACTCTAATAAAAAAACTCAGAACAGACGCACGAAAGACAATTATATAGAGCACGCTGTCGAAAAAATTCAGACGAAAAAGATGATCTGGTGATTTTATACGAAATTTTCTATCCAAGGACAGAATCTGTTTCCTGGACAGCACGTCACAACTTTTGAACTTTCTAGCAATCAGAGGCTACACTTGGCACAAAATTGAAAAGCAAAGACACAATGATGATGCTACTGTAGTAAACAACATCAAGATACAACAAAAGCAAAATAAATTTTTTATTCATGTGGGCTGCCTCCCAAAAGCGCTTTCTTTTATGCCTTTAAGCTAGGCATAATGCATATAGATTAAGTTGTATCAATTGAACCATCATCAAGATCATCAAAAAGCTCTTCAATAATACAACTAGTCTTAAGAGGACTTTCAAATGAAGGCCTCATAGAGATACTTCTTGGGAGAAGACCAAAAGGATAAAAGTCAAGGGAAGATTCATTTATAAATTCATCAAAGAGAGGTGTTTCTTGCAAAGTCTTTACAGTTTCAACCCCTTTGGCAATAGATGGATTACTTTTAGAGCGGGGAGCCTCCGGAACGTGAACGAACTTAGGCTCCATCTTTGCCGGAGTTTCTACCTTTTTGGTTTTGATCGAGGAGAAAGTAGTTCCTAGAGTATCAAAGACTTCCTCAATCTTATCTACCCTAGAAGAGTCCAAGTCATGGAATTTGACGGTCTCCAAAGTTTTGAAAATTTTATGCATGGAGCTATCAAGCCTATTCAAATTCCCTTGGATCTTACGATCCAACTCATTAATCTTATTAATGTTTGGCATATCTAACTCTATCTTTTCAAGTTTTTTCATAATGTGCGCTAGAGTGATGTCCTCTTGAATGCTAACAACGGGGGGATTCCCAACATGATTTTCAATAATACTAAGAGACTCCCAAACTGGGGCTTTTAGGAAATTCCCATTGATAGCAGTATCTAGAATAAACCTATTCCAAGAAGTAATTCCAACATAAAAATTTCTAAGCAGGATAGTAGTAGGTTGCTTCTTGGTGGCTTTTTTTAGAATCATTAATTCTATACCAAGCATCTTTCAGACTTTCCCCACCTCTTTGTTTAAAGGTGAGAACTTCTGCCTCGTCAAAGACAAAAGGACCCGACATAATGACAACTAAAGAATAAGATAACTATTTTTGTGATTTTCGATAAAAGATACTAAAGCAAAAACTGAAAGGTAAACTAACAAGACTAAAAGCAAAGGTAAAAGATAGCGTGCAACTCCCCTATCCTGAAGAGTGGAGTCCCCGGCAACGGCGCCAGAAATTGCTTTGCTAGGTGGCTTCTCACCCCTCGTTGGTTACCCCAAGTGGAAGGTTTGAGATGCAGTGTAGCAGAAGTTTTCCCTTGGTAATACCAAGGATCGTTTTCCCTGAGACTCCTAGTTTCAACAAGAAGGTGTCAACTGCTAACGGCGCCAGATATTAGCAATCAACGTGGACCTGCACACAGATACAAATAACTTTGCTTCCAACAAGTACAGAGAGGTTGTCAATCCCTCCGGCCTTGTAGTTTACAAAGGATCAAACGCAAGTGATAATAGTGATAGGTATAATTGCAATAGTAAGTAAAATGCGGAAAAGTAAATAGCGGATGTGATCAATGATGGTAATATGGACCGGAGTCTCATGATGTTCACTAGTGATGTCTCTCTCCCAAAAGACGATAAAACAGCTATGTGAGGTAAACGAATTACAGCTGGGCAATTGACAGGACTAATGCTGACTAAGTTGCAAGAAAGGTAGAGGTTCAAAGCATGGGCGGTACGCCGAGGTAAGTAGACCGAAATCCATCTGCATCTACTACTAATCATCCACCTTGAGATATCTATCCAGAACATCTCGCTGGTATTAAGTTGCGAGTCCCACCCATAGTGTAAACTCAAAGCAACAGACAACTGCATTAAAAGAACTTTGCGTAAAGTAAACAATCCTTGCACCTGCGGGCACAAGCACCGTTGTTTTCCCCCTTGTGGCAACAACACATCCCCTAGACTCATGTTTCTGTCACTCAAGCTAGTCATCGAGGGGCATGAACCCACAATCGAGCATAACGTTCCCTCTTGGAGTCACTACCTATTACTTGGCCAAAGCAATAAACAACAACGGAGAACATGCAAGAATTACTTACGAACATAAATATAAAAGAGGTAGATCAAATATATTACTCAAACACAATCTGAACATAATCTCATAATCCATCGGATCCCAGCAAACTCATCATAGCAACAGCATAAGGATTACATATGTGCCTCGATCATGTAGGGCAGCTCACGAGGACTAATTAGTGAAGCACAAGAACGGGAGGAGAACATCACGTAGCTACTGGTCATGGACCCATGGTCCAAGGGAGACTACTCACAACTCATCCGGGAGGCGTCCATGGTGGTGGAGAAGCTCCCGGTGGTGATCCTCCCCTCCGGCAGGGTGCCGGGAAGAGTTCTCCTGGTGCTCCCGATCTTGGAAGCGGCGGCGGCGGCAGAACAGAGATGAGATCGCGAAAAAGAGTTCCCGTCTCGAGGGTTTCGGGAGACGCTTTAAATATATGCCAAAGGGGGGCATCAGCGGAGCCTCGGGGGGCCCAAGCGCCCCCCCGGCGCGGCCCAGGGGGGTCGCGCCGCCAGGGCGCCTGGAGCCCTCGTGCCCCCCCCTCCCCCCCCCCGGCTGTACTTCGGGCGCACGGTAGCTTCTGGAACGCTGATTTTTTATATAATTTTTCTGGATTTTTCCTGGCAGTTCTCGTAATGTGAAAACCTGAAATACAAAAACAGCCGAAAACAGAAACTGGCACTGGGGTGCACTGAGTTAATAGGTTAGTCCAAATATGATCAAAAGTGTATGGAAGTGTATAAATAACATAGCAATATCACCCAAAAGAGGCATGGAGCAAGCAGAAATTATAGATACGTTTTGGACGTATCACCGCTTCATCTCACAATGCCGTCGAATCAAAGTATGACATGCTGGTAAGCAGTATGACTATTATCGCCCACAACTCATTGTGTTCTACTCGTGCATATCATCTACGCATAGACCTAGCTCTGATACCACTGTTGGGGAACGTAGTATTTCAAAAAAGTCCTACGATCACGCAAGATCTATCTAGGAAAAGCATAGAAACGAGTGGGAATAGTGTGTCTACGTACCCTCGTAGACCGAAAGCGGAAGCATCTAGTGACGCGGTTGATGTAGTCGAACGTCTTCGCGATCCAACCAATCCAAGCACCGAACGTACGCCACCTCCGCATTCAGCACACGTTCAGCTCGATGACATCCCACAAGCTCCTGATCCAGTTGAGCGTCACGGGAGAGTTTCGTCAGCACCACGGCGTGGTGACGGTGATGATGAAGCTACTGGCGCAGTAATTTTCCTACGCACTACAATGATATGACTGAAGTGTGTAACTATGGGGAGGGGCACCGCACATGGCTAAAATCAACTTGTGTGTCTATGGGGTGCCTCCTTCCCACATATATAAAGGAGGGAGGGGAGGAGGAGGCGGCCAAGGAGGAGGAGGCGCGCCCTAGGGGGAGGCAATCCTACTCCAAGTAGGATTCCCCCCTTTCCTAGTCCTAGTAGGAGAGGGGGAATGAAGGGGAGGAGAAGAAGAAGGAAAGGGGGGCGCCCCCTTGTCCAATTCGGTTTGGGCTAGGGGGGCCACGCGCCCCTAGCTGGCCGCACCTCCTCTTCCTCCACTTGGGCCCATGTGGCCCAATAACCCCCCGAGAGGTTCCGGTAACCTCTCGGTACTCCGGTATTTATCCGATAACCCCCCGGAACTCATCCGTTGTCTGAATATAACCTTCCAATATATGAATATTTATGTCTTGGACATTCCGAGACTCCTCGTGATGTCCGTGATCACATCCGGAAATTTTAACTACCTTCGATACTTCAAAACACATAAACTCATAATACTGATCGTCATCGAACGTTAAGCGTGCGGACCCTATGGGTTCGAGAACTATGTAGACATGATCGAGACTCATCTCCGGTCAATAACCAATAGCGGAACCTCGATGCTCATATTGGTTCCTACATATTCTATGAAGATCTTTGTCGGTCAAACCGCATGACAACATAAGTTGTTCCCTTTGTCATCAGTATGTTACTTGCCTGAGATTCGATCGTCGGTGTAAGTGCATCTAGTGCCACCCCTAGTTGGTTTTGGAGTATTGACGACAAACCTGGTTGAGGGACTAATGTGTTTGTGAGAATTGCAGGATAACACAGGTAGTAGTCCCTCATTGATTCGGTTTACCTACCGGAGATGACCCCTAAAAATGTATGAAGACATTGACGACAATGGTGGTATGTGAAGATATTCATATTGAAGACTATGACGAGAGAAGACATTGTGTGAAGACTATGGAGCGTGAAGACTTAGATGTTTTGTTGTTTCCTTTTCTTCTTTGTTGAGTCATAGGAACGACCGTACTGTTAAGTGGGGTCCAAGTGAACAAAGTCAGAGTGACTGAAGTGATGCTCAACCAAATCCTATGTCTTCGAGCAAAGACAATGAGAGCAAATCTTATCCAGAGCTGGATGAGTCAGCTTTACTTGTAGACCAAGTAAAATTGCCGTGTGTGTTTAAAATCTGACCGTTGGAACATGTGTCAGTTCCTTAATGACCCAGTGTCACTTCGGACAAATCAGGTCGGGTTGCCTAGTGGCTATAAATAGCCCAACCCCTGCACCATAAATTGGTGGTTGCTCAAAGTTAGTACACGGCTTTTGTCGTTTGAGAGCAACCCACCTCTGAAGCATTTGAGAGAGAGATCCTTGCGAAGACAAAGCCAAAACACCCAGAGCCAAAGAGTGTTAGGCATCACTGAAGTCTTTCTGTCTGCGTGATCAGAAGACTTGTTACACTTGAGGAATGTGAATCCTCCAGCCGATTAGGCGTCGTGTTCTGAGCATCCAAGAGTCATTCTGGATCGCTAGTGAACGAAGTATGTGAAGGTTTGGAAGTCCACCTTTAAGACTTACCAGAGTGATTGGGCGAGGACTAGGTGTCCTTAGCTCAAGGGGAATAGGTGAAGACGCGGTCTTCTGAGTTAAATCTCAGCCTCCCTAACCAGACGTACAGTTGTCACAGCAACTGGAACTGGTCTAACAAATCACTGTATTCCCCAAGCTACTGGTTCTATCCCTTCCTTCTCTTTACTTACTGTATGTCTTTGTGAAGTCATGGCCTGCTTGCTTTATCTGTTTGACTTTACTGTGTGACTACTTGTTCTGACTGGCTTCATATAATCTTCCATCCCGATCCATACTGCCTAGCTGCTATTAGTCTTCATGCTTTCACTTCATTGAATACTTGACTATGGCCTGTCTAGTGTAGTCTACCTTCCGTTGCATATAAATAGGATCGGTTCTATTGTTTGTCTTTGAAACTTCCATGTTTTGAAGTCTTTCATAAAAATCGCCTATTCACCCTCCCTCTAGTCGATATACAGCTCTTTCAATTGGTATCAGAGCAAGGTACTCCCTTGTTCTGTGTGATTCGGTTTAACCACCTGGAGTTTTAGCTATGTCGACAGCAGGGATAATCAAAGTCTCCGCTGCGTGCCCTGTCTTCGATGGCACTGAATACCCCTACTCAAAGAACAAGATGCGCATGCATCTTGAAGCCATTGATGTGGACCTCTGGTTTGTCGTCAAGAATGACATTCCCAAGACTGGTGAAGGTCTCACCCATGCTGATGTCAAGAAGCTCATTCAACTGGATTCCACGGCCAAGAACATCATCTGTGGTCATCTGACCAAAGGACAGTATGGTCGTGTGAGTGCTCTGGAAACGTCGAAGCAAGTCTGGGACTGGCTCTCTAAGGTCAACGAAGGCGTCTCAACCCAGAGAGATCAAAGGATCAGTGTCCTTCGCAACCTCTTCAATCGCTTCAAGAGACACGACAATGAGAATGTCCAGCTCACATTCGATCGCCTCACTGACATCACAAATGAGCTGTAGGCACTTGGCGCCACTGAGATCACCAAGCATGAAATCGTCAAGACACTCCTGAGATCTCTTTACAACTCATTTGACATATGTAAGCGCATCTAGTGCCACCCCTAGTTGGTTTTGGAGTATTGACGACAAACCTGGTTGAGGGACTAATGTGTTTGTGAGAATTGCAGGATAACACAGGTAGTAGTCCCTCATTGATTCGGTTTACCTACCGGAGATGACCCCTAAAAATGTATGAAGACATTGACGACAATGGTGGTATGTGAAGATATTCATATTGAAGACTATGACGAGAGAAGACGTTGTGTGAAGACTATGGAGCGCGAAGACTTAGATGTTTCGTTGTTTCCTTTTCTTCTTTGTTGAGTCATAGGAACCACCGTACTGTTAAGTGGGGTCCAAGTGAACAAAGTCGGAGTGACTGAAGTGATGATCAACCAAATCCTATGTCTTCGAGCGAAGACAATGAGAGCAAATCTTATCCAGAGCTGGATGAGTCAGCCTTGCTTGTAGCCCAAGTAAAGTTACCGTGTGTGTTTGAAATCTGACCGTCGGAACACGTGTCAGTTCCTTAGTGACCCAGGGTCACTTCGTACAAATCAGGTCGGGTTGCCTAGTGGCTATAAATACCCCAGCCCCTACACCATAAATTGGTGGCTGCTCAGAGTTATTACACGGCTTTTGTCGTTTGAGAGCAACCCACCTCCGAAGCATTTGAGAGAGAGATCCTTGCGAGGACAAAGCCCAAACACCCAGAGCCAAAGAGTGTTAGGCATCACTGAAGTCTTTCTTTCTGTGTGACCTGAAGACTTGTTACACTTGAGGACTGTGTTTCCTCCAGCCGGTTAGGCGTCACGTTCTGAGCATCCAAGAGTCATTGTGGATTGCCGGTGAACGAAGTATGTGAAGGTTTGAAAGTCTACCTTGAAGACTTACCAGACTGATTGGGCGAGGACTAGGTGTCCTTAGCTCAAGGGGAATAAGGTGAAGACGCGGTCTTCTGAGTTAAATATCAGCCTCCCTAACCAGACGTACAGTTGTCACAGCAACTGGAACTGGTCTAACAAATCACTGTCTTCCCCGAGCTACTGGTTCTATTCTTTCCTTCTCTTTACTTACTGTCTTTCATTGTGAAGTCATTGCCTGGTTGCCTTATCCGTTTGACTTCACTTTGTGACTACTTGTTCTGTTTGGCTTCATACAATCTTCCATCCTGATCCATACTGCCTAGCTGCTATTAGTCTTCATGCTTTCACTTCATTGAATACTTGACTATGGCTTGTCTAGTGTAGTCTACCTTCCGCTGCATATAAATAGGATTTTTTTATCGTTTGTCTTCGAAACTTCCATGTTTTGAAGACTTTCCTAAAAATTGCCTATTCACCCCCCTCTAGTCGATATACAACACTTTCAATTGGTATCAGAGCAAGGTACTCCCTTGTTCTGTGTGATTCGATTTAACCACCTGGAGTTTTAGCTATGTCGACTGCAGGGATAATCAAAGTCTCCGCTGCGTGCCCCGTCTTCGATGGCACTGAATACCCCTACTGGAAGAACAAGATGCGCATGCATCTTGAAGCCATTGACGTGGACCTCTGGTTTGTCGTCAAGAACGGCGTTCCCAAGACTGGTGAAGGTATCACCCCTGCTGATGTCAAGAAGCTTGTCCAACTGGATTCCACTGCCAAGAATATCATCTGTGGTCATCTGACCAAAGGACAGTATGGCCATGTGAGTGCTCTGCAAACGTCGAAGGAAGTCTGGGACTGGCTCTCTAAGGTCAACGAAGGCGTCTCAACCCAGAGAGATCAAAGAATCAGTGTCCTTTGCAACATCTTCAATCGCTTCAAGAGACATGACAATGAGAATGTCCAGCATACATTCGATCGCCTCACTGACATCACAAATGAACTTCAGGCACTTGGAGCCACTGAGATCACCAAGCATGAAATCGTCAAGACACTACTGAGATCACTTGACAGCTCATTTGACATCCTTGCCTTGATGATTCAAGAACGCCCTGACTTCAAGACTCTCGATCCGTCTAACATACTTGAGAGGCTCAACACACATGAGTTCCAGCTATCAGAGAAAAGTGACATCTATGGTTCCAACTATGGTCGAACTCGCGCTTTGAAGGCAAAGGCTGCTTCCTCATCTGAAGAAGAATCTGACTGTAGTTCTGATGATACTGAAGACATTGGTAAGGAGCTTGCCATGCCTGTGAAGAAGTTCCAGAAATTCACCAGGAAGAAAGGCTTCAGAAAGTCTTCAAGATCCAGCTCAAGAAATGATGAAGCTTCTACCCATGACTACAAGAAGAGAACATGTCATAAATGCAAGAAACCTGGTCACTACATCTCTGAGTGTCCTCAATGGGACAATGAGAAGAAGAAAAAGAAGAGCAAGGAATATGATTCTGATGACAAGAAGAAGAAGAAATCCTCAAGGTTTTCTTCCAAGTCCTCATCGAAGTCTTCATCACACAAGAAAAATTCATCTGGCAATGCTCGTGCGTTTGTTGGCAAAGAGGTGGATTCAGAGGAGGAGTCTGCTTCAGAAGAAGCGGAGGTGGAGTCTGATTCTGGTGCTGCAAGTCTGGCTTTAGCCACAGCCTACGTTGCCAAGTCCATCTTCAACACTGAAGACAATGGCCCCGTCACCAACACTGATGATGAGGACGACGACTCTGCTCCCACCTAGTGCTTCATGGCACGCGGTGCCAAGGTAAAATCACGCGATGCTTACTTTCAAACATCCAGTGAAGATGACTCTGATTGTGAATCAAAACCTAGCTACAAAACACTTGCTAAAATTGCCACTGAACAGCAGAAAGCTATGGAACATATTCAAAAACTATTAGACAAAAGCGATGACCTGTTGGACGCAAAAATGACCCGTTCTCAGTCCTTAATTGAAGACATAGAAAATATTCATGTTAAGTACGAGGAACTTGAAAGTCTTTATGAATCGCTCTCAAAAACTCATGAAAAGCTTTCCCACGATTACCTTCAAAGGAAGCGAGAACTTGAGAAACTGACAGCGGCTCATGAAGATCTTCGAAAAGAAAATGAGTCACAACGCGCACAATTGATCAACTCCGCACAGGAAGGATTTGAAACACCATGTCTAAAATGCATTGAGCGTGATAACGCTACATCTATTGCTGAATGTTCTAATGCTGCCACTGTTGCAATATCTTCAACTGCTGATGTGGTAACTAACCCCTCTGCTGAGGATACCACTACTATTGCTAATGAAAATGCTAGGTTGAAGACTTTTCTTGAAACAGGGATGTACAAAAGCCTCAAAGGGCATCAGACTTTATGTGATGTCCTCAAAAAGCAGATACTGAACCGAAACCCTAGGTAAGAGGGTGTAGGGTTCGAGAGGAAAATGAATGTTGATGGTTCATACTGGAAGCCTCAGCAGTACCCCAAAACCACATGGGTTGCTGCAAAGGAACCTTCAGTGGATCCGTCTACCTTATCTGGCTTCACTTGTGCTAATCCTATTATCATTGATGAATCCTTTGATGCAAACTATAAACTGTTTAAGAATCGGAATGGTGAAGTGTTTGCCAGGTATATTGGTACTAACTGCAGGAACGGGCCACCTATGAAGAAGATCTGGGTTCCCAAAGATTGTCTTGAGAATCTTCCAGTAAATGTCATCATGACACCACCTGGGAAGAAGACAAACCCCAGACCAAAGGCTTCATATGGTCCTAAGGCCTCATACAGACAGAGGACGCACCTGAGTCACCCTAACGCCAATGTTTTGCAGGGAAATTATACTCAGACCCAGGAATATGAGCGTGTTTTCTCAAACCGCTATGTTCACAAAACAAAGAACTTCTCTGCTTATTCTTATGAGTATTATTCTCCTACTGCAAGACTATTTGCTAGGGCTCCAAAGCCAAAATTCTCAGATGCTGCTCTTAGACTCATTGCTCCTAAGCCACCCCTAAAGATGTGGGTGGTTAAGAAGAACTAACTTTCTCTTGGAGATGGTCGTATGTCTTCTAGCAAAAGGTTCAGAGTGCTGGCTCTGGCATCGGAGGCTAGGACATGCCGGCATGATGAACTTGCACACTCTCGCGAAGAAGAAGCACGTCGTAGGCATCGAGGGCGTCAAGTTCAAGAAATATCATCTGTGTGGTGCATGTGAAGCTGGGAAGATGACTAGGGCCAAGCATCCCTCGAAGACAATCATGACGACATCCAAACCCTTCGAGCTGCTTCACATGGAATTATTTGGCCCTACTCACTGAAGGAAATATGCCCAAGAGGCAATAATAAAGATGTTATTTGTATTTCCTTATATCATGATAAATGTCTTTTATTCATGCTATAATTGTATTAACCGAAAACTTAGTACATGCGTGAATACATAGACAAAACAGTATGTCCCTAGTATGCCTCTACTAGACTAGCTCATTGATCAAAGATGGTTATGTTTCCTAGCCATAGACATGTGTTGTCATTTGATCAACGAGATCACATCATTAGGAGAATGATGTGATGGACAAGACCCATCCGTTAGCATAGCACTATGATCGTTTAGTTTAACTGCTATTGCTTTCTTCATGACTTATACATGTTCCTATGACTATGAGATTATGCAACTCCCGAATACCGTAGGAACACCTTGTGTGCTATCAAACGTCACAACGTAACTGGGTGATCATAAAGATGCTCTACAGGTGTCTCCGAAAGTATTCGTGGTGTTGGCATAGATCAAGATTAGGATTTGTCACTCCGAGTGTCGGAGAGGTATCTCTGGGCCCTCTCGGTAACACACATCACAATAAGCCTTGCAAGCAAAATACTAATGAGTTAGTCACGAGATGATGAGTTACGGAACGAGTAAAGAGACTTGCCGGTAACGAGATTGAACTAGGTATAGAGATACCGACGATCGAATCTCGGGCAAGTAACATACCGTTTGACAAAAGGAACAACGTATGTTGTTATGCGGTTCTGACCGATAAAAGATCTTCGTAGAATATGTAGGAGCCAATATGAACATCCAGGTTCCGCTATTGGTTATTGACCGGAGATGAGTCTCGGTCATGTCTACATAGTTCTCGAACCCGTAGGGTCCGCACGCTTAACGTTTGATGACGATCGGTATTATGAGTTTATGAGTATTGATGTACCGAAGGTAGTTCGGAGTCCCGGATGAGATCACGGACATGACGAGGAGTCTCGGAATGTCCGAGACATAAAGATTGATATATTGGACGGCTATATTCGGACACCGGAAGTGTTCCGGAAAAGTTTCGGATTTATCGGGATTGCCGGAGGGGGTTACCGGAACCCCCTACGAGAGGGGATGGTCCATAGTGGGCCTAAAGGGTAAGAGAGAGGCAGCCCATAGGGCTGGCCGGCGCCCCCACCTAGGGTTCCTAGTTGGACAAGGATTGGGGGGGGCGCCACCTCTCCTATTCCTTTCCCCCTTCTTCCTTTTGGTGAATCCTACTAGGAATAGGATTGCAATCCTATTCCTAGTAGGACTCCTTCCCTAGCCGCACCAGGAAGGGCCGGCCGGCCTCCCTCCCTTGCTCCTTTATGTACGGGGGCAGGGGGGCACCCAAAGACACACAAGTTGAATTGTTTTAGCCGTGTGCGGTGCCCCCTCCACAGAATCACACATCGGTCATACCGTCGCGGAGCTTAGGCAAAGCCCTGCGCCGGTGAACACATCATATCCGTCACCACGCCGTCGTGCTGACGAAACTCTCCCGTGAAGCTCAACTGGATCAAGAGCTCGTGGGACGTCATCAAGCTGAACGTGTGCTGAACGCGGAGGTGACGTACGTTCGGTACTTGATCGGTTGGATCGCGAAGAAGTTCGACAACATCAACCGCGTCACTTGACGCTTCCGCTCCCGGTCTACGAGGGTACGTAGACACACTCTTCCCTCTCGTTGCTATGCATCTGGTAGATAGATCTTGCGTGATCGTAGGAAAATTTTAAAATACTACGTTCCCCATCAGTGGTATCAGAGCCAGGTTTATGCGTAGATGATATGCACGAGTAGAACACAATGAGTTGTGGGCGATACTAGTCATACTGCTTACCAGCATGTCATACTTTGCTTCGGCGGTATTGTGAGATGAAGTGGCCCGGACCGACATTACGCGTACGCTTACGCGAGACTGGTTTCACCATTACGAGCACTCGTTGCTTAAAGGTGACTGGCGGGTGTCTGTCTCTCTCACTTTAGCTGAATCAAGTGTGGCTACGCCCGGTCCTTGTGAAGGTTAAAACAGCACATACTTGACGAAACATCGTTGTGGTTTTGTATGCGTAGGTAAGAACGGTTCTTGCTAAAGCCCGTAGCAGCCACGTAAAACTTGCTACAAACAAAGTAGAGGACGTCTAACTTGTTTTTGCAGGGCATGTTGTGATGTGATATGGTCAAGACATGATGAGTTATACGGTTTTGTATGAGATGATCATGTTTTGTAAAGTTATCGGCAACTGGCAGGAGCCATATGGTTGTCGCTTTATTGTATGAAATGCAATCGCCATGTAATTGCTTTACTTTATCACTAAACGGTAGCGATAGTCGTAGAAGCAATAGTTGGCGAGACGACAACGATGCTATGATGGAGATCAAGGTGTCGCGCCGGTGACGAAGGTGATCATGACGGTGCTTTGGAGATGGAGAACAAAAGCACAAGATGATGATGGCCATATCATGTCACATATTTTGATTGCATGTGATGTTTATCTTATTATGCTTCTTATTTTGCTTAGAACGACGGTAGCATTATAAGATGATCCCTTACTAAATTTCAAGGTATAAGTGTTCTCCCTGAGTATGCACCGTTGCGAAAGTTCGTCGTGCCGAGACACCACGTGATGATCGGGTGTGATAAGCTCTACGTTCAAATACAACGGGTGTAAGCCAGTTTTGCACACGCAGAATACTCGGGTTAAAACTTGACGAGCCTAGCATATACAGATATGGCCTCGGAACACTGGAGACCGAAAGGTCGAGCATGAATCATATAGTAGATATGATCAACATAAGATGTTCACCATTGAGACTACTCCATCTCACGTGATGATCGGACATGGTTTAGTTGATTTGGATCACGTGATCATTTAGATGACCAGAGGGATGTCTATCTAAGTGGGAGTTCTTTAAATTAATATGATTAAATTGAACTTTAATTTATCATGAACTTAGTCCTGATAGTTTTGCATATCTATGTCGTTGTAGATCAATGGCCCGTGCTACCGTTCCTTTGAATTTTAATGCATTCCTAGAGAAAGCTAAGTTGAAAGATGATGGTAGCAATTACACGGACTGGGTCCGTAACCTAAGGATTATCCTCATTGCTGCACAGAAGAATTATGTCCTTGAAGCACCGCTAGGTGACAAGCCCCCTTCCGCTGATGCAGACGCTTTGAACGTCTGGCAATCACGGTCTGATGACTACACGATAGTTCAGTGTGCCATGCTTTACGGCTTAGAACCGGGACTTCAACGACGTTTTGAACGTCATGGACCATATGAGATGTTCCAGGAGTTGAAGTTAATATTTCAAGCAAATGCCCGAATTGAGAAATATGAGATTTCCAATAAGTTCTACAGCTGCAAAATGGAGGAGAATAGTTCTATCAGTGAACACTTGCTCAGAATGTCTGGGTACTACAATCATATGACTCAACTTGGTTGCAAAGTTGACGAGGATAGTGTTATTGATAGAATTCTTCAATCACTGCCACCAAGCTATAAAGGCTTCGTGATGAACTATAACATGCAAGGGATGCAAAAGACAATTCTCAAGCTCTTCGCTATGCTCAAAGCTGCGGAGGTAGAAATCAAAAAGGAGCATCAAGTGTTGATGGTTAGCAAGACCACTAGTTTCAAGAAAAAGGGCAAGGGAAAGAAAGGGAACTTAAAAAAGAATAGCAAGTCAGTTGCTACTTCCACGAAGAAACCCAAATCTGGAGCCAAGCCTGAAACTGAGTGCTTCTACTGCAAGGGGACTGGACACTGGAAGCGGAACTGCCCCAAGTATTTGGCGGATAAGAAGGATGGCAAGATGAACAAAGGTATATGTGATATACATGTTATTGATGTGTACCTTACTAATGCTCGTAGTAGTACCTGGGTATTTGATACCGGTTCGGTTGCTAATATTTGTAACTCGAAACAGGGACTACGGATTAAACGAAGATTAGCTAAGGATGAGGTGACAATGCGCGTGGGAAATGGTTCCAAAGTCGATGTGATCGCCGTCGGCACGCTACCTCTATATCTACCTTCGGGATTAGTTTTAGACCTAAATAATTGTTATTTGGTGCCAGCGTTGAGCATGAACATTATATCTGGATCTTGTTTATTGCGAGACGGTTATTCATTTAAATCAGAGAATAATGGTTGTTCTATTTTAATGAATAATATCTTTTATGGTCATGCACCCTTAAAGAGTGGTCTATTCTTATTGGATCTCGATTGTAGTGATACACATATTCATAATATTGAAACCAAAAGATGCAAGGTTAATAATGATAGTGCAACTTATTTGTGGCACTGCCGTTTAGGTCATATTGGTGTAAAACGCATGAAGAAACTCCATAAAGATGGACTTTTGGAATCACTTGATTATGAATCACTTGGTGCTTGCGAACCATGCCTCATGGGCAAGATGACTAAAACTCCGTTCTCTGGAACTATGGAGCGAGCAACAGATTTGTTGGAAATCATACATACTGATGTATGTGGACCAATGAGTGTTGATACTCGTGGCGGGTATCGTTATTTTCTGACCTTCACTGATGATTTGAGCAGATATGGGTATATCTACTTAATGAAGCACAAGTCTGAAACATTTGAAAAGTTCAAAGAATTTCAGAGTGAAGTAGAGAATCATCGTAACAAGAAAATAAAGTTTCTACGATCAGATCGTGGAGGAGAATATTTGAGTTACGAGTTTGGTCTTCATTTGAAACAATGTGGAATAGTTTCACAACTCACGCCACCTGGAACACCACAACGTAATGGTGTGTCCGAACGTCGTAATCGTACTTTATTAGATATGGTGCGATCAATGATGTCTCTTACCGATTTACCACTATCGTTTTGGGGTTATGCTTTAGAGACAGCTACATTCACGTTAAATAGGGCACCATCTAAATCCGTTGATACGACACCTTATGAACTATGGTTTGGCAAGAAACCAAAGTTGTCGTTTCTTAAAATTTGGGGCTGCGATGCTTATGTGAAAACACTTCAACCTGATAAGCTCGATCCCAAGTCGGAAAAATGTGTCTTCATAGGATACCCAAAAGAGACTGTTGGGTACACCTTCTATCACAGATCCGAAGGCAAAATATTCGTTGCTAAGAACGGATCCTTTCTGGAAAAAGAGTTTCTCTCGAAAGAAGTGAGTGGGAGGAAAGTAGAACTTGATGAGGTAATTATACCTTCTCCCGGATTGGAAAGTAGTACATCACAGGAAATTGTTCCAGTGATTCCTACACCAATTAGTGAGGAAGTTAATGATAATGATCATGAAACTTCAGATCAAGTTTCTGCTGAACGTCGTAGATCAACCAGAGTACGTTCCGCACCAGAGTGGTACGGCAACCCAGTTCTGGAAATCATGTTACTAGACCATGATGAACCTACGAACTATGAGGAAGCGATGATGAGCCCAGATTCCGCAAAATGGCTTGAAGCCATGAAATCTGAGATGGGATCCATGTATGAGAACAAAGTGTGGACTTTGGTTGACTTGCCCGATGATCGGCAGGCCATCGAAAATAAATGGATCTTCAAGAGGAAGACCGACGCAGACGGTAATGTTACTGTTTACAAAGCTCGATTTGTTGCGAAAGGTTTTCGACAAGTTCAAGGAGTTGACTACGATGAGACTTTCTCACCTGTAGCGATGCTTAAGTCTGTCCAAATCATGTTAGCAATTGCCGCATTTTATGATTATGAAATCTGGCAAATGGATGTCAAAACTGCATTCCTGAATGGATATCTCAAAGAAGAGTTGTATATGATGCAACCAGAAGGTTTTGTCGATCCAAAAGGTGCTAACAAAGTATGCAAGCTCCAGCGATCCATCTATGGACTGGTGCAAGCATCTCGGAGTTGGAATATACGCTTTGATGAGGTGATCAAAGCATATGGTTTCATACAGACTTTTGGAGAAGCCTGTATTTACAAGAAAGTGAGTGGGAGCTCTGTAGCATTTCTAATATTATATGTGGATGACATATTGTTGATTGGAAATGATATAGAATTTCTGGATAGCATAAAAGGATACTTGAATAAGAGTTTTTCAATGAAAGACCTCGGTGAAGCTGCTTATATATTAGGCATCAAGATCTATAGAGATAGATCAAGACGCTTAATTGGACTTTCACAAAGCACATACCTTGATAAGATTTTGAAGAAGTTCAAAATGGATCAGTCAAAGAAAGGGTTCTTGCCTGTATTACAAGGTGTGAAGTTGAGTAAGACTCAATGCCCGACCACTGCAGAAGATAGAGAGAAAATGAAAGTCATTCCCTATGCCTCAGCCATAGGATCTATCATGTATGCAATGCTGTGTACCAGACCTGGTGTGTGCCTTGCTATAAGTCTAGCAGGGAGGTACCAAAGTAATCCAGGAGTGGATCACTGGACAGCGGTCAAAAACATCCTAAAGTATCTGAAAAGAACAAAGGATATGTTTCTCGTGTATGGAGGTGACAAAGAGCTCGTCGTAAACGGTTACGTCGATTCTAGCTTTGACACTGATCCGGATGACTCAAAGTCACAAACCGGATATGTATTTTTATTGAACGGTGGAGCTGTCAGTTGGTGCAGTTCCAAGCAGAGCGTCGTGGCGGGATCTACGTGTGAAGCGGAATACATAGCTGCTTCGGAAGCAGCAAATGAAGGAGTCTGGATGAAGGAGTTCATATCCGATCTAGGTGTAATACCTAGTGCATCGGGTCCAATGAAAATCTTTTGTGACAACACTGGAGCCATAGCCTTGGCGAAGGAATCCAGGTTTCACAAGAGAACAAAGCACATCAAAAGACGCTTCAATTCCATCCGCGATCTAGTCAAGGAGGGAGACATAGAGATTTGCAAAATACATACGGATCTGAATGTTGCAGACCCGTTGACTAAGCCTCTTCCACGGGCAAAACATGATCAGCACCAAGACTCCATGGGTGTGAGGATCATCACTTTGTAATCTAGATTATTGACTCTAGTTCAAGTGGGAGTCTGAAGGAAATATGCCCTAGAGGCAATAATAAAGATGTTATTTGTATTCCTTATATCATGATAAATGTCTTTTATTCATGCTAGAATTGTATTAACCGGAAACTTAGTACATGTGTGAATACATAGACAAAACAGTATGTCCCTAGTATGCCTCTACTAGACTAGCTCATTGATCAAAGATGGTTATGTTCCCTAGCCATAGACATGTGTTGTCATTTGATCAACGAGATCACATCATTAGGAGAATGATGTGATGGACAAGACCCATCCGTTAGCATAGCACTATGATCGTTTAGTTTAACTGCTATTGCTTTCTTCATGACTTATACATGTTCCTATGACTATGAGATTATGCAACTCCCGAATACCGTAGGAACACCTTGTGTGCTATCAAACGTCATAACGTAACTGGGTGATCATAAAGATGCTCTACAGGTGTCTCCGAAAGTATTCGTGGTGTTGGCATAGATCAAGATTAGGATTTGTCACTCCGAGTGTCGGAGAGGTATCTCTGGGCCCTCTCGGTAACACACATCATAATAAGCCTTGCAAGCAAAAGACTAATGAGTTAGTCACGAGATGATGTGTTACGGAACGAGTAAAGAGACTTGTCGGTAACGAGATTGAACTAGGTATAAAGATACCGACGATCGAATCTCGGGCAAGTAACATACCGTTTGACAAAAGGAACAACGTATGTTGTTATGCGGTTCTGACCGATAAAAGATCTTCGTAGAATATGTAGGAGCCAATATGAACATCCAGGTTCCGCTATTGGTTATTGACCGGAGATGAGTCTCGGTCATGTCTACATAGTTCTCGAACCCGTAGGGTCCGCACGCTTAACGTTTGATGACGATCGGTATTATGAGTTTATGAGTATTGATGTACCGAAGGTAGTTCGGAGTCCCGGATGAGATCACGGACATGACGAGGAGTCTCGGAATGTCCGAGACATAAAGATTGATATATTGGACGGCTATATTCGGACACCGGAAGTGTTCCGGAAAAGTTTCGGATTTATCGGGATTGCCGGAGGGGGTTACCGGAACCCCCTACGAGAGGGGATGGTCCATAGTGGGCCTAAAGGGTAAGAGAGAGGCAGCCCATAGGGCTGGCCGGCGCCCCCACCTAGGGTTCCTAGTTGGACAAGGATTGGGGGGGGGGCGCCACCTCTCCTATTCCTTTCCCCCTTCTTCCTTTTGGTGAATCCTACTAGGAATAGGATTGCAATCCTATTCCTAGTAGGACTCCTTCCCTAGCCGCACCAGGAAGGGCCGGCCGGCCTCCCTCCCTTGCTCCTTTATATACGGGGGCAGGGGGGCACCCAAAGACACACAAGTTGAATTGTTTTAGTCGTGTGCGGTGCCCCCCTCCACAGAATCACACCTCGGTCATACCGTCGCGGAGCTTAGGCGAAGCCCTGCGCCGGTGAACACATCATATCCGTCACCACGCCGTTGTGCTGACGAAACTCTCCCGTGAAGCTCAACTGGATCAAGAGCTCGTGGGACGTCATCAAGCTGAACGTGTGCTGAACGCGGAGGTGCCGTACGTTCGGTACTTGATCGGTTGGATCGCGAAGAAGTTCGACAACATCAACCGCGTCACTTGACGCTTCCGCTCCCGGTCTACGAGGGTACGTAGACACACTCTTCCCTCTCGTTGCTATGCATCTGGTAGATAGATCTTGCGTGATCGTAGGAAAATTTTAAAATACTACGTTCCCCATCACTCACTACTCCACGTTCACTACCACAGCTTGTCTCTATGGCTTCGTCATTGTTGATGATTATTCAAGATACGCATGGGTGCATATAATTCTCTACAAGACTGAAGTGCAAGATGTCTTCAGACGCTTCGCCAACCGTTCCATGAACAACTATGGCGTCAAGATCAAGCATATCAAAAGTGACAATGGAACTGAGTTCAAAAATGCATGCCTTGATCTTTATCTGGATATAATGGGAATCACTCATGAGTTCTCAGCTCCGTACACACCTCAGCAGAATGGCATCTGATACGTCCAAAACGTATCTATAATTGATGCTTGCTCCATGCCACTTTTGGATGATATTGCTATGATATTTATACACTTCCATACACTTTTGATCATATTTGGACTAACCTACTAATCCAGTGCACCCCAGTGCCAGTTTCTGTTTTCGGCTGTTTTTGTATTTCAGGTTTTCACATTACGAGAACCGTCAGGAAAAATCCAGAAAAATTATATAAAAAATCAGCATTCCAGAACCTACCTTGCGCCCGAAGTACAGCCGGGGGGGCCACCAGGGCTCCAGGCGCCCTGGCGGCGCGCCCCCCCCCCTGGGCCGCGCCGGGGGACGCCTGGGCCCCCCGAGCCCCGTCTGGTGCCCCCCTTTGGCATATATTTAGAGCGTCCTTCGAAACCCTCGGGACGGGAACTCTTTTTCGCGATCTCATCTCTGTTCCGCCGCCGCCGCCGCTTCCGAGATCGGGAGCACCAGGAGAACTCTTCCCGGCACCCTGCCGGAGGGGAGGATCACCATCGGGAGCTTCTCCACCACCATGGACGCCTCCCGGATGAGTTGTGAGTAGTCTCCCTTGGACCATGAGTCCATGACCAGTAGCTATGTGATGTTCTCCTCCCGTTCTTGTGCTTCACTAATTAGTCCTCGTGAGCTACCCTACATGATCGAGGCACATATGTAATCCTTATGCTGTTGCTATGTTGAGTTTGCTGGGATCCGATGGATTATGAGATTATGTTCAGATTGTTCTTCAGTAATATATTTGATCTACCTCTTTTATATTTATGTTCATAAGTAATTCTTGCATGTTCTCCGTTGTTATTTATTGCTTTGGCCAAGTAGTAGGTAGTGACTCCAAGAGGGAACGTTATGCTCGATAGTGGGTTCATGCCCCTCGATGACTAGTTTGAGTGACAGAAACATGAGTCTAGGGGATGTGCTGTTGCCACAAGGGGGAAAACAACGGTGCTTGTGCCCGCGGGTGCAAGGATTGTTTACTTTACGCAAAGTTCTTTTAATGCAGTTGTCTGTTGCATTGAGTTTACACTATGGGTGGGGCTCGCAACTTAATACCAGCGAGATGTTCTGGATAGATATCTCAAGGTGGATGATTAGTAGTAGATATTGATGGATTTCGGTCTACTTACTTTGGCGTACCGCCCATGCTTTGAACCTCAACCTTTCTTGCAATGTAGTCAGCATTGGTTTGCGTTCGTGGTCCTGTCAATTGCCCAGCTGTAATTCGTTTACCTCACATAGCTGTTTTATCGTCTTTTGGGAGAAAGACATCACTAGTGAACATCATGAGACTCCGGTCCATATTACCATCATTGATCACATCCGCTATTTACTTTTCGTTGTTAATTACTATTGCAAACATTATCTATCACTACTATCATTTGCGTTTAATCCTTTGTGAACTACAAGGCCGGAGGGATTGACAACCTCTCTGTACTCGTTGGGAGCAAAGTTATTTGTATCTGTGTGCAGGTCCACGTTGATTGCTAATATCTGGCGCCGTTAGCAGTTGACACCTACTTGTTGAACCTAGGAGTCTCTGGGGATTCGATCCTTGGCATCTTTGCTAAGGGAAAAACTTCCACAACACTGCATCTCACACCTTCCACTTGGGGTAACCAACGAGGGGTTAGAGGCCCATCAAGGAGTTTTTCTGGCGCCATTGCCGGGGACTCCACTCTTCAGGATAGGGAGTTGCACGCTATCTTTTACCTTTGCTTTTTAGTCTTATTAGTTTACCTTTCAGTTTTTGCTTTAGTACCTTTTATCGAAAATCACAAAAATAGTTATCTCGTTCTTTAGTTGTCATTATGTCGGGTCCTTTTGTCTTTCACGAGGCAGAAGTTCTCACCTTTAAACAAAGAGGTGGAGAAATTTTGAAAGATGCTTGGTATAGAATTAATGATTCACAAAAAAGAGCCACCAAGAAGCAACCTACTACTATCCTGCTTAGAAATTTTTATGTTGGAATTACTTCTTGGAATAGGTTTATTCTAGATACTGCTATCAATGGGAATTTCCTAGAGGCCCCAGTTTGGGAGTCTCTTAGTATTATTGAAAATCTTGTTGGGAATCTCCCTGTTGTTAGCATTCGAGAGGACATCACCCTAGCTCACATTATGAAAAAACTTGAAAAGATAGAGCTAGAGATGCCAAGCATTAATAAGATGAATGAGTTGGATCGTAAGATCCAAGGGAATTTGAATAGACTTGATAGCTCCATGTATAAAAATTTCAAAATTTTGGAGACCGTCAAATCCCCTGACTTGGACTCTTCTAGGATAGACAAGATTGAGGAAATATTTGATACCCTAGGAACTACCTTCTCCTCGGTCAAAACCAAAAAGGTAGAAACTCCGGCAAAGAGGGAGCCTAAGTTCGTTCACGTTCCAAAGGCTCCCCGTTCTAAAAGTAATCCATCTATTGCCAAAGGGGTTGAAACTGTAAAGACTTTGGAAGAAACACCTCTCTGTGATGAATTTATAAATGAATCTTCCCTTGACTTTTATCCTTTTGGTCTTCTACCTAGGAGTATCTCTATGAGGCCATTATTTGAGAGTCCTCTTAAGACTAGTTGTATTATTGAAGAGCTTTTTGATGATCTTGATGATGGTTCAATTGATACAACTTTATCTACATGCATTATGCCTAGCTTAAAGGCATAAAAGAAAGCGCTTTTGGGAGGCAGCCCACATGAATAAATTTTTATATTTTGCTTTTGTTGTGTCTTGATGTTGTTTACTATAGTAGCATCATCATTGTATCTTTGCTTTTCATATTTGTGCCAAGTATAGCCTCTGATTGCTAGAAAGTTCAAAAGTTGTGAGGTGCTGTCCAGGAAACAAATTCTGTCCTTGGATAGAAAAATTCGTATAAAATCATCAGATCATCCTTTTAGTCTGAATTTTTTTGACAGCGTTCTCTATATAATTGTCTTTCGTGCATCTGTTCTGAGTTTTTTGATTTGAGTTGTAGAAGTGCCCCGAACAAATCATTTACTACCTGCTGTTCTGTTTTTCACACATTCTGTCCTGTTTTGCCTTTCCTTCATTTTGCAAACCAAGAGCTTGCTTTTTCTTTGCAAAAACCTTTTGGAAATCTTGAGAAACAGTAGACCTTCAAGAATATCTTTATTTCCAGCAAGGAACAATTATTTTATTAAGGGTACTAACCTCGCTAATCAGATTATGATGAGTTATGTATGAAGGAAGTTTTCAAGTGTGCGAGGGAAGATGATAAAAAGATTCAGGAGTGTCAAGCGCTCAAGCTTAGGGATGCCCCCGTGCACCCCCAAGAAATATTCAAGGAGACTCAAGCATCTAAGCTTGGGGATGCCCCCGTGCATCCCCTTCTCCATCAACATTATCAGTTCGTCTTTCGTTCCACTATATTTTTATCACTTCATGTGTTATGTGCTATGCTTGGAGCGTCTTGCTTTTAGTTTACTTTTTAGTTTTTCATAACGAGTCGGAACTCAGCGTTCTTTATGTGGGAGAGAAACACGCTCCACTTCTACCTAGAACATAACATAGAATTTTCATGTCTAACTATGTTGTGTGTGTTCTTTGTCTTTTAATAGCTACTATCATGCTCTGCTCTTAGTATTCATGCTTATCTTTTCAAAGAGCTTTTGTTTAGTTGGTTGCTTGAACTCTCTTTAATTACCATGCTCACCTTATTAAGAGAGTTTGCTTCCGTTGCATTGGTTAATATGTCTATGATAAAGATGCTACGTGCATAATGGCGCTTAGTAGTTTAGGTTTTCTTATGGTTAATCTCAAATAGCTGGGGGGTTCCCAATGTGTTATTGGAGTACCAACATGATTTGTTTGCCTATGATGTGGTATGGTTTAGTAATATCTTCCTTCGAGAATTTATTTTGATTGTCTTGGCGTATGCTCACGCATATTTAAGACTGTAAATAAAGTCTGTCAAGCCTTGATGATCTTTTATTTCTGAGTAGCGATATAACTACCATGCCTGATTCAATGTTGCTTTGTCGCTCTGCATGATTATGACCGTCATTGCTCTCTTAGTTGGTCGCTCCCAGTCTTTTGCTAACCTCCACCTGTACTAAGCAGACTAACCTTGCAATACATAGCTCATGGGAAAGTAGCTTAAAAACTATTGTGGTAAAGAATATGTTGCCTATGTATCTTATTTCTTATAAGTTGCTTGCTGAGCGGTAACCATGTTTCTGGGGACGCCATCAACTATTACACTATTGTTGAATATCATGTGAGTTGCTATGCATGTTCGTCTTGTCTGAAGTAAGGGTGATTTGCCATGAGTTGAATGAGTATGCATATTGTTAGAGAAGAACATTGGGCCGCCAACCAAAGCCATGTATCATGGTGGAAGTTTTAGCTTGGACATTAATCCTCAATCTCTTATGGGAATATGCTTATGCATTGAAGAGGAGTCCATCATCTATTTTCTATCTTGTCCCGGTATGGATGTCCTCAAGTTGAGATCTATCAAAAACGAGAAATCAAATGCGATTTATCTCCTTGGACCTTTGTACAGGTGGCATAGAGGTACCCCTTTGTGACACTTGGTTGAAACATATGTAATGCAATGATAACCCATGGAAATCCGAGCTAATTAGGACAAGGTGCGAGCACTATTGGTATTCGATGCATGAGGCTTGCAACTTATAGGATGTCTTATGCATGACACATATGAAGTACTACTACCGTTGACAAAATTGCTTCTATGTTTTCAAAATAAAAAGCTCTAGCACATAACCATTCTTTTACTTTTTGAGTCTCCACCTTCTTTCTTCAAGCACCAACTACTGAGAGCATGATTGTCATTCTGAGTGTAATGTGCATTGTCCCAAAGTAGCATTGTCTTTTGCATGATTGTGATATCGTTTATTTTGAAATCATTGTATCTAGTCATCACTTAAACCTTGAAGGTGCCCCTGCATTTATGTTTTGCTTCACTAAAGGGGGCAAGCTAGATATCACTTTATCATATTTGCACATCATGTTCATTGCAAATCTTTTTGATGCTTCAGTTTCATATTGTAAAACTTTCAGTCATTTGTGATTTTCTTATGAGGCAATTTAATTACTATAGAATCATTGTCTCAGTAAGCTTTTGTCATATGACTATAAAAAGTCCTATATGGTTAATAGCATGTCACCATAGAAATTATTCTTGTTATCATTTACCTACTCGAGGACGAGCAGGAATTAAGCTTGGGGATGTTGATACGTCCAAAACGTATATATAATTTCTGCTTGCTCCATGCCACTTTTGGGTGATATTGCTATGATATTTATACACTTCCATACACTTTTGATCATATTTGGACTAACCTACTAATCCAGTGCACCCCAGTGCCAGTTTCTGTTTTCGGCTGTTTTTGTATTTCAAGTTTTCACATTACGAGAACCATCAGGAAAAATCCAGAAAAAATATATAAAAAATCAGCGTTCCAGAACCTACCTTGCGCCCGAAGTACAGCC
>LR738715.1:152230553-152282751 GCA_902687465.1 Secale cereale
CCCCCCCTGGGCCGCGCCGGGGGGGCGCCTGGGCCTCCCGAGCCCCGTCTGGTGCCCCCCTTTGGCATATATTTAGAGCGTCCTTCGAAACCCTCGGGACGGGAACTCTTTTTCGCGATCTCATCTCTGTTCCGCCGCCGCCGCCGCTTCCAAGATCGGGAGCACTAGGAGAACTCTTCCCGGCACCCTGCCGGAGGGGAGGATCACCATCGGGAGCTACTCCACCACCATGGACGCCTCCCGGATGAGTTGTGAGTAGTCTCCCTTGGACCATGAGTCCATGACCAGTAGCTATGTGATGTTCTCCTCCCGTTCTTGTGCTTCACTAATTAGTCCTCGTGAGCTACCCTACATGATCGAGGCACATATGTAATCCTTATGCTGTTGCTATGTTGAGTTTGCTGGGATCCGATGGATTATGAGATTATGTTCAGATTGTTCTTGAGTAATATATTTGATCTACCTCTTTTATATTTATGTTCATAAGTAATTCTTGCATGTTCTCCGTTGTTATTTATTGCTTTGGCCAAGTAGTAGGTAGTGACTCCAAGAGGGAACGTTATGCTCGATTGTGGGTTCATGCCCCTCGATGACTAGTTTGAGTGACAGAAACATGAGTCTAGGGGATGTGTTGTTGCCACAAGGGGGAAAACAACGGTGCTTGTGCCCGCGGGTGCAAGGATTGTTTACTTTATGCAAAGTTCTTTTAATGCAGTTGTCTGTTGCATTGAGTTTACACTATGGGTGGGGCTTGCAACTTAATACCAGCGAGATGTTCTGGATAGATATCTCAAGGTGGATGATTAGTAGTAGATATTGATGGATTTCGGTCTACTTACTTTGGCGTACCGCCCATGCTTTGAACCTCAACCTTTCTTGCAATGTAGTCAGCATTGGTTTGCGTTCGTGGTCCTGTCAATTGCCCAGCTGTAATTCGTTTACCTCACATAGCTGTTTTATCGTCTTTTGGGAGAGAGACATCACTAGTGAACATCATGAGACTCCGGTCCATATTACCATCATTGATCACATCCGCTATTTACTTTTCGTTATTAATTACTATTGCAAACATTATCTATCACTACTACCATTTGCGTTTAATCCTTTGTGAACTACAAGGCCGGAGGGATTGACAACCTCTCTGTACACGTTGGGAGCAAAGTTATTTGTATCTGTGTGCAGGTCCACGTTGATTGCTAATATATGGCGCCGTTAGCAGTTGACACCTACTTGTTGAACCTAGGAGTCTCTGGGGATTCGATCCTTGGCATCTTTGGTAAGGGAAAAACTTCCAGAACACTGCATCTCACACCTTCCACTTGGGGTAACCAACGAGGGGTTAGAGGCCCATCAGCATCATAGAGCGCAAGAACAGAACCCTAATTGAGATGGCTCGAACGATGCTCGATGAAAACAAGACACCAAGAAAGTTCTGGCCCGAAGCTATTGATAATGCATGCCATATCATCAACCGTGTTTATCTTCACAAGCTTCTGAAGAAAACGTCCTATGAACTCTTTACTGGCAAGAAGCCAAATGTCAGATACTTCAAGGTATTTGGAGCTAGGTGTTGGATCAAGGATCCACATCACAAGTCAAAATTTGCACCAAAAGCACATGAAGGTTTCATGCTCGTCTATGGAAAGGACTCACACTCCTACAGAGTCTTCAACATCTTTCTCTATAAAGTGGTTGAAACTGTGGATGTGCGGTTTGATGAAACGAATGGTTCACAAAGAGAGTTCCTGCCAAATGTGTTGGATGAAGCTTCACCTAGTGAATCTATCAAGCTAATGGGAACAGTTGAAATCATGCCTTTTGAAGCACAGCCTGACGAGGAACTCATCATTTCTGCTCCAAATCAACCTGAAGACAATGCTCAGCCTGAAGACAATCCTCCTGATGATGACAATGAACAGCAAGAGCAAAATCTTCGTCCAGCTCATCCTCGTATTGCAAATGAAGTACAAGTTGAGAAGATAATTGACAGCGTAAATGCACCTGGTCCACTCACTCGTTCAAGAGCAACACAGCTAGCAAATTTCTGTGGGCACTTTGCATTTGTCTCAATATCTGAACCCAAGAAAGTTGCTGAAGCCTTTATGGAACCTGAATGGATTCAAGCAATGCAAGAAGAGCTTCAACAGTTTGAGCTGAACAACGTATGGGAACTTCTCAAGCGTCCTGACCCTCGCAAGCACAACATAATAGGCACAAAATGGATATATCGCAACAAGCAAGATGAGCATGGTCAAGTTGTCAGAAACAAAGCTCGTCTCATTGCTCAAGGATACACTCAAGTTGAGGGGATTGACTTCAATGAAACATTTGCTCATGTGGCTAGGCTTGAAGCTATTCGCATACTGCTAGCCTATGCAAATCATCACAACATACTTCTGTATCAAATGGATGTGAAGAGTGCCTTTCTCAATGGAAGGATTGAAGAAGAAGTGTATGTTGCACAACCACCTGGCTTTGAAGATCCAAAACGTCCTGATATGTTATACAAGCTCAACAAGGCACTGTATGGCCTCAAACAAGCCCCTCGTGCTTGGTACGACACACTCAAAGACTTCCTGAAGAGCAAAGGCTTCAAACCTGGTTCCCTGGATCCCACACTCTTCACGAAGACATATGATGATGAACTGTTTGTCTGCCAAATCTATATGGACGACATTATCTTCGGCTGCACTGACAACAGATACAGTGATGAGTTTAGTCACATGATGCAAGAGCAATATCAGATGTCCATGATGGGTGAGCTGAAGTTCTTCCTTGGTCTTCAAATTCGCCAACAAAGCAACGTCATCTTCATATCTCAAGAGAAATACCTCAAAGATTGCCTGAAGAAATTTGGTATGCAAGACTGAAAGGATACACGACGCCTATGCCAACTAAAAGTCATCTAAGTCCCGACGCAAATGGTAAAGATTTCGATCAAAAGGTATACCACTCCATGATTGGCTCTTTACTTTACTTATGTGCATCTAGGCCAGATATTATGCTTAGTGTTTGCATGTGTGCTCGATTCCAAGCGGCACCAAAGGAATCGCATCACTTAGCTGTGAAGCGAATTCTTCGATATTTGGCTTACACCCCAACACTAGGATTATGGTATCCAAAGGGCTCAGAGTTTGATCTAGTTGGATTCTCGGATGCTGATTATGCTGGTGACAAAGTTGATCGCAAGTCTACATCAGGCACATGTCACTTTCTGGGACGATCACTTGTCTGTTGGTCTTCAAAGAAGCAGAACTGTGTATCACTCTCCACTGCTGAATCTTAATACATTGCTGCTGGATCTTGCTGCGCTCAGCTTCTCTGTATGAAGCAAACGCTCAAGGACTATGGTGTCCATCTGGAGCATGTGCCACTCTACTGCGACAATGAAAGCGCCATCAAGATTGCCAACAACCCAGTTCAGCACTCGAAGACAAAGCACATTGACATTCGTCATCCCTTTCTCAGAGACCATGTCATGAAGGAAGATATTGATATCATACACGTCAACACTGAAGAGCAACTGACAGATATCTTCACAAAGCCCTTGGCTGAGAAAAGGTTTTGCAAGTTGCGGTGTGAGCTAAATATCTTAGAATCCTCGAATGTCCTGTGATCAGGCACACATCCTAAACACTTATGCATGTTGATGACTTAGATGTGCAACACACGAAGTAATGTATGTCTTCAATCAATGAAGACTTACACTCTGAGTGTGAATACATTAACGCGGAATTTGACTTCGGAGCACCACAATAATTGTGCACCGTGTCTGGGTTTTATACTTCCTATACGGTGGGTAACGCCACCACCAAATCTTTGTTTGAAGTGTTTCTCTTGGCGTTACTTTTGCAAAGTCTTCGCATTTGGTTTATCTTCATATAGGACATATATAGACTTGTGTTCTGTCCTCTACAGCATTGGCTTATAGCTATGTCTTCTTATTTGAATCTTTTGAACTAAGTGAATGTGATCGGACCCTAACCACTCTATGCTTTCTCACCTCAAACTCTATCTATCCAAATCATATGCATTCTGTTGGAACAGTTGAATGTCTTCTGTATGTCCTTGTCAGCAGAAGATACAGAGACAAACTTTAAATCTATTTTTAATGCTCAATCCTTTGTGCCTGAAACCCGTAGAAGCCGGAACGACCACCTCGACAGTCCAGGCGTACGTGGGATCATGGGACAACTCCCAATGTGTTACATGTCTGCCACGTGTCCCTCAGATGTGAACCGCCAAGGGCACCTGCGTAATTGCGATGTGTCGTCTCCCATTCTTATAAATGCACGTCCCATCACGGTCAAAAACTCTTCTACCACCTCTCCACCTCGACCAACCCTAGCGCATCCGCTAGCTCTCGACGACGCCGGCGACGAAGCGCTTCGCTACCGCAACCTCGTCGACGCCGTCTTCACGCCGGCCGCGGACATCGTCTTCTCCGCCGCCGCCGTAGGTGTCCTCCATCGCAAAGTTAGGGCACGGAAGATCGAACTGCTCGGCATCCACTTATTCTCCGTCTAGCAGTTCACCGTGTGGTAAATTAAAACTCTCTTTTTACCATCTTCTTGATCCAATAGATTCATCACTTTTTACCATAAGAAGTTTCTGCCTCCACATATTTGGAGCTATCCTGTCTACATCTCATACTTTGCCTAGAATATTCACTTATGCTTCACACGTAGTTAGATTCCTCACTTCTACCTATTCATGGATTCGTACAAATCTGGAACCAACTCTCAACATATAAGTGAATGTCTTCGTGCTATGAGGTTAAAGTCTTCTAAACAGATTTATCTTCAAAATCATCTGAGAATGCATATGACCTCTTCCCCTTCCCTCGCATCTCTAATGCTGTCACAGGTACATGTCCGTGGGAGAATCCCTTGGTTCTCATAGTTTGCATTCATTTGCAGAATTCTTGCAGCATCATATTCACTCTCCCGAAGCCAGTTCTTGTCTGACCAGCAGACGGAAGCCTTTAACTGCATTGAAGCCTTTCAGTTTGAACCCAATGGATACTGAAAATCTGTTAGGAAGGGTGGCAGAAGCGCCGCGGCAACACCTCCAAAGATTTGCCTCTTGTCCTCATTGAAATGTACAAGACTGATCCAGAGGAGGATTATAATCAGAGGAAGACTCGAATCCAATGGATTCGAAGATATTGGGCAGAGCAGTGGTTCAAGTACAAGTTTGTGACCCAAGAGTATGCTGAGAAGAATGCCATCAAGCGACCATGGGGGGACATTCTATAAAATAATCTTCCACCCAGGACCCATGTTGAAGCCATTGCTCAAGGGTTCTATCCTTGCATGGTCCGTGGGCCACAACCAGCAGATGTCGACCCATCTTCACTGCTATGGTGTCGCGATGACAATTTGTTCAAGTGCAATCTTCAGTATGCCAAGAACTCAGCCAAAGAAAACAAGAAGAATTGGGGATTAGACTTCAATCCTGGCCCCTCTACGCCTCGTGCCGATGGCACGTGCGAAGCTGAACCCAATCTGGTTGGGCCCTTTTACAACTTAGAAGGTCTCATCAGTCATATAAGGGTTCAAGGGGCGGATGTGGATCAACTTGCACACGACGCTGATTCTGATGAAGCGCCTGCATCTCCGAAGCCGAAGAAGAAGAAGAAATCAAAGGTTTCGAAGACCACTCCACCAACTGCTTCAAGAGTGAAGCCTTTGGCCACTGCTCCACATGCACCAAGTGTGCAATCTGAAGAGCACTCTCACATATCCAAGAGCAAGCAGCTAAGGAAGAAGCCCATGTACAACCCTAGTCCAGCTCTGACTCCTGATGCTGTTCTGAAGAACACCAATGAAGCCATTGATCTATCAAGCGATGAAGATCTAGATGATGACGCTCTTGAGCAATTGATCAAGAGCAAGCAAGATGCAGAAATCTTCAATGATCTGCCCCTCTTTGACGTGGAAGTGTTGAACAACTTCATTGATGAGTGGTTTGACACCCCCAACCTCAGCTTTGACGATCTGCAACTTCCCGTTGGCCTAAGCGTCTCCTTCAATGGCGCCATTGCTTCTGAGCTAGCTCTTGCTCAGAGAATTGTTGAGCTGAAGCAAAAGATTGACTATGAAAAGGCTCAGTTCAAGAAGCATATGGCCAAGCTCAGCGTCCAAGAAATTCAGGACTTCAAAGTAATGATGCATGAGCTCAAGGAAGCCTTTCACAAGAGGCGTGAAGAAGCCAAAGGTTCTCGAGAGCGCATAAATGCCTTGGCTGCCAAGTGCGTCCAAGCTTACAATGAAGCTGAGAAACGCAAGGCCCTTGGGCGTCCTGGCATCGACCCAGAATGGCTGCCAAGAAGAAGAAGCCAACTATGGCCCAAGCTGAAGGATCAAGGCAGGAAGAACCTCGCATTGTCTTCCCTGCCAGCATGACAGGCACGAAGTCTAAGGTCTCCACAGTTGCTTCAGAGCGTAAGAAGACGAAAGTGGCTGAAGCTGAAGCTCGCAAGCGCAAGAACACCACTGATGACGCTCCACCCACAAAGAAGCGCAAAATCAAGAAGGTTCAGGCTGCTCCCACAGAGCCCCTTGTCGTCGAGCCCATTTCTGTTGCTCGTCCTACGTCTGCACATCAAGAACGTCGTCTGACTGTTCATGAGCCTGCTCCAACAGAGGCCACTGAAGACATTCCAGCTGCTGACCCCACCGCAGCTGAAGACATTGGTCCTCAAGACAATGTTGAAGATGTTGAAGTTCTTCCTTAGATCGAGTATAATGTGGAATCATCGCCTGTTCTCACGAACAGCGAACGCATCAGCATTGGTCGTCCATTGACGCCAATTGCACAGGATGACTCATGGGTTGATCACCCACAAGAATCCCCACGTGTTGAAGACACACCAGTAACTCACCCAACTCAAGTCTCCAGTTCGGTGCTTGAAGATGAAGACTTTGAGGCCCAACCAACTCCATCTCCAAAAGCGTCGCCAGCATTCCGCACGCTTCGTAAAGGACCAAGGCCTCAAGTCGATCAACCCAGTGTTCCAGAAGGAGATGAGCACCAATCTGTTCCTGAAGCCTCTCCTACTGTGAACGTCCCAGAGTCTGAAGCCAAAGCGGCTGAAGATATTCCGGCTGCATCAGCCGTTGAAGAACAACCAAGAGAAGATGAAGCACGTGTTGCCACAGCCCCTGTTCTCGAGGAGAACGTGTCCGACCCTCCACCAACCAAGAGAAGCCAATGACGTTGTCATGGCTGAAGCTAATGTGGCACCTGAAGTCAATGTGGTGCCTGAAGTGATGGCGCCTAAAGCCAGTGTTGCACCTGACGCCACTCAGCATCCCGAAGCCAATGCCGCTGCTCCGGTTCCGCCTCCAAATCCACATACAATCGAGAAAGTATATGACAAAGATGACTAGCTCATCTCTGTCAGATGGCCTATACTGTTGCTGGTCCTCAATTTGACTACCATGTCGAGCACAAGCCTCAGGTTCAGAAGCCTAAGCCAAGACTGCCGAGGTTCCCAGGTACTGCCACTTCACCAGGGTCCTTCAATGCCAATGGCTTCACTCCGCACAACATTTTCTTTGACAACGCCAAGAACCCCTATTCCAAGCCAAGGATATCATCAAATAGGTTCTGGAGCCATCAACAGCGCAGTTATTACTCACGAGTTCTCTATGATCAAGGACGCATTTTCCCTCATATGCGTCTTGATACTGAAGCCATTACTGGATTGCCCTGTCTTGAGGAAGCTCTTGACTGCTTCCGGGATGCTGGACTGCTAAACTTTGTGACTGACAAAGAGAATTGGAATGAAGAGCTGCTTCTGCAATTCTATGCAACCCTCCACATTCGCGGCTACAGCAGGGATCCGAAGACATGGTGATACGTCCAAAACGTATCTATAATTTCTGCTTGCTCCATGCCTCTTTTGGGTGATATTGCTATGATATTTATACACTTCCATACACTTTTGATCATATTTGGACTAACCTATTAACTCAGTGCACCCCAGTGGCAGTTTCTGTTTTCGGCTGTTTTTGTATTTCAGGTTTTCACATTACGAGAACTGCCAGGAAAAATCCAGAAAAATTATATAAAAAATCAGCATTCCAGAAACTACCGTGCGCCCGAAGGACAGCCGGGGGGGCCACCAGGGCTCCAGGCGCCCTGGCGGCGCCCCCCCCCCCTGGGCCCCCCGAGGCCCCTCTGATGCCCCCTTTGGCATATATTTACACCGTGTCGCGGAAACCCTGATTCTAGACCCCTTTCCTCCAGACGCGATTCCGATCTCCGCTGCCATCGCCATCAAGCTTCGGGGGACCAGAATTCCTGTGCCGGCACCCTGCCGGGACGGGGAAGTGCCCCCGGATTCATCTCCATCGACGTTGCTTCCTCCCTCCATGATGCGGGAGTAGTTCCTCCTCGGCGCTGAGGTTCTTACCAGTAGCTATGTGGTCAATTCTCTCTCCCATGATGTGATCTTCGTTGTGATCATAGGCTATGTTAATCTAGGGTGATCCCATGATATTTCCCCTTCCTCTATGTATTGGATTGATGTACCCACTTGTCTTTATCTAGTATAATCCCCGAGACCAAGGTGACAGCGGTCTATTGGACATGGATTAGAAGAATAATTTCATGAGTGATTTCCTTTTTGTGTGTTGATTGAAGATTGAGAGTCTCTTGGTGCTTGTCTTTGACTATCATGTAGATATGTTGTGGTGATTGTGGGACTCTCTTTGGATGGCCGCGGTGACATTGGGAAATCCTTAGATTGAGAACTACGAACTTTGAGGTGTGCTTTTGTAGCCCTACATAATTCTCGTCCTCTCTTGACCACGAAGGAATGACCTCCGAGTGCGTCCCCTTTGCATGTTTTATGGGAAATATCATGTGATTCGATTATGTTAATGTTGTTGGGAGTTGCCACTAGTGAAAGTATGAAGCCTAGGCCTTGTTTCCACCATTGCAATACCATTTGTGCTCACGTTTACCACTTGTTTGCTTGCTGCACTTTTTATTACAGATTTATATTACTTTGTTTTGCCATCCATATCACTTGCCATTTAACCTCTCTTCGCCGAACTAGTGCACCTATACATCTAACAAGTGTATTAGGTGTGTTGGGGACACAAGAGACTTCTTGTATCTTAGTTGCAGGGTTGCTTGAGAGAGACCATCTTCAACCTCTACTTCCCTGAGTTCGATAAACCTTAGGTCATCCACTTGAGGGAAATTGCTGCTGTCCTACAAACCTCTGCGCTTGGAGGCCCAATATAGTCTACAAGAGTAGAAGCGTGTGTAGACATCAAGCTATTTCTGGTGCCGTTGCCGGGGAAGTGAGTGCTTGAAGGTATATCTTTAGATCTTGCAATTAAATCTTTTTGTTTCTTGTTTTTATTTCACTAGTTATGCTTATGGACAACCTTGCTATTGGATCATTGCTTATGGGAAGACGCCCCACACCTGTGGTGGTTGCTCCTCCCCCTACTGAAATTGTGCCCTATAAAATACCAGCTGGTATTATCGATTATGTTTTGGCTAATCGTTACGCAGGAGATAGACATCCCGGTGAACACTTGCTATATCTGTCACAATTATGTTCATTATTTAAGCTTGCAGGTGTATCAAGGGAGTTTCTCATGAGGAAATTGTTCGCCGTATCACTTATAGATAAAGCTTCAGATTGGTATAAGCTTCTCGATAACTCGCACTTGCTTGATTGGCAAGAGCTTATGTCTCTCTTTTATACTAAGTTCTATCCTCTTCATGAAATTCATCGAGACATGAACTATATCTATAACTTTAGGTCTCGTGATGGAGAAAGCATTGCTCAAGCTTGGGGGAGACTGAAAACGTTAATGCTAAAAAGTCCTAACCATGGGCTCCCCAAAGATGCTTATGTGGAGAGTAAGAGTACCTTTTTGCATGTGGATCATGGTAACAATGCTTTATGTGATGCTTATATTTTTGAGTTTATTCGTGATCCCACTGAAAATTATTATGAGAAGGGAACATATGCTTATAGATATTTCAATAATATTAAGTTCCCTCTCTTTATGTTGAAGGTTTTGAAGCTGCACTTGTTTTGTCTTCCTATGCTTATTGCTTTGTGCTTGAATGAATTATTCTATTGCAATATTCCTATGCATAGGAAGCATGTTAGGCTTAAATGTGTTTGGTATTTGCTTCTTGATGCTCTCTTTTGTTCTTCAACTCGTATTCCTACGAGAGCATCATTAAAGTCTTAAGCCTATCTTTATGGCTATAAAGAAAGAGCTCTAGGGAGACAACCCTTGTTATCTTTGCTTTCAGTTTTAGTGGTCTTGATGTTTGTTACTACTGTAGCAACATCATTGTATCTTTACTTTTCAGCTTTGTGCCAAGTTTAGCCTCTGATTGCAAGAAAGTTCAAAAGTTGTGACGTGCTGTCCAGGAAACAGATTCTGTCCTTGGATAGAAAAATTCGTATAAAATCACCAGATCATCTTTTTGGTCTGAATTGTTTCGACAGCGTGCTCTATACAATTGTCTTTCGTGCGTCTGTTCTGAGTTTTTTGATTAGAGTTGCAGAAGTGCCCCGAAAAAATCATTTACTACCTGCTGTTCTGTTTTTCACACATTCTGTCCTGTTTTGCCTTTCCTTCATTTTGCAAACCTTGAGCTTGCTTTTTCTTTGCAAAAACCTTTTGGCAATCTTGAGAAACAGTAGACCTTCAAGAATATCCTTATTTCCAGCAAGGAACAATTATTTTATTATGGGTACTAACCTCGCTAATCAGATTATGATGAGTTATGTATGAAGGGAGTTTTCAAATGTGCGAGGGAAGATGATAAAAAGATTCAAGAGTGTCAAACGCTCAAGCTTGGGGATGCCCCCGTGCACCCCCAAGAAATATTCAAGAAGACTCAAGCGTCTAAGCTTGGGGATGCCCCCGTGCATCCCCTTCTCCATCAACATTATCAGTTCGTCTTTCGTTCCACTATATTTTTATCACTTCATGTGTTATGTGCTATGCTTGGAGTGTCTTGCTTTTAGTTTTCCTTTTTAGTTTTCTTTAGATTTTCATAACGAGTCGGAACTCAGCTTTCTTTATGTGGGAGAGAAACACGCTCCACTTCTACCTAGAACACAACATAGAATTTCCATGTCTATCTTTGCTGTGTGTGTTCTTTGTCTTTTAATAGCTACTATCATGTTTAGCTTTTAGTTTTCATGCTTATCTTTTTAAAGAGCTTTTGTTTAGTTGGTTGCTTGAACTCTCTTTAATTATCATGTTTATCTTATTAAGAGAGTTTGCTTCTGCTGCATTGGTTGATATGTCTATGATAAAGATGCTACGTGCATAATGGTGCTTAGTAGTTCATGTTTTCTTATGGTTAGTCTCAAATAGCTGGGGGGTTCCCAATGTGTTATTGGAGTACCAACATGATTTGTTTGCCTATGATGTGGTATGGTTTAGTGATATCTTCCTTCGAGAATTTATTTTGATTGACTTGGCGTATGCTCACGCATATTTAAGACTGTAAAGAAAGTCTGTCAAGCCTTGATGATCTTTTGTTTCTGAGTAGCGATATAACTTCCATGCCTGATTCAATGTTGCTTTGTCGCTCTGCATGATTATGACTGTCATTGCTCTTTTAGTTGGTCGCTCCCAGTCTTTTGCTAACCTCCACCTGTACTAAGCGGACTGACTGCTTGTGCATCCAAAATCCTTTAAACTAGTTATGCCATATGAGTCCACCATACCTTCCTATACATGGTATTTACCTGCCATTCCTAACGAAGACTTTCGTGTACCATCTCGAAATTAATCAAAAAAAGCATTTCTCTTTTGTGCCTCTGTTTTAGCTCATGAGGAAGTAGTAGTTAATTCATGATCTTTTTAAGTTGGACAAGCTTCACCCCGGGATTGCATGTCTAATGTGCAAACCCATAATACGAGAAGGAACTGGCATAGAGTGCGCCCGGCTCATTAAAAAAATAATATAAACAAACAAACCCTCCTTCACGCTTTGTTCATGAGAAATCAGAAAACTTTGGCAGTGATAAACAAAGGAGATTAAGAGGATGTGATCGTCCTCATTCGGGAGCCGTTCCTCGAAACTTGTCCAGCTCAAGAAGTAATTGAGTTATCTGCTAGCATTCGTTGACGAAACATGCATATCCAAAAAAATAATTTTTACTTCTGTTTTTTAAAACCAAGAGCTCTGGTACATGATTTGTCTTTGTTTCCGACCACGGGTTGTCAACCTTGCCAACAAAAGCCACGGTTCGAGAGTCTCCACCTTCTTATTAAAGCACCAACTACTGAGAGCATGATTGTCATTCTGAGTGTAATGTGCATTGTCCCAAAGTAGCATTGTCTTTTGCATGATTATGATATCGTTTATTTTGAAATCATTGTATCTAGTCATCACTTAAACCTTGGAGGTGCCCCTGCATTTATGTTTTGCTTCACTAAAGGGGGCAAGAGAGATATCACTTTATCATATTTGCACACCATGCTCATTACAAATCTATTTGATGTTTCAGTATCATATTGTAAAACTTTCAGTTCTTTGTGATTTTCTCATGAGGTAACTTAATTACTACAGATTCATTGTCTCGGTAAGCTTTTGTCATGTGACTATGAAAAGTCCTTATATGGTTAATAGCATGTCACCACAGAAATTATGCTTGTTATCATTTACCTACTCGAGGACGAGCAGGAATTAAGCTTGGGGATGTTGATACGTCCAAAACGTATCTATAATTTCTGCTTGCTCCATGCCTCTTTTGGGTGATATTGCTATGATATTTATACACTTCCATACACTTTTGATCATATTTGGACTAACCTATTAACTCAGTGCACCCCAGTGCCAGTTTCTGTTTTCGGCTGTTTTTGTATTTCAGGTTTTCACATTACGAGAACTGCCAGGAAAAATCCAGAAAAATTATATAAAAAATCAGCATTCCAGAAACTACTGTGCGCCCGAAGGATAGCCGGGGGGGCCACCAGGGCTCCAGGCGCCCTGGCGGCGCCCCCCCCCCTGGGCCGCGCCGGGGGGGCGCCTGGGCCCCCCGAGGCCCCTCTGATGCCCCCCTTTGGCATATATTTACACCATGTCGCGGAAACCCTGATTCCAAACCCCTTTTCTCCAGACGCGATTCCGATCTCCGCCGCCATCGCCATCAAGCTTCGGGGGACCAGAATTCCTGTGCCGGCACCCTGCCGGGACGGGGAAGTGCCCCCGGATTCATCTCCATCGACGTTGCTTCCTCCCTCCATGATGCGGGAGTAGTTCCTCCTCGGGGCTGAGGTTCTTACCAGTAGCTATGTGGTCAATTCTCTCTCCCATGATGTGATCTTCGTTGTGATCATAGGCTATGTTAATCTAGGGTGATCCCATGATATTTCCCCTTCCTCTATGTATTGGATTGATGTACCCACTTGTCTTTATCTAGTATAATCCCCGAGACCAAGGTGACAGCGGTCTATTGGACATGGATTAGAAGAATAATTTCATGAGTGATTTCCTTTTTGTGTGTTGATTGAGGATTGAGAGTCTCTTGGTGCTTGTCTTTGACTATCCTTTAGATATGTTGTGGTGATTGTGGGACTCTCTTTGGATGGCCGCGGTGACATTGGGAAATCCTTAGATTGAGAACTACGAACTTTGAGGTGTGCTTTTGTAGCCCTACATAATTCTCGTCCTCTCTTGACCACGAAGGAATGACCTCCGAGTGCGTCCCCTTTGCATGTTTTATGGGAAATATCATGTGATTCGATTATGTTAATGTTGTTGGGAGTTGCCACTAGTGAAAGTATGAAGCCCAGGCCTTGTTTCCACCATTGCAATACCATTTGTGCTCACGTTTACCACTTGTTTGCTTGCTGCACTTTTTATTACAGATTTATATTACTTTGTTTTGCCATCCATATCACTTGCCATTTAACCTCTCTTCGCCGAACTAGTGCACCTATACATCTAACAAGTGTATTAGGTGTGTTGGGGACACAAGAGACTTCTTGTATCTTAGTTGCAGGGTTGCTTGAGAGAGACCATCTTCAACCTCTACTTCCCTGAGTTCGATAAACCTTAGGTCATCCACTTGAGGGAAATTGCTGCTGTCCTACAAACCTCTACGCTTGGAGGCCCAACATAGTCTACAAGAGTAGAAGCGTGTGTAGACATCACATGGGTCCTTGAGTGGATGACAGGCAATGTCCATCATGAAGCCAAAGCCTTTGACCTCATTGAGCTTACTGACCTGCCCACTCCAGGGGAACTATATGAACCTGGCTGTAAACTACACATCAAAGCTTTGGAAAGTATCTTTTAGAAGCCCAAGCCGAACATGAGCCAAATGCTGAGCATGATGAAGCCTTTGCCACTTGATGTTGAATACCCAAAGGAGTTCTTTGTTGAAGACCTTGAGTATCTGCCACGCACCATATATCATATCATGAGACGAACTCTATGGCCTGTCAAAGGACACTCTTCATCAGCCAAGCTTGAAGGCACAATGAAGACATTGGTCTTCTATATCTTCAATGGCATCATCTTCAACGCTCAGGACATCTTTATCAGGCAGTTGGCTGTTTCAGGCTCTGATCTATTTGGCCTCAAGTTCTACACTCCATGGATTATGTGCCTCATCAAGCTCCATTCTGCTATCAACTATCAGCCTTCTGCTCGCAACCATCACATATTCTTGCCAGAGGTTGATATGTCAGCTGAAGCCATATACCAAGAGCCTGCCAAAGAGCCTGCTAGTCTTCACAATGCTGATCACCAAAGCTTCACTCAACCCATTGAAGGAGTTCCAGCAGTCACTCGTGTTTATCCTCTGGCTAGCCATACTCGTTCACCTCGCCATGCAGAGACTGAAGCCACTGAGAGCACCATTTCCCAAAGGCCTCGGAAGCGATCTCGTGTTCTTAATGACCGAGAGCTTCTCGTTGCCTTACATCAGAAACAAGATAAGCATCACTACTGGCTGAAGCGTCAGATGCAAAGCCTCTTGGTGGACGTCAATCGCATTCGCAACCTTGCCACCAAGAATGCCTTTGTTGCTCATGAAACATGTCGGAGGTCATGGAAGAGTTTGACTTTGCTGAGTGTTGAAGCAGATCTTCAAGACGATGGCTTCACTGAGAGATTCAAGTTTTACCACACTCCTCCAAGGAATGTTGTTTTGTGTCGAACTCCGTCTCTTGAAGACTCTGACTATTCCTCCTCCGCTGCAACTGTGGACGCCAGGGTGATAGATGATCAAGATGATGCGACCTCACCACCTCCTTCTTTAGCGTGTGTCGACACTGCACCAACTTCTTCTGCACCACCAAACACGAACGCCGATCCTGCATCTTCTCCTGCTCCAACTGGGAATGAGTAGAGGCTCTATGTCTTCATACCTTTTTGGTCCTTACTTACAAAAGGGGGAGAAGCATATGAGTTGATAGTCTTCAAGCGGGTCCATATGGGCGGGTACTTTATATTTTGCCTAGTGTTTACAACTCTCGTTTTTGCTACATTTGGTTCTTTGAGTTGTAACACTTAAACTTGATGGTCGTCTGCTACGTTTTCTGGTACTCTGTAATGCGATGATAAATTCCGCATGTGCTACGATATATTCCGCACTTAGTCATTTTGCAGACGTCCATTTCTCATTATGCATATCATTATATTCGACATATCAATTGTGCATGATGAATTGTCTTCATAAGTTGAAGAGGATCTCCACAAGTACAACCTGCCATGTGCATTTGCATTCAAAAGAAAATCAACTATATGCACATCTTCAGGGGGAGCCTTTTGCTACTTATGACGACAATACCTTTATCCTGTACAATTTCACATACTTTTATCCCCGTTGAAAACTTCAACCAGTTTGTCATCAATCACCAAAAAGGGGGAGATTGTAAGTGCATCTAGTGCCACCCCTAGTTGGTTTTGGAGTATTGACGACAAACCTGGTTGAGGGACTAATGTGTTTGTGAGAATTGCAGGATAACACAGGTAGTAGTCCCTCATTGATTCGGTTTACCTACCGGAGATGACCCCTAAAAATGTATGAAGACATTGACGACAATGGTGGTACATGAAGATAATCATATTGAAGTCTATGACAAGAGAAGACATTGTGTGAAGACTATGGAGCGCGAAGACTTAGATGTTTCGTTGTTTCCTTTTCTTCTTTGTTGAGTCATAGGAACCACCGTACTGTTAAGAGGGGTCCAAGTGAACAAAGTCAGAGTGACTGAAGTGATGCTCAACCAAATCCTATGTCTTCGAGCGAAGACAATGAGAGCAAATCTTATCCAGAGCTGGATGAGTCAGCCTTGCTTGTAGCCCAAGTAAAGTTGTCGTGTGTGTTTGAAATCTGACCATTGGAACACGTGTCAGTTCCTTAGTGACCCAGGGTCACTTCGGACAAATCAGGTTGGGTTGCCCAGTGGCTATTAATAGCCCACCCCCTACACCATAAATTGGTGGCTGCTCAGAGTTATTACACGGCTTTTGTCGTTTGAGAGCAACCCACCTCCGAAGCATTTGAGAGAGAGATCCTTGCGAGGACAAAGCCCAAACACCCAGAGTCAAAGAGTGTTAGGCATCACTGAAGTATTTCTGTCTGTGTGACCTGAAGACTTGTTACACTTGAGGACTGTGTTTCCTCCAGTTGGTTAGGCGTCGCATTCTGAGCATCCAAGAGTCATTGTGGATTGCCGGTGAACGAATTCTATGAAGGTTTGGAAGTCTGCCTTGAAGACTTACCAGAGTGATTGGGCGAGGACTAGGTATCCTTAGCTCAAGGGGAATAAGGTGAAGACGCGGTCTTCTGAGTTAAATCTCAGCCTCCCTAACCAGACGTACAGTTGTCATAGCAACTGGAACTGGTGTAACAAATCACTGTCTTCCCCGAGCTACTGGTTCTATCCTTTCCTTCTCTTTACTTATTGTCTTTCGTTGTGAAGTCATTGCTTGCTTGCCTTATCCGTTTGACTTCACTGTGTGACTACTTGTTCTGTTTGGCTTCATACAATCTTCCATCCTGATCCATACTGCCTAGCTGCTATTAGTCTTCATGCTTTCACTTCATTGAATACTTGACTATGGCTTGTCTAGTGTAGTCTACCTTCCGCTGCATATAAATAGGATTGGTTTTATCTTTTGTCTTCGAAACTTCCATGTTTTGAAGACTTTCCTAAAAATCGCCTATTCACCCCCGCTCTAGTCGATATACAACACTTTCAACATCCTTGCCCTGATGATTCAAGAACGCCCTGACTTCAAGACTCTCGATCCGTCTGACATACTTTTGAGGCTCAACACACATGAGTTCCAGCTATCTGAGAAATGTGACATCTATGGTCCCAACTATGGCCGAACTCGCGCTTTGAAGGCAAAGGTTGTTTCCTCATCTGAAGAAGAATCTGACTGCAGTTCTGGTGATCCTGAAGACATTGGAAAGGAGCTTGCCATGCTTGTGAAGAAGTTCCAGAAATTCACTAAGAAGAAAGGCTTCAGAAAGTCTTCACGATCCAGCTCAAGAAATGATGAAGCTTCTACCCAGGACCACAAGAAGAGAACATGTCATAAGTGCAAGAAACCTGGTCACTACATCTCTGAGTGTCCTCAATGGGACAATGAGAAGAAGAAGAAGAAGAGGAAGGAATGTGATTCTGATGACAAGAAAAAGAAGAAATACTCAAAGTCTACTTCCAAGTCTTCATCGAAGTATTCATCACACAAGAAGAATTCATCTGGCAAGGCTCGTGCGTTTGTTGGCAAGGAGATGGATTCAGAGGAGGAGTCTGCTTTAGAAGAAGCGGAGGTGGAGTCTGAGGAGGAGTCCGATTCTGGTGTTGCAAGTCTGGCTCTAGCCACAGCCTACGTTGCCAAGTCCATCTTCAACACTGAAGACAATGGCTCCGTCACCAACACTAATGATGATGAGAACGATGACTCTGCTCCCACCTACTGCTTCATGGCACGCGATGCCAAGGTAAAATCACGCGATGCTTACTTTCAAACATCCAGTGAAGATGACTCCGATTGTGAATCCAAACCTAGCTACAAAACACTTGCTAAAATTGCCACTAAACAACAGAAAGCTATGGAACATATTCAAAAACTGTTAGACAAAAGCGATGACCTGTTGGACGCGGAAATGACCCGTTCTCAGTCCTTAATTGAAGACATAAAAAATCTTCATGCTAAGTACGAGGAACTTGAAAGTCATCATGAATTGCTCTCAAAAACTCATGAAAAGCTTTCCTACGATTATCTTCAAAGGAAGCAAGTACTTGAGAAATTGAAAGCGGCTCATGAAGATCTTCAAAAAGAAAATGAGTCACTCCGCGCTCAACAGATCAGTTCTGCTCAGGAAGGATTTGAACCACCATGTCTAAAATGCATTGAGCGTGATAACGCTACATCTGTTGCTGAATGTTCTACTACTGCTACTGTTGCAATATCTTCAACTGCTGATGTGGTAACTAACCCCTCTGCTGAGGATACCACTACTATTGCTGATGAAAATGCTCGGTTGAAGACTTTGCTTGAAACAGGGATGTACAAAAGCCTCAAAGGGCATCAGACGTTATGTGATGTCCTCAAAAAGTAGATTCTGAACCGAAACCCTAGGAAAGAGGGTGTAGGGTTTGAGAGGAAAATGAATGTTGATGGTTCATACTGGAAGCCTGAGTAGTACCCCAAAACCACATGAGTTGCTGCAAAGGAACCTTCAGTGGATCCGTCTACCTTATCTGGATTCACTTGTGCTAATCCAATTATCATTGATGAATCCTTTGATGCAAATTATAAACTGTTTAAGAATCAGAATGGTGAAGTGTTTGCCAGGTATATTGGTACTAACTGCATGAACGGGCCACCTATGAAGAAGATCTGGGTTCCCAAAGGTTGTCTTGAGAAACTTCCATTAAATGTCATCATGACACCACCTGGGAAGAAGACAAACCCCGGACCAAAGGCTTCATACGGTCCTAAGGCTTCATACAGACAGAAGACTCACCTGAGTCACCCAAACGCAAATGTTTTGCAGGGAAATTGTACTCAGACCCATGAATATGAGCGTGTTTCCTCAAACCGCTATATTCACAAAACAAAGAACTTCTCTGCCTTTTCTTATGAGTATTATTCTCCTCCTGCGAGGCTATTTGCTAGGGCTCCAAAGCCAAAATTCTCAGATGCTGCACTTAGACTCATTGCTTCTAAGCCACCCCTGAAGGTGTGGGTGGTTAAGAAGAATTAACTTTCTCTTGCAGGGAAAGGTCTCCAACCGAAAATCAAATGAGTCTGATGCTATTGCTGGGGACCTAAAACATCTTGTAGGGCGCAAGATAAAATGCCCAAATGGTCTTACTATGTATTTTGTTTCTGAATCGCTTGCCAATCATCCTATCAGTCTTAACTTGGATCTAAGCTTTCATAATCCGCTTGCTCGTCAAATGTTTATGCTTCACATACTCTTCGTGAAGCATATCCCCCTAACTGCACTGTAGGGTATGACTCCAAAGACTTCAGAATGGATTATGGACAGCGGATGCACTAATCATATGACTGGTGATCGAAGTCTTCTTATGGACTCAACCTTACGTCCATCTGACAAGAGTCACATCACATCTGCTAATACTGGTAAAAGCAAGATATTGGGTCTATGTAGAGTTGCAATCTCAAAGGATCAGCACATGGATAAAGTCATGCTTGTTGAATCCCTTGGGTTCAACTTAATGTCTGTCTCAATGCTTTGTGACTTAAACATGATTGTGATATTTGTAAAATATCGTTGCCTTGTACTAATGGAATCTGACAAGTCTCTAGTCTTTGAAGGATATCGGAAAGATGATCTGTATATGGTAGATTTCTCAGCAGGACCACAGATGGCCGTATGTCTTCTAGCAAAAGCTTCAGAGTGCTGGCTCTGGCATCGGAGGCTAGGACATGCCGGCATGAGGAACTTGCACACTCTCGCGAAGAAGAAGCACGTCGTAGGCATCGAGGGCGTCAAGTTCAAGAAAGATCATCTGTGCGGCGCCTGCGAAGCTGGGAAGATGACTAGGGCCAAGCATCCCTCGAAGACAATCATGACGACATCCCAACCCTTCGAGCTGCTTCACATGGACTTATTTGGCCCTACTCATTACTCCACGTTCACTACTATAGCTTGTCTCTATGGCTTCGTCATTGTTGAAGATTATTCAAGATACACATGGGTGCACATAATTCTCTACAAGACTGAAGTGCAGGATGTCTTCAAATGCTTCGCCAACCGTGCCATGAACAACTATGGCGTCAAGATCAAGCATATCAAAAGTGACAATGGTTCCGAGTTCAAGAATACCGGCCTTGATCTTTATCTGGATACAATGGGAATCACTCATGAGTTCTCAGCTCCGTACACGCCTCAGCAGAATGGCATCATGGAGCGCAAGAACAGAACCCTAATTGAGATGGCTCGAACGATGCTCGATGAATACAAGACACCAAGAAGGTTCTGGCCCGAAGCTATTGATACAGCATGCCATGTCATTAACCGTGTTTATCTTCACAAGCTTCTGAAGAAAACTTCCTATGAACTCCTTACTGGCAAGAAGCCAAATGTCAGTTACTTCAGGGTATTTGGAGCTAGGTGCTAGATCAAGGATACACATCACAAATCAAAATTTGCACCAAAAGCACATGAAGGTTTTATGCTCGGATACGGAAAGGACTCGCACTCCTACAGAGTCTTCAACCTCTTTCTCTATAAAGTGGTTGAAAATGTGGATGTGCAGTTTGATGAAACGATTGGCTCAGAAAGAGAGTTACTGCCTAATGTGCTGGATGAAGCTCCACCCAGTGAATCTATCAAGCTAATGGGAACAGGTGAAATCATGCCTTCTGAAGCACAGCCTGACGAGGAACTCATCATTTCTGCTCCAAATCAACCTGAAGATAATGCTCAGCCTGAAGACAATCCTCCTGATGATGACAATGACCAGCAAGAGCAAAATATTCGTCCAGTTCATCCTCGTGTTGCAAATGAAGTACAAGTTGAGAAGATAATTGACAGCATCAATGCACCTGGTCCACTCACTCGTTCAAGAGCAACACAACTAGCAAATTTCTGTGGGCACTTTGCATTTGTCTCGATATCTGAACCCAAGAAATTTGCTGAAGCCTTCATGGAACCTGAATGGATTCAAGCTATGCAAGAAGAGCTTCAACAGTTTGAGCTGAACAACGTATGTGAACTTGTCAAGCGTCCTGACCCCCGCAAGCACAACATAATAGGCACAAAATGGATATATCGCAACAAGCAAGATGAGCATGGTCAAGTTGTCAGAAACAAAGCTCGTCTCGTTGCTCAAGGATACACTCAGATTTAAGGGATTGACTTCGATGAAACATTTGCTCTTGTGGCTAGGCTTGAAGCTATTCGCATACTGCTAGCCTATGCAAACCATCACAACATCCTACTAACTCAAATGGATGTGAAGAGTGCCTTTCTCAATGGCAAGATTGAAGAAGAAGTGTATGTTGCACAACCACCTGGCTTTGAAGATCCAAAACATCCTGATATGGTATACAAGCTCAACAAGGCACTATATGGCCTCAAATAAGCCCCTAGTGCTTGGTATGACACACTCAAAGACTTCCTGTAGATCAATGGCTTCAAACCTGGTTCCCTGGATCCCACACTCTTCACGAAGACATATGATGGTGAACTGTTTGTTTGCCAAATCTATGTGGATGACATTATCTTTGGCTGCACTGACAAAAGATACAGTGATGAGTTCGCTCACATGATGCAAGAGCAATATCAGATGTCCATGATGGGTGAGCTGAAGTTCTTCCTTGGTCTTCAAATTTTTCAGCAAAGCAACGGCATCTTCATATTTCAAGAGAAATACCTCAAAGATTGCCTGAAGAAGTTTGGAATGCAAGACTGCAAAGGATACACGACGCCTATGCCAACTAAAAGTCATCTGAGTCCTGACACCAATGGTAAAGATTTCGATCAAAAGGTATACCGCTCCATGTTTGGTTCTTTACTTTATTTATGTGCATCTAGGCCAGATATTATGCTTAGTGTTTGCATGTGTGCTCGATTCCAAGCGGCACCAAAGGAATCGCATCACTTAGCTGTGAAGTGAATTCTTCGATATTTGGCTTACACCCCAACACTAGGATTATGGTATCCAAAGGGCTCAAAGTTTGTTCTAGTTGGATTCTCAGATGCTGATTATGCTGGTGACAAAGTTGATCGCAAGTCTACATCAGGCACATGTCACTTTCTGGGACGATCACTTGTCTGTTGGTCTTCAAAGAAGCAGAACTGTGTATCACTTTTCACTGCTGAATCTAAATACATTGTTGCTCGATCTTGCTGCGCTCAGCTTCTCTGGATGAAGCAAACTCTCAAGGACTATGGTGTCCATCTGAAACATGTGCCACTCTATTGCGACAATGAAAGTGCCATCAAGATTGCCAATAACCTAGTTCAGCACTCGAAGACAAAGCACATTGAAATTCATCATCACTTTCTCAGAGATCATGTCATGAAGGAAGGTATTGATATCATTCACGTCAACACTGAAGAGCAGCTGGCAGATATCTTCACAAAGCCCTTGGATGAGAAAAGGTTTTGCAAGTTGCGGTGTGAGCTAAATATCTTTGAATCCTCGAATGTCCTGTAATCAGGCACACATCCTAACACTTATGCATGTTGATGACTTAGATGTGCAACACACGAAGTAAAGTATATCTTCAATCAATGAAGACTTACATTCTGAGTGTGAATACATTAACGCGGAATTTGACTTCGGAGCGCCATGATAATTGTGCGTCGTGTCTGGGTCTAATACTTCCTATATGGTGGGTAACGCCACCACCAAATCTTTGCTTGAAGTGTTTCTCTTGGCGTTACATTTGCATAATCCTTGCATTTGATTTATTTTCATATATGTTACATATGTAGACTTGTGTTCTGTCCTCTACAACATTCACTTATAGCTATGTCTTCTTATTTGAATCTTTTGAACTAAGTGAATGTGATCGGACCCTAACCTCTCTATGCTTCCTACCTCAAACTCTATCTATCCAAATCATATGCATTCTGTTGGAACCGTCGAATGTCTTCTCTGCATCCGTGTCAGCAGAAGATACAGAGACAAACATTAAATCTGTTTTAATGCTCAATCCTTATTGCCTGAAATCTGGAGAAGCCGGAATGATCACCCCGACAATCCAGGCGTGCGTGGGAACATGGAACAACTCCCTATGTGTTACATGTCCGCCACGTGTCCCTCAGATGTGAACCGTCAGGGGCACCTGCGTAATTGCGTTGTGTCGTCTCCCATCCTTATAAATGCCCGTCCCATCACGGTCAGAACTCTTCTACCACCTCTCCACCTCGACCAACCCTAGCGCCTCCGCTAGCTCTCGACGACGCCGGCGACGAAGCGCTTCGTTTCCGCGACCTTGTCGACACCGTCTTCATGCCGGCCACGGACATCGTCTTCTCCGCCGCCGTCGTAGGTGTCCTCCGTCGCCAAGTTAGGGCACGGAAGATCTAACTTCTCGGCCTCCACTTCGTCTCCATCTAGCAGTTCATCGTGTGGTAAATTAAAACCCTCCTTTTTACCGTCTTTTTGATCCAATAGATTCATCCTTTCTACCAAAATAAGTTTCTGCCTCCACATATTTGAATCTATCATGTCTGCATCTCATACTTTGCCTAGTATATTCACTTATGCTTCACACATAGTTAGATTCCTCACTTGTACCTATTCTTGGATTCGTACAAATCTGGAACCAACTCTCTATATATAAGTGAATGTCATCGCACTATGAGGTCAATGTCTTCTAAACTGATTTATCTTCAAAATCTTCTAAGAATGCATATGACCTCTTCCCCTTCCCTCGCATCTCTAATGCTGTCACAGGTACATGTCCGTGGGAGAATCCCTTGGTTCTCATAGTCTGCATTCATTTGCAGAATTCTTGCAGCGTCACATTCACTCTCCCGAAGCCAGTTCATGTCTGACCAGCAGAAGGAAGCCTTTGACAGCGTTGAAGCCTTTCAGTTTGAACCTCATGGCAACTGAGAAATCTGTTAGGAAGGGTGGCAGACAACACCGTGGAAACACCTCCAGAGATTTGCCTCCTGACCTCTATGAAATGTACAAGACTGGTCCAGAGGAGGACTACAATCAGAGAAAAACTCGAATCCAATGGATTCGAAGATATTGGGCAGAACAGTGGTTCAAGTACAGGTTTTTGACCCAGGAGTATGCTGAGAAGAATGCCATCAAGCGACCATGGGGAGACATTTTGTACAAAAATCTTCCACCCAGGTCCAGAGCTGAAGCCATTGCGCAAGGCTTCTATCCTTGCATGGTCCGAGGGCCACAACCAGATGATGCCGACCCATCCTCATTGCTATGGTGTCGTGACGACAATCTGTTCAAGCGCAACCTCCAGTATTCCAAGAAATCGACCAAGGAGAACAAGAAAACTTGGGGATTAGACTTCAACCCTGGCCCCTCTGCGCCTCGTGCCGATGGCACACGCGAAGCTGATCAAAATCTTGTTGGGCCCTTCTACAACTTAGAAGGTCTCATCAGTCATATAAGGCTTCAAGGGGAGGATGTGGATCAACCCACAGACAACACTAACTCTGATGAAGCACCTGCACCTCCGAAGCCGAAGAAGAAGAAGAAATCCAAGGCTTCGAAGCCTTCCACTCCACCAATAGCTTCGAGAGTGAAGCCTTTGGCCACTGCTCCACCTGCACCAAGTGTGCAGTCTGAAAATCACTCTCGCATCTCCAAGAGCAAGATGCTAAAAAAATAAGCCTATGCACTCTACTAGTCCAGCTCTGACTCTTGCTGCTATTCTGAGGAACGAGAATGACGCCATTGATCTGTCAAGTGACGACGATCTTGCTGATGACGCTCTTGAGCAATTGATAAAGAGCAAGCAAGATGCAGAAATCTTTAATGACTTGCCTCTCTTTGACGTGGATGTCATCAACAACTTCATTGATGAGTGGTTTGACACCCCCAATCTCAGCTTCGATGATCTGCAACTTCCAATTGGCCTGAGCGTCTCATTCAACGGTGCCATTGCTTCTGAGCTAGCTCTTGCTCAGAACATTGTTGAGCTGAAGCACAAGATTGATTATGAAAAGGCTCAGTTCAAGAAGCATATGGCCAAGCTCAGCGTCAAAGATGTTCAGAATTTCAAAGTCATGATGCATGGGCTCAAGGAAGCCTTTCACAAGAAGCGTGAAGAAGCTAAAGGTTCTTGTGAGTGCATAAAGGCTTTGGCTGCGAAGTGTGTTCAAGCATACAATGAAGCTGAGAAGTGTTGGGGAACGTAGTATTTTAAAATTTTCCTACGATCACGCAAGATCTATCTACCAGATGCATAGCAACGAGAGGGAAGAGTGTGTCTACGTACCCTCGTAGACCGGAAGCGGAAGCGTTAGAACAACGCGGTTGATGTAGTCGTACGTCTTCACGGCCCGACCGATCAAGCACCGAAACTACGACACCTCCGAGTTCTAGCACACGTTCAGCTCGATGACGTTCCTCGAACTCCGATCCAGCCGAGTGTCGAGGAAGAGTTCCGTCAGCACGACGGCGTGGTGACGATTTTGATGTTCTACCGTCGCAGGGCTTCGCCTTAGCACCGCTACAATATTATCGAGGAGAACTGTGGTGTAGGGGGGCACCGCACACGGCTAAGAGATCATGAGATCAACTGTTGTGTCTAGAGGTGCCCCCCTGCACCCGTATATAAAGGAGGGAGGGAGAGGCCGGCCCTAGAAGGGGCGCGCCAAGTGTGGGGAGTCCTACTAGGACTCCCAAGTCCTAGTAGGATTCCCCTTTCCTTTCCGGAGTAGGAGAGAAGGAAAGAGGGGGAGAGGGAGAAGGAAAAGGGGGCTGCACCCCTTGTCCAATTCGGACCAGAAGGGGGCCACGCGCCTCCTTCCTTTTGGCCTCTCTCCTCTATTCCCGTAACTCCCTGGTACTCCGAAAATACCCGAATCACTCGGAACCTTTCCGATGTCCGAATATAGTCGTCCAATATATCGATTTTTACGTCTCGACCATTTCGAGACTCCTCGTCATGTCCCCGATCTCATCCGGGACTCCGAACTCCTTCGGTACATCAAAACTCATAAACTCATAATAAAATTGTCATCGAAACCTTAAGCGTGCGGACCCTACGGGTTCGAGAACTATGTAGACATGACCGAGACACGTCTCCGGTCAATAACCAATAGCGAAACCTGGATGCTCATATTGGCTCCCACATATTCTACGAAGATCTTTATCGGTCAAACCGCATAACAACATACGTTGTTCCCTTTGTCATCGGTATGTTACTAGCCCGACATTCGATCGTCGGTATCTCAATACCTAGTTCAATCTCGTTACCGGCAAGTCTCTTTACTCGTTCCATAATACATCATTCCGCAACTAACTCATTAGCTGCAATGCTTGCAAGGCTTATAGTGATGTGCATTACCGAGTGGGCCCAGAGATACCTCTCCGACAATCGGAGTGACAAATCCTAATCTCGAAATACGCCAACCCAACAAGTACCTTTGGAGACACCTGTAGAGTACCTTTATAATCACCCAGTTACGTTGTGACGTTTGGTAGCACACAAAGTGTTCCTCTGGTATTCGGGAGTTGCATAATCTCATAGTCATAGGAACATGTATAAGTCATGAAGAAAGCAATAGCAATAAAACTAAACGATCAAGTTGCTAAGCTAACGGATGGGTCTTGTCCATCACATCATTCTCCTAATGATGTGACCCCATTGATCAAATGACAACTCATGTCTATGGCTAGGAAACATAACCATCTTTGATCAATGAGCTAGTCTAGTAGAGGCATACTAGGGACACTCTGTTTTGTCTATGTATTCACACATGTACTAAGTTTCCAGTTAATACAATTCTAGCATGAATAATAAACATTTATCATGATATAAGAAAATAAATAATAACTTTATTATTGCCTCTAGGGCATATTTCCTTCAGTCTCCCACTTGCACTAGAGTCAATAATCTAGATCACATCACCATGTGATTAACACCAATAGTTCACATCACCATGTGACTAACACCCATAGTTCTCATCGCCATGCGACCAATACCCAAAAGGGTTTACTAGAGTCAACAATCTAGTTCACATCACCATGTGATCAACACCCAAAGAGTACTAAGGTGTGATCATGTTTTGCTTCGTGAGAGAAGTTTAGTCAGCGGGTCTGTTATATTCAGATCCGTATGTATTTTGTAGATTTCTATGTCTACAATGCTCTGCATGGAGCTACTCTAGCTAATTGCTCCCACTTTCAATACGCATCCAGATTGATACTTAGAGTCATCTGGATTTAGTGTCAAAGCTTGCATCAGCGTAACCCTTTACGACGAACTCTTTATCACCTCCATAATTGAGAAACATTTCCTTAGTCATCCAGTTACTAAGGATAATTTTGACCGCTGTACAGTGATCTACTCCTGGATCACTATTGTACCTCCTTGTCAAACTTATGGCAAGGTACACAAAATGTTTGGTACACAGCATGGCATACTTTATAGAACCTATGTCTGAGGCATAGGGAATGACTTTCATTCTCTCTATATTTTTCTGCCGTGGTCTGGCTTTGAGTCTTACTCAACCTCACACCTTACAAGTCAGGCAAGAACTCCTTCTTTGACTGATACATTTTGAACTACTTCAAAATCTTATCAAGGTATGTACTTATCGAAAGTCTTATCAAGCGTCTTGATCTATCTCTATAGATCTTGATGCTCAATTTGTAAGCAGCTTCACCAAGGTCTTTCTTTGAAAAACTCCTTTCAAACACTACTTTATGTTTTCCAGAAAATTCTACATCATTTCCGATCGACAATACTTATCAGAAAGGTTGTAGTGCTCCCACTCACTTCTTGTAAATACAGGCTTCACCGCAAGTCTGTATATATCTATATGCTTTGATCAACTTATCAAAGCGTATATTCCAACTCCGAGATGCTTGCACCAGTCCATAGATGGATCGCTGGAGCTTGCACAATTTGCTAGCACCTTTAGGATTGACAAAACATTCTGGTTGCATCATATACAACTCTTCTTTAATAAATCCATTAAAGAACGCAGTTTCGTTATCCATTTGCCAGATTTCATAAAATGTGGCAATTGCTAACATGATTCGGACAGACTTAAGCATCGCTACGGGTGAGAAAATCTCATCGTAGTCAACACCTTGAACTTGTCGAAAACCTTTCGCAACAAGTCGAGCTTTGTAGACAGTAACATTACCATCGGCGTCAGTCTTCCTCTTAAAGATCCATTTATTTTCAATGGCTTGCCGACCATCGGGCAAGTCAACCAAAGTCCATACTTTGTTCTCATACATGGATCCCATCTCAGATTTCATGGCCTCAAGCCATTTCGCAGAATCTGGGCTCATCATCGCTTCCTCATAGTTCGTAGGTTCATCATGGTCCAGTAACATGACTTCCAGAACCGGGTTGCCGTACCACTCTGGTGCTGAACGAACTCTGGTTGATCTACGAAGTTCAGCAAAAACTTGATCTGAAGTTTCATGATCATCATCATTAGCTTCCTCACTAATTGGTGTAGGAATCACTGGAACTAGTTTCTGTGATGTTCCACTTTCCAATTCGGGAGAAGGTACAATTACCGCATCAAGTTCTACTTTCCTCCCACTCACTTCTTTCGAGAGAAACTCCTTCTCTAGAAAGGATCCACTCTTAGCAACAAAGACCTTGCCTTCGGATCTGTGATAGAAGGTGTACCCAACAGTTTCTTTTGGGTATCCTATGAAGATTTACTTCTCCGATTTGGGTTCGAGCTTATCATGTTGAAACTTTTTCACATAAGCATCGCAGTCCCAAACTTAGAGAAATGACAGCTTAGGTTTCTCGTCAAACCACAGTTCATACGATGTCATCTCCACGGATTTAGATGGTGCCCTATTTAACGTGAATGTAGTTGTCTCTAATGCATAACCCCAAAAGCGATAGTTGTAGATCGGTAAGAGACATCATCGATCGCACCATATCTAATAAAGTACGGTTATGACGTTCGGACACACCATTACGCTGTGGTGTTCCGGGTGGCGTGAGTTGTGAAACTATTCCACATTGTTTCAAATGAAGACCAAACTCGTAACTCAAATATTCTCCTCCACGATTAGATCGTAGAAACTTTATTTTCTTGTTACGATGATTCTCTACTTCACTCTGAAATTCTTTGAACTTTTCAAATGTTTCAGACTTGTGCTTCATTAAGTAGATATACCCATATCTGCTCAAATCATCAGTGAAGGTCAGAAAATAACGATACCCGCCGCGAGCTTCAACACTCATTGGTCCGCATACATCAGTATGTATGATTTCCAACAACTATGTTGCTCGATCCACAGTTCCGGAGAACGGAGTTTTAGTCATCTTGTCCATGAGGCATGGTTCGCAAGCACCAAGTGATTCATAATCAAGTGATTCCAAAAGTCCATCACTATGGAGTTTCTTCATGCGCTTTACACCAATATGACCTAAACGGCAGTGCCACAAATAAGTTACACTATCATTATTAACCTTGCATCTTTTGGCTTCAATATTATGAATATGTGTATAACACGATCGAGATCCAACAAACCATTTTCATTGGGTGTATGACCATAGAAGGTTTTATTCATGTAAACAGAACAACAATTATTCTCTAACTTACATGAATAACCGTATTGCAATAAACATGATCAAATCATATTCATGCTCAACACAAACACCAAATAACACTTATTTAGGTTCAACACTAATCCCGAAAGTATAGGGAGTGTGCGATGATGATCATATCAATCTTGGAACTACTTCCAATACACATCATCACTTTATCCTTTAACTAGTTTCTGTTCATTATGCAACTCCCATTTCGAGTTACTACTCTTTAGCAACTGAACCAGTATCAAATACCGAGGGGTTGCTATGAACACTAGTAAAATACACATCAATAATCTGTATATCAAATATACCTTTGTTCACTTTGCCATCCTTCTTATCCGCCAAGTATCTAGGGAAGTTCCACTTCCAGTGACCATTTCCTTTGCAGTAGACGCACTTAGTTTCAAGCTTGAGTTTAGCTTTGGGTTTCTTCATGGGAGTGACAACTTGCTTGTCATTCTTCTTGAAGTTCCCCTTCTATCCCTTTGCCCTTTACTTGAAATAAGTGGTCTTATTAACCATCAACACTTGATGCTCTTTCTTGATTTCTACCTCCGCCGATTTCAGCATCGCGAAGAGATCGGGAATTAACTTCGTCATCCCTTGCATATTATAGTTCATCACGAAGTTCTACTAACTCGGTGATAGTGACTAGAGAACTTTGTCAATTACTATCTTATCTGGAAGATTAACTCCCACTTGATTCAAGTAAATGTAGTACCCAGACAATCTGAGCACATGCTCACTGGTTGAGCTATTCTCCTCCATCTTGTAGGCAAAGTACTGTCAGAGGTCTTATACCTCTCGACACGGGCATGAGTATGAAATACTAATTTCAACTCTTGGAACATCTTATATGCTCCGTGGCGTTCAAAACGTTTTTGAAGTCCCGGTTCTAAGCCGTAAAGCATGGTGCACTTAAACTATCAAGTAGTCATCATACCGAGCTTTTGTCAAAACGTTCATAACGTCTACATCTGCTCCTGCAATAGGTCTGTCACCTAGCGGTGCATCAAGGACATAATTCTTCTGTGCAGCAATGAGGATATTCCTCAGATCACGGACCTAGCCCGCATCATTGCTACTAACATCTTTCAACTTAGTTTTCTCTAGGAACATATAAAAAATTAACGGGGAGCAACATCGTGAGCTATTGATCTACAACATAGATATGCTAATACTACCAGGACTAAGTTCATGATAAATTAAAGTTCAATTTAATCATATTACTTAAGAACTCCCACTTAGATAGACATCCCTCTTGTCATCTAAATGATCACGTGATCCAAATCAACTAAACCATGTCCGATCATCACGTGAGATGGAGTAGTTTTCAATGGTGAACATCTTATGTTGATCATATCTACTATATGATTCACGCTCGACCTTTCGGTCTCCAGTGTTCCGAGGCCATATCTGTATATGTTAGGCTCGTCAAGTTTAACCCGAGTATTCTGCGTGTGCAAAACTGGCTTACACCCGTTGTATTTGAACGCAGAGCTTATCACAACCGATCATCACGTGGTGTCTCGGCACGACGAACTTTCGCAACGGTGCATACTCAGGGAGAACACTTATACCTTGAAATTTAGTAAGGGATCATCTTATAATGCTACCGTCGTTCTAAGCAAAAATAAGAAGCATAATAAGATAAACATCACATGCAATCAAAATATGTGACATGATATGGCCATCATCATCTTGTGCTTTTGATCTCCATCTCCAAAGCACCGTCATGATCACCTTCGTCACCGGCGCGACACCTTGATCTCCATCGTAGCATCGTTGTCGTCTCGCCAACTATTGCTTCTACGACTATCGCTACCGCTTAGTGATAAAGTAAAGCAATTACATGGCGATTGCATTTCATACAATAAAGCGACAACCATATGGCTCCTGCCAGTTGCCGATAACATTACAAAACATGATCATCTCATACAAAACCGTATAACTCGTCATGTCTTGACCATATCACATCACAACATACCCTGCAAAAACAAGTTAGACGTCCTCTACTTTGTTGTTGCAAGTTTTACGTGGCTGCTACGGGCTTAGCAAGAACCGTTCTTACCTATGCATACAAAAACCACAACGATGTTTCGTCAAGTATGTGCTGTTTTAACCTTCACAAGGACCGGGCGTAGCCACACTTGTTTTAGCTAAAGTGAGAGAGACAGACACCCGCCAGTCATCTTTAAGCAACGAGTGCTCGTAACGGTGAAACCAGTCTCGCGTAAGCGTACGCGTAATGTCGGTCCGGGCCGCTTCATCTCACAATACCGCCGAAGCAAAGTATGACATGCTGGTAAGCAGTATGACTAGTATCGCCCACAACTCATTGTGTTCTACTCGTGCATATCATCTACGCATAGACCTGGCTCATGATGCCACTGTTGGGGAACGTAGTATTTTAAAATTTTCCTACGATCACGCAAGATCTATCTACCAGATGCATAGCAACGAGAGGGAAGAGTGTGTCTACGTACCCTCGTAGACCGGAAGCGGAAGCGTTAGAACAACGCGGTTGATGTAGTCGTACGTCTTCACGGCCCGACCGATCAAGCACCGAAACTAGGGCACCTCCGAGTTCTAGCACACGTTCAGCTCGATGACGTCCCTCGAACTCCGATCCAGCCGAGTGTCGAGGAAGAGTTCCGTCAGCACGACGGCGTGGTGACGATTTTGATGTTCTACCGTCACAGGGCTTCGCCTTAGCACCGCTACAATATTATCGAGGAGAACTGTGGTGGAGGGGGGCACCGCACACGGCTAAGAGATCATGAGATCAACTGTTGTGTCTAGAGGTGCCCCCCTGCACCCGTATATAAAGGAGGGAGGGAGAGGCCGGCCCTAGAAGGGGCGCGCCAAGTGTGGGGAGTCCTACTAGGACTCCCAAGTCCTAGTAGGATTCCCCTTTCCTTTCCAGAGTAGGAGAGAAGGAAAGAGGGGGAGAGGGAGAAGGAAAAGGGGGCTGCACCCCTTGTCCAATTCGGACCAGAAGGGGGCCACGCGCCTCCTTCCTTTTGGCCTCTCTCCTCTATTCCCGTAACTCCCCGGTACTCCGAAAATACCCGAATCACTCGGAACCTTTCCGATGTCCGAATATAGTCGTCCAATATATCGATTTTTACGTCTCGACCATTTCGAGACTCCTCGTCATGTCCCCGATCTCATCCGGGACTCCGAACTCCTTCGGTACATCAAAACTCATAAACTCATAATAAAACTGTCATCGAAACCTTAAGCGTGCGGACCCTACGGGTTCGAGAACTATGTAGACATGACCGAGACACGTCTCCGGTCAATAACCAATAGCGGAACCTGGATGCTCATATTGGCTCCCACATATTCTACGAAGATCTTTATCGATCAAACCGCATAACAACATACGTTGTTCCCTTTGTCATCGGTATGTTACTAGCCCGAGATTCGATCGTCGGTATCTCAATACCTAGTTCAATCTCGTTACCGGCAAGTCTCTTTACTCGTTCCGTAATACATCATTCCGCAACTAACTCATTAGCTGCAATGCTTGCAAGGCTTATAGTGATGTGCATTACCGAGTGGGCCCAGAGATACCTCTCCGACAATCGGAGTGACAAATCCTAATCTCGAAATACGCCAACCCAACAAGTACCTTTGGAGACACCTGTAGAGTACCTTTATAATCACCCAGTTACGTTGTGACGTTTGGTAGCACACAAAGTGTTCCTCCGGTATTCGGGAGTTGCATAATCTCATAGTCATAGGAACATGTATAAGTCATGAAGAAAGCAATAGCAATAAAACTAAACGATCAAGTTGCTAAGCTAACGGATGGGTCTTGTCCATCACATCATTCTCCTAATGATGTGACCCCGTTGATCAAATGACAACTCATGTCTATGGCTAGGAAACATAACCATCTTTGATCAATGAGCTAGTCTAGTAGAGGCATACTAGGGACACTCTGTTTTGTCTATGTATTCACACATGTACTAAGTTTCCAGTTAATACAATTCTAGCATGAATAATAAACATTTATCATGATATAAGGAAATAAATAATAACTTTATTATTGCCTCTAGGGCATATTTCCTTCAAGAAGCGCAAGGCACTTGGGCGTCCTGGCATCGACCCCAGGATGGCTGCCAAGAAGAAGAAGCCAACTGTGGCCCCAGCTGAAGCATCAAGGCAGGAAGAACCTCGCATTGTCTTCCCTGCCATCATGACAAGCTCGAAGCCTAAGGTCCCCACAAGTGCTTCAGAACTCAAGAAAACAAAGGTGGCTGAAGCTGAAGCCCGCAAGCGCAAGAACACCACTGATGATGCTCCGTCCACCAAGAAACGCAAGATCAAGAAGGTCCGGGATGCTACCACAGAGCCCCTTGTTGTCGAGCTGATCTCTGTTGCTCGTCTGCATCTGCACAACAAGAACGTCGCCTGACTATTCATGAGCCTGCTACCACAGAGGCTCCTAAAGACATTCCAGCTGTTGACCCCACCGCAGCTGAAGACATTGGTCATCACGACAATGTTGAAGATGATGAAGTCCTTCCTCAGATCGAGTACAATGTGGTATCATTGCCTGTTCTCACGAACAGCAAACGCATTAGCATTGGTCGTCCATTGACGCCAATTACTCAGGATGACTCATGGGCTGATCACCCACAAGAATCCCCACGTGTTGAAGACACACCAGTTACTCCCCCAACACAGGTCACCACTCCAGTGGTTAACGATGAAGACTTTGAGGCCCAACCAACTCCATCTCCACAAGCGTCGCCAACATTCCGCAGGCTTCGCAGAGGACCAAGGCCTCAAGTCGATCCATCAAGTGTTCCAGAAGGAGATGAGCGTCAATCTGTTTCACACCAAGTGTTTCCTGAAGCCTCTCCTACTGTCAACATCCCTGAGTCTGAAGCCAAAGCAGCTGAAGATATTCCGGCTGCATCAGCCGATGAAGAAGCAACAAGAGAAGAAGAAGCATGCGTTGCCACACCCCCTGCCGACCAAGTTGTTCTCGAGGAGAACGTGTCTGACCCTCCAACTCCTGAAGTGGAGGTTACACAATCTGAGGCTGCCACCAACACCATGACTGAAGCCAATGACGTTGTCATGGTTGAAGCTAATGTGGCGCCTGAATTCAATGTGGTGCCTCAAGTGATAGCACCTGAAGCCAATGATGCACCTGACGTAAATCAGCAGCCTGAAGTCAATGCCACTGCTCTTGTTCCGCCTCTAAGGCCACATACTATCGAGCAAGCATACGACAATGATGACCAGCTCATCTCTGTCAAATGGCCTCTTCTGGTTCCTCTGCCTGCTGCTGGTCCTCAATTTGATTACCACGTCGAGCACATGCCTCAGGTTCAGAAGCCAAAGCCAAGACTGCCCAGGTTTCCAGGTACTGCCACTTCGCTAGGGTCCTTCAATGCTAATGGCTTCATTGCGCACAACACTTTCTTTGATAGCGCCAAGAACCCCTATTCCAAACCAAGGATTTCATCAGATAGGTTCTGGAGCTATCAACAGTGCAGCTATTATTCACGTGTTCTCTATGATCAAGGGCGCATCTTCCCACATATGCGTCTTGACAATGAAGCCATTACTGGGTTGCCTTGTCTTGAATAAGCCCTTGATTGCTTCCGTGATGCTGGATTACTGAACTTCGTGACTGATAAAGAGCATTGGAATGAAGAGCTGTTTCTGTAATTCTATGCAACCCTCCACATTCGCGGCTACAACAGGGATCCGAAGACATGGGTCCTTGAGTGGATTACAGTAAATGTCCATCATGGAGCCAAAGCCTTTGACATCATTGAGCTAACTGGCCTGCCCACTCCAGGAGAACTATATGAAACTGGTTGTTAGAGACACTGCGAAGCTTTGGAGAGTATCTTTCAGAAGCCAAAGTCCAACATGAGCCAAATGCTGAGCATGATGAAGCCCTTGCCACTCGATGCTGAGAACCCAAAGGAGTTCTTTGTTGAAGACCTTGAGTATCTGCCACGCACTATATATCATATCATCAGGCAAACTCTATGGCCTGTCAAAGGACACTCTTCATCTGCCAAACTTGAAGGAACAATGAAGACATTGGTCTTCTATATCTTCAATGGCATCAGCTTCAACGCTCAAGACTTCTTTATCCGGCAGTTGGCTGTATCAGGCTCTGATCTCTTTGGACTTAAGTTCTACACTCCATGGGTCATGCGCCTCATCAAGCTTCATTCTGCCATCAACTATCAGCCTTCTGCTCGCAACCATCTCATATTCTTGCCAGAGGTTGATATGTCAGTTGAAGCCATATACCAAGAGCCTGCCAATGAGCATGTTTGTCTTCACAATGCTGATCACCGAAGCTTCACTCAGCCCATTGAAGGAGTTCCAGCAGTCACTCGTGTTTATCCTCTGGTTGGACATACTCGTGTACCTCACCATGCAGAGACTGAAGCTACTGAGAGCACCATTGCCCAAAGGCCACGGAAGCGATCTCATGTTCTCAATGACCGATAACTTCTCGTTGCCTTACATCAGAAATAGGATAAGCATCACTACTGGCTGAAGCGCCAGATGCAAAGCCTCTTGGTGGACGTCAATCGTATTTGCAACCTTGCCACCAAGAATGCCTTTGTTGCACATGAAACCTGTCGGAGGTCATGGAAGAGTTTGACATTGCTTAGTGCTGAAGCAGATCTTCAAGACGATGGCTTCACTGAAAGATTCAAGTTTGACAACACTCCCCCAAGGAATGTTGTCTTGCGTCGAACTCCGTCTCTTGAAGACTCTGACTATTCCTCCTCTGCTGCAACGATGGATGCCAGAGTGATCGATGATCAAGATGATGCTACCTCACCACCTCCTCCTTCGGCGTGTGTCGACACTGCTCCAACTTCTTCTGCACCGCCAAACACCAACGCCGACCCTGCTTCTTCTCCTACTCCCACTGGGAATGAGTAGAAGCTCTATGTCTTCAAACCTTTTTGGTCCTTACTGACAAAAGGGGGAGAAGCATATGAGTTGATAGTCTTCAAGCGGGTCCATATGTGTAATGCCGCAGATGTAACACTTTCCAATTATGGCAATATATGAAACTTTGACTTCATTAATTCCATTATGGGCTCTTCTTTCATTTCGGATTTCTTCGTTTTGTCGTGTGCGTGTGTGCATTTCATCCATGTCATGTTGTCATGTGCATTGCATTGCATTTGTGTTGTCACTTGCACCCGGTTTCACTCGTCTCTTCCCATTGTCCGTTTCGAGTTCCGACGCTCACACACGTGCCCGTGGCATCCCCGAGTCCTTCTTTCATGTGTGGTCGTGTAACATTTCCGGAATGACGTGAGACTTGTCGTGCGATGTTGTTTTGGTACGTGTAGGCCGCCTGTCAAGTTTCGTCGCGTTTGGAGTTCGTTTGGTACTCCAACGGTTAACCTAGTGGGCTAAAAGAACCTCTTCTTTAAGGCCCAAGACCCCCTCCACAACAGCCCACAAACCCAGCACAACCCTTCCCATCATCTCGGTCGTCGAATCATGATCGCGTGGCCGAAAACCGCTCCCCATTTGGAGTCTCCTAGCTCCCTGTGCCTATAAATTAGTCCCCCACGCCCATTTTTGCGTCCAAACCCTAGCTCCACTCCTCCCGCAGCCGCCGGACGTGTCCGTCCGCGCGCCGGACGTGTCCGCCGACGCGTCGGATGAATCAGCGCCCGCCACGTGTCCTCTTCGCCGCCGCCTCCCGGCGCCACCGCGGCCGCGCCCCGCCGCCCCGGCCGGCCCGCCGCCTCGAGCTCCCGCCGATCCAGCCGCCGACGAACCCTAACGGATCGGACCCGACCCGTCGCCCGACCTGCTCCACTCCTCCGCCCGATCCGCTCAGTCGGACAGTATCCACGTCACCCCGGACGTGTCCGCCCGAGACCCCCTTGAGGTTGATTTTTTTTCACTAAGTCCCATTTTTGCATTTTTCTGATGGCATCTTTGCATGGCTGTATCTTTTTGTGTGTAAGTCCAAATTGTGCATATGATATATCAAAATGATCGTGGTGATGTGCTCTACGTTTTGTTCCATTGTGTCATGCTTGTTTGAGTTCATCTAGAGGTCCAAATCTCTGTTGCAAGAGTGCTACTTGTTATAAACTGCTGCAACTTGTTATTTTCATGCCATGTTTGAGATGTGGTAACTTGGTCCATGTTTATCCAAATGAAGCAAATGATATGTCAAAATGTTCATTGTGAAATGCTCTACATGATGGTTGCTGTAGCATTCATGTTAGGACTCTTATTGCCATGTTAATCTCTGTTGCAAAAGTGCATGTGGCTGTTAAGTTATGAAACATGTTATGAGATGCTGATTTGAAGTGCTCGTTGCTATTGATGTGTTTGTCCCCATGTCACATGTCAATATGTTTTAGAATATCCATCTTATGGTCTTTTCTGTGGTGCAAACCATTTTCCATGATATGCCTTGAGGTGACTTAAACATGCTTGTAAACATGCCATGCCAACATAACTGTTTTATACTTAGTGAAAATTCTGCTAAGTCTGGAATCTGTCATAACCTGATGCTATGTTTGCTTGATGCCCTAGTCAAATCCATGCTTGTTTTGGAGTGGCCAATGATCATTCCTTGTTGTACATGTTTTTGTCTATCCATCCATGCCCTCACTTGCTCATATGGGTTGTTGTAGCTTATTTATTTCTTGCTCTCAAGTTGCTATAAATTATAACTGTCAGGTTTTTAACAACATGTTCAAAATGGTGTAGCTTGTTGCTATTGATCCATGCCTCCTATGGAGTTGCTCCAATGGAGTTGTTTCCTGTAGGATATGTCTACTTCATGTCCATGCTTATTGTCATCATGTTTGAGTGCTGTAGACTATATATTTCTTGCTCCAAAGTTGCTATGTGGCTGTTAATTTCAGCTTTGCATTGTATCTTGTTTCGTGTGTATGTGTTGAACCGTTGCTCCGTTTTGAGCGTGCCCTACATGAAACTTGTGTGATTTTGCATTTAGAATCATAATATCATGTTGTTAACATGTTCGGAGTGTGTTTGCTTGATGTTTGGGTGCATCTTGCACCGTTGCCATGCTTGTCTTGTTTTGCTCATATCTTCTAGACCGTAGCTCCGAATTAAACAAACTTTATATGAAACTTGACTAGAATTTTGTGTAGATCATCATGGTGCATGTTAAATTGCTGTTTAACAACTTTAACTTAAGGTTTGTTCAGATCTTGGACCAATTTCAAAATATGCATATGAGGACTTACCGGTTTAGTTATATGTTGATTCCGGCCTCATTTAAACTTGTTGTTTTGTGTTGTTCTTGTGTGCTTCATCCCTTGCCATGAAATGCATCATACTTGCATCATGTTGATTGCGCATTGCACCTTGTTTGATTTCGTGCCATGTTGTGTTCTTGTGTTGAGTAGAGCCGGAAGCCGAGAACGAGAACGAGGTTACTACCGAGGTTGAGTACGAGGAGCCATCTTACGATCCCATCGGCGACTCGACAGGCAAGATGACCTGACCCAGATAGCATTACTATCTTTGCCTATTTTTAGATGTCTCGCTCTTTAGCTCATTGCCTCGATGCCCATGTTTGTTTGTCAGCCTCCTTTTGTAACCATGAATCTGTCTAACCACCCAACCTAGCAAACCTTTGTTTGGCTACGTAAGCTTCGCTCAGCCCCTCTTATAGCATTGCTAGTTGCAGGAGAAGATTTGAAGATTCTTGCTTCATGTTGAAGTTATTGTTGGGATATCACACTATATAAATTCTTAAACTAAAGCATCTATATATTGGTAATGGGTGGAAGGCTAAGCCTCTTGCTTGGTGTTTTGTTCCACTCATGCCGCCCTAGGAACCGTATAAACCAGTGTTATGTTCCTTGATTTTGCGTTCCTCACACGGTTGGGGTTATGGGACCCCCTCGATAAACCGCTTAGCGCTAAAGCTTTTCCAGCAAGTCCCAACATTGGTTCTACATTTGCCTAAACAACTAAAACTTGCATAGGGAGTTATAAACCCTCTTCTTAATCAACAACCCGGGCCAGTGCTCCACATGAGTGTTGGTCCAAACTGGGGGTCCTGCAGGGCCACCTTGGGGAAACCCGAGGGCTGGTAAAAACCTATAGCATCGCCCATCCGGTCGTGGCCTGAGACGAGATACGCGCGGCTACTATGAGGGTGTCGGCACGCCGGGAGGATTTGCTAGATTAGTTTTACCTTAGTCGGAATATCTTGAGCACGGGATTCCGAGAATACTCGGGTCTACCCACCTTGGAGTTGCGACTCTGCGGATCGTAAGCTTGTAATGGGCTAAGTTGGGACACCCCTGCAGGGTTTTGAACTTTCGAAAGCCGTGCCCGTGGTTATGTGGCAGATGGGAATTTGTTAATATCCGGTTGTAGAAAACTTGACACCATGTTCAGAACACACTACCAGCATGAGTAATCGTGACGGTCATTTTCCGAAAGGGGTTCGGGAAGTGAACACGGTGGGGTTATGTTTGACGTGCTTAGATAGGATCACTTCGTGATCACTTTGACGCTCGTGGCATTTCTCTTCTCGCTCTAAACACGTAAGCTAGTGCTAGTGCAGCTGCAACCTTTATTCTTCAGCCTTGTTCCACACCCAAGGCTTAGATAGTTTTGCTACCCAGGAACGGGATTGCTGAGTCCTCCGTGGCTCACAAATTCTACACAACACCAGATGCACGTACTATGGTGAACTACACAGGTGACGACACCGAGCTGTACTGGGAGTTCGATGAAGAACGTAGTCGATACTATGTGCACTATCCCGATGATCAGTAGTGGCTTCTACTAGGGGCGATTCGAACCTTGTGGCTTTATTTGTATTTGGTATCTTTCATTTGGATCTTCGTCCGTAGTCGGACTGTGACGTTATTTGGATGATGATTTTCTTATGTAATGTATTATGTGACGTGGCGAGTGTAAGCCAACTATCTCTTTTGCAATTTCATCCCTATTTTACATGAGTCGTGCAAAGATACCATACTTGAGATCATTCTAGTATGAGCTTATACCTTTAAGTCGTGCCTCGACACGTAGGAGGTATAATCTCATACTGGGCATTACAATATGGGCGGGTGCTTTATATTTTGCCTAGTTTACAACTCTCGCTTTTGTTACATTTGGTTCTTTGAGTTGTAACACTTGAACTTGATGGTCGTCTGCTACGTTTTCTGGTACTCTGTAATGCGATGATAAATTCCGCATGTGCTACGATATATTCCGCACTTAGTCATTTTGCAGACATCCATTTCTCATTATGCATATCATTATATTCGACATATAAATTGTGCATGATGAATTGTCTTGATAAGTTGAAGAGGATCTCCACAAGTACAACCTGCCATGTGCATTTGCATTCAAAAGCAAAATACTTATATGCACATCTTCAGGGGGGGCCTTTTTCTACTTATGACGACAATACCTTTATCCTTTACAATTTCACATACTTTTATCCCCGTTGAAAACTTCAACTAGTTTGTCATCAAACACCAAAAAGAGGGAGATTGTAAGTGCATCTAGTGCCACCCCTAGTTGGTTTTGGAGTATTGACGACAAACCTGGTTGAGGGACTAATGTGTTTGTGAGAATTGCAGGATAACACAGGTAGTAGTCCCTCATTGATTCGGTTTACCTACCGGAGATGACCCCTTAAAATGTATGAAGACATTGACGACAATGGTGGTATGTGAAGATATTCATATTGAAGACTATGACAAGAGAAGACATTGTGTGAAGACTATGGAGCGCGAAGACTTAGACGTTTCGTTGTTTCCTTTTCTTCTTTGTTGAGTCATAGGAACCACCGTACTATTAAGTGGGGTCCAAGTGAACAAAGTCAGAGTGACTGAAGTGATGCTCAACCAAATCCTATGTCTTCGAGCGAAGACAATGAGAGCAAATCTTATCTAGAGCTAGATGAGTCAGCTTTACTTGTAGCCCAAGTAAAATTGCCGCGTGTGTTCAAAATCTAACCGTTGGAACACGTGTCAGTTCCTTAGTGACCCATGGTCACTTTGGACAAATCAGGTCGGGTTGCCTAGTGGCTATAAATAGCCCACCCCTACACCATAAATTGGTGGCTGCTCAGAGTTAGTACACGGCTTTTGTCGTTTGAGAGCAACCCACCTCTGAAGCATTTGAAAGAGAGATCCTTGCGAGGACAAAGCCCAAACACCCATAGCCAAAGAGTGTTAGGCATCACTGAAGTCTTTCTGTCTGCGTGATCAAAAGACTTGTTACACTTGAGGACTGTGAATCCTCCAGCCGGTTTAGGCGTCGCGTTTTGAGCATCCAAGAGTCATTGTGGATCGTCGGTGAATGAAGTCTGTGAAGGTTTGGAAGTCTACCTTGAAGACTTACCAGAGTGATTGGGCGAGGACTAGGTGTCCTTAGCTCAAGGGGAATAAGGTGAAGACGCGGTCTTCTGAGTTAAATCTTAGCCTCCCTAACCAGACGTACAGTTGTCACAACAACTGGAACTGGTCTAACAAATCACTGTCTTCCCCAAGCTACTGGTTCTATCCCTTCCTTCTCTTTACTTACTGTCTATCTTTGTGAAGTCATAACCTGCTTGCCTTATCTGTTTGACTTCACTGTGTGACTACTTGTTCTGACTGGCTTCATACAATCTTCCATCCTGATCCATACTGCCTAGCTACTATTAGTCTTCATGCTTTCACTTCATTGAATACTTGACTATGGCCTGTCTAGTGTAGTCTACCTTCCGCTGCATATAAATAGGATCGGTTCTATTGTTTGTCTTCGAAACTTCCATGTTTTGAAGTCTTTCATAAAAATCGCCTATTCACCCCCCCCCCTCTAGTCGATATACAGCTCTTTCAGTCGGTATCATCATACCCAGTTCAATCTTGTTACTGGCAAGTCTCTTTACTCGTTCCGTAATACATCATCTAGTGACTAACTCATTAGTTATTTGCTTGCAAGGCTTATTATGATGTGTATTACCGAGAGGGCCCAGAGATACCTCTCCGACACTCGGAGTGACAAATCCTATTCTCGATCTATGCCAACACCACAAAACACCTTCGGAGGCACATGTAGAGCATCTTTATAATCACCCAGTTACATTGTGACGTTTGATAGCACACAAGGTGTTCCTACGGTATTCGGGGGTTGCATAATCTCATAGTCATAGGAACATGTATAAGTCATGAAGAAAGCAATAGCAGTAAAACTAAACAATCAAGTTGCCAAGCTAACGGATGGGTCTTGTCCATCACATCATTCTCCTAATTATATGATCCCGTTGATCAAATGACAACTCATGTCTATGGTTAGGAAACATAACCATCTTTGATCAATGAGCTAGTCTAGTAGAGGCATACTAGGGACACTCTGTTTTGTCTATGTATTCACACATGTACTAAGTTTCCGGTTAATACAATTCTAGCATGAATAATAAACATTTATCATGATATAAGGAAATACAAATAACAACTTATTATTATTGCCTCTAGGGCATATTTCCTTCACCACCAGTGTCACGACCCTTCTTGAAGGCATCATCTTTGGGGTAAACATGGTTACTGTGTGGGTGTTGCTTGCTGCCGGAATGTTGGTGCTGGTGGTGCGGCCGGTTGGGGTCAACGGTGGTTTGTGTTGCTGCTTCCTGCTTCCTATGTGTTCGTCTTCGGTGGTGTTCCCTGGTGTCGGCCATGTTGCTCTGCATGTTCAAGTACCTCCCTTGGTGGCCATTGTGTTGCGGTGAGCTTAGTGCTCTTGGTGTTGTTCTGGTTCATCTTTGCTCTTCGATGACGCAAGATGCCTCCCCAACTTGCTAATCGTTTCGAATTCTCATGGCGGAGCTCCCAGTCAAAGGTTCTTGTTGTCACTCATTGGTTGTGGTTGCTCCTCAGTTGTGTCGTGAGGTTTGGTATGCACGCCGGTACAGTGCGTTAGGTTGCTTGCTTAGTCTTAGTATTGTGATCCTTCGACGAGACCCCACTTCTACTTGTGCCTCCTATGGTGTTCGTCCTTCAACCTGATAGCTAGATCGGACCTTGTCCTGGGTGTCATTTTTTCTCATCCCTTGTAATCTTCTTACTTGTATGGTTTTCGGCCCGATTTTCCTCATAAACGGGGTCAACTTGTTTAGGTTTTCGATCCGGTTTCCCTTATAAACTGAATCAGCCAAAGCTTAAGGGGTGACTCTTGGCTTTGGCAGCTTTTTGAGCAATATATTCAGGTGGGGATTCCCTCCCCCCAGTGACCGTTCAAAAATGTAGAACATATAGACAAAAGGGGGGCCAACAAGGGCCCTGACCCCCCTAATATTAGGTATTTGCACGTAATTAGCTGATGAACAGTGTCAAGTTAGTGATTATTTTTTGCTAAAAAACATGTACCACTCTAGCTTGGCACTTCCTAACCTGTTTTGACAACATCGCCCCCTTCCCCCCACCCACGCCGATGCAGGATGTTGTGCGGCTGAGGTGCTGTGGGAGCTTGGGTGAAGACCCTGTCTTGGCCTTGTGTCATGACCAGCGATGGCGACGGTTGTGGCCATCGCTAGCCTCCCCGGAGGCATAGCTGATTTGCTGCCGCACCCCACCCGCACGGATCCGGCCATTGCGGCCTCTCCAGGGGAAACCCTTGATCTAGTGATCGGACGATGGCGTTGCTTTGTTGTGCCGTTTTCCCTCTTGGGGGCTTTGTCTCGGAGCTCGGCATCGGCAAGCGGGACCGATGGTTTGCGGTGGTTGTGGCGTCCAAGCTTCAATGACAATGATGATGGTGGGGCGATGGAGGCAGCGCGGCAATGGTTGCGGTAGTCGGCTCTTCTCCGGCGTGTTCGCGGTTTTGCCTCGGTTTTTTTGTTGCTATGGAGTCGAACCTGCGGCGGCAGGGCCCAGTGGTATGCGATGATCGGTCGCAGGTAGCCAGTTCGGTGATCTCTCGCGGCGTTAGCCGTGCCTGGATTTGTCATTCAGAGCTCTTGGTCAGAGTCAGAGCTGTGATGTCTGGCCACGGGTGGCTGAGCTTGCGCGCGGATCTTCATGCAGCTTAACGCGTCCGCTACAGTGTGGGTTGACTCAATGATCGCATGAGGCGAAGTCGGAGTCGTTTGCTTAGACTGTAGGGATGGCTATGACGCCTCTAGAGGAGGAGAAATGACGGCACATGTATGTTGTCTGACTATGGCCTACTTTGGAGTAGTGTGCGTGGTATCTTATGTGTGCCGCTCGGCGGTTGTGATGATTTTTGCTTGGTTCTCTATAATTCACTAGGCAATTTGATTTTCGCTCGATTTTCCCTAATTAATCGAGCAACTCTCTTCTGCTTATTTAACCGATGAGGAAAATCTTTTACCTCGGTTTTGAAAAAAAGATTTTCTCAAAAGTCGGTCTTTGGAGACCAACTCAGGGGTTGTTTGAATAAGGAATATTAGCGATGGATTTATATAAAACAGTTTTTTAGCAGATTTTTAGCAAAACCCGTTTTACCAACTGTTTTGTGAAAAATCAGTTTATAAAAAAAAGCTTGTTTGGGTTAGAAAACAATGAAACTAGTATGTCTTGTTTCCTGCTGTACAATGATTCAGCCTTATTCTCTTGTGAACTACTCCATCCGTTCTTAAATATTTGTCTTTCTAGAGATTTCAACAAGTGACTACATACGAAGCAAAATGAATGAATCTATACTTTAAAATATGTCTATATACATCCGTATGTTGTGACCATTTGAAATGCCTAGAAAGACAAATATTTAGGAACGGAGGGGGTACAACCATGAACTTTTACCCAGATTGAGCACCGACGGAGTTTCTCAAGCTGCAGTTCCTGATATTTGACACTTCCTGCTGCCATCTCGAGCGTCCCTGGACGCCGCTTCCTCTTCGACTTCTCTTTGCGTACAGCGGCAAGGCCACACAGATGCATGCCTTCTTCCACTCCACCGTGTTGCTCTGCCTCCACGAGCGCCTCGACGGTAAGTAAGCAGGCTGCTTTGTCCACACCGGTATGCAGGGCATCAACGAGCATGATGTTCGTGGCCATCATGTACACGAGGTCGGTCGTCTAGACGGCAAACAGAGTGGATGTACGTCCAGGCTGCAAATAGACAGTCGAGGAGTTGGCCTCGGTGGAGACTCGACCATGGCGAACAACGTGATCACCGCAGGACCACGACCGACAGCCCTGCAAAGATGGACGGTGTGGAGGAAGAGACGATGGGGGACCATGGCGGACAGTGCAACCATGACGGATGGCATGGAGGAGGAGGAGGCAGGACCATGGCGGGCGGCATGGAGGAGAAGGCGTCGTGACCACCACGGACGACACCGAGGAGGCGGAGGCACGACTGCCGCGCGGACAGACGGCGTGGAGTAGGAGGCGACGAGACTTTTTTTTGAGCATCAGTATAGACGCAAGCGCTCATATACACGCGCATACACTCACCCCTATGAACGCACACACGCACACCTACCCCTATGAGCACCCCCGAGAGACTGAGCCGACATATCATCTTGAGATTTACGAAGTCATCGTAGGCGCCTCGTCGTCGACGGGAACGTCTACTCCCACTGAAAGCGCATCGCCGGAAATTCTGAAATAAATCCAAGAATAATGCGAGCACCAGGATTTGAACCCTGGTAGGTTGGGGATACCACTGTCCACCTAACCATCTCAACCATAGGTTGATTTGCGGAGGCGACGAGACTGGATATATGCAAATTTGAGTTTTTAGAAAAACGACTCATAGTCGTTTTTCTATAAACGCAGAATTCCAGGTTTTAGAAAACCAAGTTTCCTATATCCAGGGATTAGTTGAAGTAGCCAAACGGATTTTATTCGGTTAGGCTGTTTTCCAGGTTTATAGAATGGATTTTATATATTCCACTTATCCAAACAACCTCTCAGAGTGGGAAAATATCTGGTGCTCCCGAGCACCTAAGCTTAGATGCTTCCGTACGAGCTCAGCCGTTGGATCTCAGATCCAAGAGCTCATGTGAAATGACGAACATTTTTGTAAAAAAAGCCCTTGTACAATCTGAAAAATGCGCACAAGTACAGCAGCTCCTCATATGTCGTTGGATCTGAGATCCGATGACCCAGAAGCCCGTATCATGGGAGCACCCGTGCTCCGGTATCACAGGATACCCTCCCCTCTCAGAGTACCAGCTCAGGTCGGTTCCTCGTAACCGCCTTGTTCAATGGCCGAACCTGACGGCTGACGCTTAACCCTGCCTCCTCTCTCCGCCCGCCGCCGCCGCCGCCTTCCAATCCTCCGCTCTCCTCGCCCGCACCCGCGCCGGCGGCGCCTAAACGCCGACGGGAGGACTACCACGCTACGCTGAGCGTCTGCACCCTCCCGCGCAACGCAAGGTGCTTGCTCTCTTCCCGCCTCCCCCTATCTCGTGTTGTCGCACAGTACAAGGGAACGGATTCATCTCTAATTCGGTTCGAACTCCTGACAGGATTCGGGGGACTCGCAGAGCCTTTTGCATCTCGGCATTGCCATAATACCCGACCCCTTATCAGGCGAGGCGCGGACGGCGAATCTGGGTTGCCCACCGGCCGCCTGATCTATTCTGTCGACGGCCACGCTCACCTCCGCCTCCGCGGCTCCGTCCTGGCACAGGTCGCTAGCCGTGCGGTTGTCTCTCAGGTCGCTGTCCCATTACAGCCGGTGGCTAGGGGAGTATGTCAGTCTTAATCGTCACCAGCGTGGGCGATCTCGTGGTGGATCTCCACACCGATCAGTGCCCCCGCACCACCTACAACTTCCTCAAGCTCTGCAAGATGAAGTACTACAACGGGTGCCAGTTCCACAACGTAGCCAAGGATTTCGTGGCACAGACCGGGGACCCGACCGGGACCGGCAGTGGCGGCGATTCCGTGTACAAGTTCCTCCACGGTGATCAGGCTCGGTTCTTCGACGACGAGATCCATCCGGAACTGAGGCATTCAAAGATTGGCACCGTCGCCATGGCAAGCGCCGGCAAAAACCGCAACGCCTCGCAGTTCTACATCACCCTGCGGGACCACGTGGAATACCTCGATGATAAACACACCGTGTTTGGGATAGTTGCTGAAGGTGAAGGTCTCGACACACTGACGAAGATAAACGAATCATATGTTGATGGTGAAGGGAGACCATTCAAGGACATAAGGATTAAACATACTTATGTGTTGTATGACCCTGATGACGATCCTGCCCAGCTTGCTGAACTTGTTCCTCCAAATTCTCCCATTGGAAAGCCGATCGACGAGATTGCAGAGGAGCGCTTAGAGGATACCTGGGTCCCTCTCGATGAAAGAGTGGACCCTGCGCGGCTTGAGGAGATGATCCGCTCTAAAGAAGCATATACGAATGCCGTGATCCTTGCGAGTATTGGAGACATTCCAGACGCTGAGGTCAAGCCACCAGACAATGTCTTGTTTGTTTGTCAACTCAACCCAGTGACACAGGATGAGGATCTGTATACAATCTTTTCTCGTTTCGGCACCGTGACATCGGCTGAAACAATCCGCGACTACAAGACTGGTGACAGCCTGTGCTATGCTTTCGTTGAGTTCGAGGCAAAGGAAGCCTGCGAGCGTGCACACAGAGATATGCAAAATTGTCTGATTGATGACCGGAGGATTCAAGTTGATTTTAGCCAGAGCGTATCAAAGTTGTGGCGTCAGTTCAGACAGGGCACACGAAATGCAAGTAAAGATGGGTGCTTCAAGCGTCATGCCCCTGATTACCGAGCCCGAGATCTGGATAAGGGTGCTGCGAAGAAAAACGAGGACCGAGATTATGTTCTGACAGATGAAAACACTCAGCAAGGTGGCAGTTACCGTCGAAGTTATGATTTAGTCTTTGATGAGGACGGTGCTAGCGTTGGTAATAAGCAAGATTGTCGAAATGCTGATAGAAGAAAGATCCAGAAATTGGATGATTGGAGGTCAGAGCAACAACCACATAAGCATGATCGTGATAGGAACAACAGGGTGAAACTCCATACTAGTGAGGAAGGGGGTCGGAGGCACGATGACCGCATCAGTTACGATAGATCTAGTGACCGAAGCTATAGTAGGCGCAACAATCGTGACTATAGCGGCAAACAGCAGAGCAAGAGCAAACGTAGGGATGATTTTTAATATGAACGAAGAAGATCAGGAGCTTTTTTTGTGTGTGTGAACGAAGATCAGGAGTTGATCCTTATTACGATAAGGGATAAGGGAAGATGATGGCTGTAGATTATATAGGGCGATTGCCACAGGAGAAGCAGCAGCTACTGAGAGGCATAGGAGCGAAGACTGGACACCGTGAGACACAGATGCACGGGGCTGTATCCCCGTCAGTTTTTCGTCATCTGATTTCTGTTGTGCATTGAGTTTGTGGTGTCGTTTGTGATCCAAAATTGACACAAATAGGAGTAGCTTATAATCGTTTGGAGATATGACCATGGTTGAATATTTTGTTTTCACAAAAGACTCGTATCTGAATGTGATTGTTCAGTGGCTACCTTTGTTCTCTCATTGTTCCAACCTGGCTTATAAAAGAGTCAATTACACCACTGGTACTAAAACTTGACACAAAAAATCATTATAGTGCCAAAATTTGTGGCATACATTGAACCGGTGTTGCAACTTGGCTTTGATGTACATATACGGTGCACAAGACGTTTGTATACAACATGGTGCTGATTTGGCTTGTTATTTTGTGGAAAACATGTGCTGATTTGGCCTGTTATTTTGTGGAAAACGCCTCAGATTTTATTCTTTAAAAAAAAACATGACATGAGTCGGTCCATCTACCAGCGACCCAGAATTTATGTAAATAAAAATGACTGCCATGGGATATGAACACGAGACATGCAGCGTCGATGGTCAGTGCCTCACCAACGAAACGAGAAACTTTTGTCGTGCAAAATTGATACGTACTGTATATATATCCTCAGACCTTAAGTGGGCTGGGGAGACCTACGGCCCCCTTTTGCACTGTTATTAAAAAAAAGAATATAAATGGAAAATTATATGCAAATTACAATCATGTGTTATACTCCCTCCGTTCCGAAATATTTGTCTTTCTAGTGATTTCAACAAGTGACTACATACAAAGCAAAATAAGCGAATCTACACTCTAAAATATGTCTACATACATCCGTATGTTGTAACCATTTGAAATGTCTAGAAAGAAAAATATTTAGGTACGGAGGGAGTATATAATATAAATTGAATTTTTTTAACACTATTGAATAGTACATAATTATTTTCTTAAAAGCATGACGATTTTGAAATGTTTACTTATATATTACTCCCTCCGTCCCAAAGTAACTGTCTCAACTTTGTACTAACTCTAGTACAAAATTGTACTAAGGTCAAGACACTTATTTTGGGACGGAGGGAGTATTATTTACTAAATATATAGAAAACTATACAATTACTTTGAAATGTTTATAAAACTTGAAAACTATTGCATGCACAATTTTGAAATTTATAATTTACGTATATGGATAAATTTTGAAATCATACGTTAATAATTGTATGTTGTATTATTATTATGTATACATATATAATATTTGTAGCATAAGATTACAATCTACATGTATTTTATAAGTTTCTGAAAAGAAAATAACGCTGTTGGGTGGGGTAGTGACGTGCACATGATGACTACATGTTGCTAGTTTAAATCCGCCACAACTATTTTTACATTATCTGAATATATGTTTTTTTAAAGCATGAGCCCTTTTATTGACTACATGAGTATTTTTTTAAACTGTGAATAGTTTTAAATTTATATAAGCATTTATTAAAACATATAGGAAAATTATGAAACCATGAAGCCTTTTATATACTACATTAATATATTTTTTAAAATTGTGAACATTTTTAAACTTATGTAAGCATTTATTAAAATATAGAAATGAAAATTTAAAAGCATGAACACTTTTATATACTTCATTAATATTTTTTAGATGTGAACATTTTTAACTTATGTAAGCATTTATTAGAATGTATAGAAGAAGAAAAAAGTTCTTAAAGCGTAAGCACTTTATATATTACACTAATATGCTTGATGAAATAAATTATATATTTTTTCTATATAACACAAGATTATAATATACATATAATTTATAAGTTTTTGTAAAAAATATGACAATGCAAAAGGGGGGCAGGTTCTCCAGCCCGCTTAATTCTGAAATGATATATAGAGAGCGTATCGACCTTGAACAGTAAACTCTTTTTGATTAGTTGGTTAGGCGCATGCCCCGGCGTTCACCAGGTCACGGGTTCGAATTACACGGCCAGCATTTTTGCACATTATTTGTGGGGTTGCAGACTGATGGAAGAAAAAAAATCCGAGGGGTTTTCTATAAAAATGATAGGCCACACGTCCCATCTCTTTCATTAAGTGGCTGACATCGGGTCCCACGCAATGTGGCACGCCTAGTCAGCAAATTATCCGTATACAAAACATGATTTGCACCGTATATGCACTAAAGCGATTTTTTATGCCAAGTTTTAGCACCAATGGTATAATTGACTCCTTATAAAAGTTTGAAATATACGAGGATGGGTTTTATTACCTGATCCTTCCATTCCAATGAACAAAAATGTCCGAATCTAACTTTGATCATAAATTAGATTAATAATATACTCCCTCCGTCCGAAAATAATTGTCATCAAAATAGACAAAAAAATGTATCTAGAACTAAAATACATCTAGATACATCCTCTTTTATCCATTTTGATGACAAATATTTACGGACGGAGGAAGTATATTTTTGTGACCTAAAAATTATAACATTGAATAGTCCATTCAAATATGAATTCAACGGTATAGTTTTTTTAGGGAAATTCAACAGTACAGTTGTTTTCACATGTAACCCACAATTTGTTGGTCGGACCGAAATTTCTTTTGAATATGGCAATGCCACCTCCATCAGTCCACCTACACCGGCCTAATTGTCGACCCCCACGGCCAGCGTCGCCGCCTCGTCATTCCTTGGGTGGGATTTTTTAACATTAGTATAGACGCAAGAGCTCATACATACGCGTATATATTCGCCCCTATGAACGCACACATGCACACCCTACCCCTATGAGCATCTCCGAGAGACCGAACCGGCATATTATCTTGAGATTTACGAAGTCACCGTAGGCGCCTCGTCGTCGACGGGAACGTCTCCTCCCACTGAAAACGCACCGCCGCAAATCCTAAAATAAATCCAAGAATAAAGCGAGCACCAGAATTTGAACCCTGGTGGGCTGAGGATATCACTATCCCTCTAACCATCCAACCACAGGTTGGTTCGCCATTGCTTGGGTGGTTGCTCCTTGTGAATTGGTTGAATCGTTGCCACCACCCCGACCATCTCTCTACTCCATGCCCCCTTTCGCGCACCCATCAAAAACTCTGGAGGTTGTCGTTTGAACTGTCGAGATGACGCCACTCTACTCCCCCACCCCCACCC
>LR738715.1:152282784-152354767 GCA_902687465.1 Secale cereale
TCGAATGAAACCCGAAGAATTTCCTGGAAACTTAGAGCATCTCCAACAGTTCATCAAAAAAACTTCCCCAATAATTGTTGGGGAACGTAGCAGAAATCAAAAAAAAAACTACGCTTCACCAAGATCAATATATGGAGTCATCTAGCAACGAGGGAGAGGGGAGTGCATCTACATACCCTTGTAGATCGCGAGCGGAAGCGTTCAAGAGAACATGGATGATGGAGTCGTACTCGTCGTGATCCAAATCACCGATGATTCTAGCGCCGAACGGACGGCACCTCCGCGTTCAACACACGTACGGAGCAGCGACGTCTCCTCCTTCTTGATCCAGCAAGGGGAGAGGAGAGGTTGATGAAGATCCAGCAGCACGACGGCGTGGTAGTGGATGCAGCGGGATTCCTGCAGGGCTTCGCCAAGCGCCGCGGGAGGAGGAACGGGTGTCACGGGAGGGAGAGGGAGGCGTCAGGGGATAGGGTGCGGCTGCCCTCCCTCCCCCCCACTATATATAGGGGCCCTGGGGGGCGCCGGCCCTAGGAGATCCAATCTCCTAGGGCGGCGGCGGCCAAGGGGGGGAAACTTACCCCCCCAAGCCAGGTGGGGCGCCCCCACCCCTAGGGTTCCCAACCCTAGGCGCAGGGGAGGCCCATGGGAGGCGCACCAGCCCACTATGGGTTGGTCCCCTTCCCACTTCAGCCCATGGGCCTTCCCCGGGACAGGTGGCCTCACCCGGTGGACCCTCTGGACCCTTCCGGTGGTCCCGGTACAATACCGGTGACCCCCGAAATTCTCCCGGTGGCCGAAAATGGACTTCGTGTATACAATTCTTTACCTCCTGACCATTCCGGAACTCCTCGTGACGTCCGGGATCTCATCCGGGACTCCGAACAACTTTCGGGTTACCACATTGTAATGCCCCGGATGTAATACTTTCCCTTTTTGGGCAATATATAATATCTTTGGCTTCATCAGTTCCATTCCGGGTTCCTCGTATTTTCGGGTTTTCGTCGTTTTGTTGTGTGCGTGTGTGGCATTCATCCATATCATGTAGTCATGTGCATCGCATTGCATTTGTGTTGTCGTTTGCATCCGGTTCCACTCGTTTCTTTCCGTTGTCCGTTTCGAGTTCCGGAGCTCTCTCACGTGTCCGTGGCATCCCCGAGGCCTACTTTAGTGTTTGGCCGTGTAACGTTTCCGTTTTGGCATGAGAATTGTCGTGCGATGTTGTTTTGTTGTGTGTAACCCGCCTGTCAAATCTCGTCGCGTTTGGAGTTTGTTTGCTACTCCAACAGTTATTCTCGTGGGCTGAAAGTACCCCTCTTTGAGGCCCAAGACACCCCTCCAACAGCCCACGAAACCAACCCAAACCCGTCCCTTCATCTAGGCCATCTAATTGTGATCATGTGGCTGAAAACCTCACCTCATTTGGACAACCCTAGCTCCTTGTGCCTATATAAACGTCCATCTCCCCCAAAATTTGCGTCCAGAAAACCCTATGCTTCCACAGTGCGCCGCCGGTGCTTCCACCGTTGATCCGCGGTGCTTCCACCGTTGAAAATTCGTGCTTCCGACGTCCAGAAAATCATGCTTCCGACCGCCGGAGTCGTGCTTCCGTAGTGTCGCGTCGGTGCTTCCGACCCGACGCGCGGGTCCCGCGAGGTCTTCTTCAACCTCACCTCGCCGGAGCTGCGCGCCGCCGCCGCCGGTCTTCTTCTCCGCCTCCGGCCGCCGCCTCGCCGGAGCGCCCTTGCATCCTTCGCCGGACCCCGCCGCCGGCCCCGCGCCTCCATCGCCGCCGGTCGCCGGCCGGGCCGCCGCGCCCCGCCTTCCACCTCCTTCGCCGGGCCCCTGCGCCGCCGGGGCGAGCTCGCCAACCGCCGCCGCCGCTCGGGGATCGGGAGGATCCCCCGAGCTCGAGCTCGATCCGATCCAGGTCGCGAACCCCTCCTGGGCCGAGTCGCCCCGCCTGGGCCGCCTCCCTCCGCCAGTCGAGGCCGCGCCGGCCCAGCTCCCTCCGAGCCAGCCGCCAGCTCCAGGCGCGGGCCGGCCAACCCCGCGCGCGAGGCCCAGCCTCCTCCGCCTCGCCCCGAAGCCCGTTAGCGCCGCGAGGCCCGTTCCGCCGGCCCGCTTCAGCCGCTCCAGATCCGGCCCAGTCCGATCCAGCCCCGTTGACCGCGTTGACCCGAGGTAGTTTTTTTTTTGCTAAGTCTCCGGGTGATTTTGATCTCTGATGCAGTTTTGCATTGTGGATAACTTTTTGTGTGATGGTCCGATTTGAGCAAATGATATGTCAAAATGATCGTGGAGACTTGTACTACGTTTTGTTCCATTGTGCCATGCATGTTTGGGGTCATCTAGATGTTTAAATATCTGTTGGAAGAGTGCTACTTGTTATAAATTGCGGTTAGTTGTTGTTTTCATGCCATCTTTGCAATGTGATAACTTGGTGCATGTTTATCCAAATGATGCAAATGATATGTCCACGTGTTCATCATGAGATGCTCTACATGTTGGGTGCTTTAGCTTGCATGATAGATTTCATCTTGACATGTTTATCTCCTTTGCAAAGTGCTATGTGGCTGTTATGTTGTTAAACTTGTTACGAGATGCCTCGTTGAGGAGCTCGTTGCTATCGTTGTGTTTGTCCCCTTGATGCATGCTTAGATGTTTTGGATTCACCATCATGTGTACTTTGCTGTGGTGCTTACCACTTGCCATGTTTAGCTTTGAGGTGACTTAAACTTGCTCTCAAAGATGCCATGATGAAACTGCTGTTTTAACACTTAGTGAAATTTCACTAAGTCTGGAATCTGTAATTTCCAGATGCCATGTTTGCTTGTTGTTCTAGGAAAATCCATGCTAGTTTTGGAGTGACTCTTGATGATTCCTTGTTGTATAAGTTGTTGGCTATCCATTCATGCTCTCACATGCTTATTTGAGTGGTTGTAGCATATTTAAATCTTGCTCCCAAGTTGCAACAAATTACCGCTGTCAGGTTTTTGTTGTCAAGTTCAATATGTCATAGCTTGTTGCTATTGATCCATGGCTCCTTTGGGGATGCTCTAATGGATTTGTTTGCTGTAGAGTATGTCTAGTTTGTGTCCATGCTCCTTGCCATGATGTTTGAGTGTTGTAGGCCATTTATCTCTTGCTCCGAACTTGCTATGTGGCTGTTATTTTCAGCTTGTGCTTGTTTATTGTTTCGGGTGTAACTTTTAGCCCGTTGCTCCGTTTTGAGCAAGTCCTATATGTAACTTGTGTGTTTTTGCATGTAGATTCATAATAACCTATTGCTATCATGTTTTGAAGCATTTTTCTTGATGCATATTGTTGTGCTGTAACACTGTGCTTCCTAAGTAGACTTTCTGTGCTCCCATAGTGCATCTGTTTTGCTTCCATAGTGCATCAGTCATGCATCCAGTAATTTTTCTGCGCATTGCATCTTGTTTGATTCGTTGCCTTGTGTTCTTGTGTTTGAGTAGAGCCGGAAGCTGAGACCGAGTACGAGTACGAGCACGAGGTTACTACCGAGGTTGAGAACGAGGACCCCTCTTACGATCACATCGACAACTCTTCAGGCAAGATGACCGAACCCCGATAACATTACTATCTTTGCCTATTGCTAGAAGTCTCGATCTATAGTTTTGCCTCGATGCCCATGTTTTCCTGTCAGCCTCCTATTGTAACCATGAACCTGTTTAACCACCCTACCTATGCAAACCATTGATTGGCTATACGTAGGCTTCGCTCAGCCCCCTCTTATAGCATTGCTAGTTGGAGGTGAAGTTGAAGATGCTTGCTTCATGTTGAAGTTTGTTGGGTTATATCACACTATATTAATTATTAAATGAAATCATCTATATATTGGTAATGGGTGGAAGGCTAAGTCTTTTGCTTGGTGTTTTGTTCCACTCATGCCGCCCTAGGAACCGTATAAACCGGTGTTATGCTCCTTGTTTATGCGTTCCTCACACGGTTGGGGTTATGGGACCCCCTTGATAAACCGCTAAGTGCTAAGTCTTTTCCAGCAAGTCCCAACATTGGTACTATTTGCCTAATAACTAAAAATTTGCATAGGGAGTAATTAACCCTCTTTCTTAATCAACAACCCCGGGCCAGTGCTCCACATGAGTGTTGGTCCGAACTGGGCAACCTGCGGGGCCACCTCGAGGAAACTCAAGGTCTGGTAAAAACCCATAGCTTGTCCCATCCGGTCGTGGCCTGAGACTAGATACGCGTGGCTACTGTCAGGGTGTCGGCATGCCGGGTGGATTTGCTGGATTAGCCTTACCTTAGTTCGGAGTATCTTGAGCACGGGATTCCAAGAATACTCGGGCCTTCCCACCTTGGAGTTGCGACTCCGCGGATCGTGGGCTTGTCATGGGCCAAGTTGGAACACCCCTACAGGGTTATGAACTTTCGAAAGCCGTGCCCGCGGTTATGTGGCAGATGGGAGCTTGTTAATATCCGATTGTAGAAAATTTGACACCATGTTCCAATACACTACCAGCGTGTGTACCGTGACGGTCATTTTCCAAAATGGATTCGGGAAGTGAACACGGTGGGGCTATGTTTGACTTGATTAGTTTAGGATCACTTCGTGATCATCTCTCGACCGAGGCACCTTCTCTTCTCGCTCTCTTTTACGTAAGCTAGGCTAGTGCTGCTGCAGACTCTTGTTCTTTCTTCAGCCTTGTTCCACACCCACACCCAAGGCTTAAATAGTCGTGTTACCCGGGAACGGGATTGCTGAGTCCTCTGTGGCTCACAGTTACTTCAACACCCCAGATGCAGGTACGATGGTGAGCTACACCGGCGATGGTACCGAGCTAGACTGGGAGTACGACGAGGAGCGTAGCCGTTACTATGTGAACTATCCGGTTGATCAGTAGAGCTTCTACTAGGATTCGATCTAGACCTGTGGCTTAATGTTATGTTTGGTATCTTGTCATTTGGGTCTTTACCCTTAGATGGGTTGTGATGTTTATTTGAATGATTTTTGAACATGTAATGTATTTGTGTGACGTGGCGAGTGTAAGCCAACTATCTTTTCAGTTTTCCATCCCTATTGTTTACATGAGATGTGCAAAGGTACCAAACTTGCGATCATTCCAGAATGGGCTTATATCTTTAAGTCGTGCCTTGACACGTAGGAGATATAGTCCCATCCTGGGCATTACACACATACTTATATCTCTACAACCCTAGTGTCACCGAACCTTAAGTGTGTAGACCCTACGGGTTCGGGAGACACTTAGACATGACCGAGACGACTCTCCAGTCAATAACCAACAGCGGGATCTGGATACCCATGTTGGTTCCTACATGCTCCACGATGATCTCATCGGATGAACCACGATGTCAAGGATTCAATCAATCCCGTATACAACTCCCTTTGTCTATCGGTATAGTACTTGCCCGAGATTCGATCGTCCGTATACCGATACCTTGTTCAATCTCGTCATGGCAAGTCTCTTTACTCGTTCCATAATACATCATCTCGTGACCAACACCTTAGTCACATTGAGCTCATTATGATGATGTCTCACCGAGTGGGCCCAGAGATACCTCTCCGTCATACGGAGTGACAAATCCCAGTCTCGGTTCATGCCAACTCAACAGATGCTTTCGGAGATACCCGTAGTGTATCTTTATAGCCACCCAGTTACGTTGTGATGTTTGGCACACCCAAAGTATTCCTACGGTATTCGGGAGTTGCACAACCTCATGGTCTAAGGAAAATATACTTGACACTGGAAAAGCTTTAGCATTACGAACTACACGATCTTGTGCTAGGCTTAGGATTGGGTCTTGTCCATCACATCATTCTCCTAATGATGTGATCCCGTTATCAATGACATCCAATGTCCATGGTCAGGAAACCGTGACCATCTGTTGATCAACGAGCTAGTAACTAGAGGCTTACCAGGGACACGTTGTGGTCTATGTATTCACACATGTATCACTGTTTCCGGATAATACTATTCAAGCATGAATAACAGACAATTATCATGAACAAAGAAATATAATAATAACCATTTTATTATTGCCTCTAGGGCATATTTCCAACAGTCTCCCACTTGCACTAGAGTCAATAATCTAGTTACATTGTGATGAATCGAACACCCATAGAGTTCTGGTGTTGATCATGTTTTGCTCGTGGAAGAGGTTTAGTCAACGGATCTGCGACATTCAGATCCGTATGCACTTTACAAATATCTATGTCTCCATCTTGAACATAATTCTGGATGGGGATGAAACGACGCTTGATGTGTTTGGTCTTCTTGTGAAACCCGGGCTCCTTGGCAATGGCAATAGCTCCAGTGTTGTCACAGAAGAGAGTCATCGGGCCCGACGCGCTTGGAATAACTCCTGGGTCAGTGATGAACTCCTTCATCCAGACTCCTTCCTACGCTGCTTCGCAAGCAGCTATGTACTCCGCTTCACATGTAGAATGCGCCACGACGCTTTGCTTGCAACTGCACCAGCTGACTGCCCCACCATTCAAATTATACACGTATCCGGTTTGAGACTTGGAGTCATCCAGATCTGTGTCGAAGCTAGCATCGACGTAACCCTTTACGACGAGCTCTTCGTCACCTCCATAAACGAGAAACATATCCTTAGTCCTTTTCAGGTACTTCAGGATGTTCTTGACCGCTGTCCAGTGTTCCATACCGGGATCACTTTGGTACCTCCCCACCAAACTTATGGCAAGGTTCACATCAGGTCTGGTACACAGCATGGCATACATAATAGAACCTATGGCTGAGGCATAGGGGATGACACTCATCTTTTCTCTATCTTCTGCCGTGGTCGGGGATTGAGCTGTGCTCAATCTCATACCTTGCAATACAGGCAAGAACCCTTTCTTGGACTGATCCATATTGAACTTCTTCAATGTCTTGTCAAAGTATGTGCTTTGTGAAAGACCAATGAGGCGTCTCGATCTATCTCTATAGATCTTGATGCCTAATATGTAAGCAGCTTCTCCAAGGTCCTTCATTGAAAAACTCTTATTCAAGTAGGCCTTTATGCTCTCCAAGAATTCTACATCATTTCCCATCAGCAATATATCATCCACATATAATATGAGAAATGCTACAGAGCTCCCACTCACTTTCTTGTAAATACAGGCTTCTCCCCAAGTCTGTATAAACCCAAACGCTTTGATCACATCATTAAAGCGAATGCTCCAACTCCGAGATGCTTGCACCAGCCCATAGATTGAGCGCTGGAGCTTGCATACCTTGTTAGAATTCTCGGGATCGACAAAACCTTCCGGATGCATCATATACAGTTCTTCCTTGAGGAAGCCATTAAGGAATGCCATTTTGACGTCCATTTGCCATATCTCATAATCATAGAATGCGGCAATTGCTAACATGATTCGGACGGACTTCAGCATCGCTACGGGAGAGAACGTCTCATCGTAGTCAATCCCTTGAACTTGTCGATAACCTTTAGCAACAAGCCGAGCCTTATAGACGGTCACATTACCATCCGCGTCAGTCTTCTTCTTAAAGATCCATTTATTTTCTATGGCGGGCCGATCATCGGGCAAGTCCACCAAAGTCCATACTTTGTTTTCATACATGGATCCTATCTCAGATTTCATGGCTTCAAGCCATTTGTTGGAATCCGGGCCCGCCATCGCTTCTTCATAGTTCGAAGGTTCACCGTTGTCTAACAACATGATTTCCATCACAGGGTTGCCGTACCAATCCGGTGCGGAACGTGTCCTTGTGGACCTTCGAAATTCAGTGGTAACTTGATCTGAAGCTTCATGATCATCATCATTAACTTCCTCGCTAGTCGGTGCACGCACCACATAAACATCTTCCTGCGCTGCGCTACTTTCCGGTTCGGAAGGGGTGACTGTCACCTCATCAAGTTCCACTTTCCTCCCACTCACTTCTTTCGAGAGAAACTCTTTCTCCAGAAAGGATCCATTCTTGGCAACGAAGACCTTGCCTTCGGATCTGAGGTAGAAGGTGTACCCAATAGTTTCCTTTGGGTATCCTATGAAGACACATTTTTCCGATCTGGGTTCGAGCTTTTCAGGTTGAAGTTTCTTGACATAAGCATCGCAACCCCAAACTTTTAGAAACGACAGCTTAGGTTTCTTGCCAAACCAAAGTTCATACGGTGTCGTCTCAATGGATTTAGACGGAGCCCTATTTAAAGTGAATGTGACAGTCTCTAACCCATAACCCCAAAATGATAGCGGTAAGTTAGTAAGAGACATCATAGATCGCACCATGTCCAACAGAGTACGATTACGACGTTCGGACACACCATTACGCTGAGGTGTTCCAGGCGGTGTCAATTGTGAAACAATTCCACAGTTCCTTAGGTGCGTGCCAAATTCATGACTTAAATATTCTCCTCCACGATCCGATCGTAAGAACTTTATTTTTCTGTCACGTTGATTCTCAAGCTCATTCTGAAATTCCTTGAACTTTTCAAAGGTCTCATATAATGCCCAGGATGGGACTATACCTCCTATGTGTCGAGGCATGACTTAAAGGTATAAGCCCATTCTGGAATGATCTCAAGTTTGGTATCTTTGCACGACTCATGTAAAAATAGGGATGAAATTGCAAAAGGATAGTTGGCTTACACTCGCCACGTCACACAATACATTACATAAGCAAATCATCATCCAAATAACATCACAACCCGACTACGGGTGAAGATCCAAAAGAAAGATACCAAAACATAAGCCACAGGTCCGAATCGCCCCTAGTAGAAACCACTACTCATCGTCGAAACACGTCACATACATACGGCCACTCTCTTCATCGAACTCCCGGTGGAGTTCTGATCCATCTCCTGCATCATTCTCGGCTGAACCTGCATCTGGTGTTGTAGTAACTGTGAGCCACGAGGACTCATCAATCCCATAACCATGGGTATCAAGACTAGCAAAGCTTTATGGGTAGGAGGAGGTAAAGTGGTGAGGTTGCAGGAGCAGCTAAGCAATATATGGTGGCTACCTTACGAGTACAAGAGTAAGATGAGCATCTACGCAAGCGGTCGCACACTAGTAATGATCGCTAAAGATCCTGAACTACCTACGAGTCAAACATAACCCCACCGTGTTCTCTTCTCAAAGTGACAAGAGATAGTCACGGTTACTCACACAGTTGTGTGTTTTACTTCGGATCCTCCGTCAAGTTTTCTGCAACAGGACATTAACAAATTCCAATCTGCCACATAACCGCGGGCATGGCTTTCAAAAGATCATAACCTTGCAGGGGTGTCCCAACTTAGCCCATCACAAGCTCTCACGATCAGTTGAAGTAATAATAATTATTACCCCTTATCTTAGGGAAATCCGATCAGGCTCGGCATCCCGGTGCACAAGACATTTCGACAATGGTAAAACAAGTCCAGCAAGACCTCCCGGCGTGCCGACACCCTGATAATAGCCGCGCGTAACTCGTCTCAGGCCACAACCGGATAGGTGAGCCTACGGGAGCCAATCCTCGAGTTTCCCCGTGGTGGCCCCGCAGTCTCCCCGTTTGGGACCAACACCATCAGCACTGGCCCCCCTGCTATGTAGAAAAGAGTACCCGGGGACGCGACCCCCTATGCAATTTAATTAATTAATTAAGTTGTTATTATGAGGCAAATGAAAACCAATGTTGGGCCTTGCTGGAGGAGTTCTATTCAAAGACGAAGTGTCAAGGGGTCCCCATATACCCAACCGTGTAAGGAACGCAAAATCAAGGAACATAATGCCGGTTTATCGGCGCCTAAGGTGGCATGAGTGGAACAAAACACCGAGCAAAAGGCCAAGCCTTCCACCCATGCCCAGTATATAGGTGTGTTATTATATATATAACATATTGTGATATTCCAACAACAAGTTCCCTCCTGGAACGAACTACATCTTCACCTGCAACTAACAACGCAATAAGAGGGGCTGAGCAAGCGGGTAACATAGTCAAACAATAGTTTTTCTAGGAAGGTTTCAAAGGTTAGAGGCTTCATGGCAACAAGGAGAGGGGCTGACAATAAAGATTGGTAGCGCAACATATAACGATAGCATCGAGACACTAAGCATGGCAATGATTGTAAAGGTATCCAAGGTGATGGTCATCTTGCCTGAGATCCCGCAAGGAAGAAGAACGTATCCATGAAGAAGATGAAGAAGAAGCCTTGAAGAAGAACCACGGTAGACGAACAAATCCTCACGAACGCAACGGAACAAGCACTAACAAGAAGAAGCAAGCAACACGGTAAACACACCACACGAGACATGACAATATGCTCAATCAAGTATGATGCAAAACAAGTCTACGTATGATGCACAACAAGTCCATACAGGAAGCAAAACATGGCAAGGTAGGAAGCACAGAAAAACAACACAAGTCTATATGATGCAATACATGGCAAGGTATGATGCATGACAAGTCTATACAGGAAGCAATACATGGCAAGGTAGGAAGCACTCAAAAACAACACAAGTCAACAAGTTTAAAATGAGGCCAGAAACTACAACAACAATTCCGGAAAAATCCCCATATGCATGTTTAGCAATTTTAAGCAAACAACAATTCACACATTTTAATGTTGTTAACATGATGCGGATGACATGATCAAGTTTTATGCAATTTTAGCAAAAGTGAACAATAAGAGATATGAAGTATTTGTCACCGTGGTGGAATGAAAGGGGCCACGGCGGCGAATCCGAAAATGATGCCACGCAACATATCGGTACCGGTAGCTCGTCGAGAGACCGGTGCAAAAGAAAGGTGGCGTGAGCGAGTCGAACAAGATGGAAGGTGGGGTGATCCCGTCACCGGGTTCCCACGGGTTGCCGCCAAGGCAAACGAGGGCACAACGGACACGATGCAAACATCCGATACATCTCATACAACACAACAAGCATTTGTTCACCACATCGGCGTTCGACTCGGGGTATACCTTCGGAGCGTGTGTGTTTTGGAGGGCTTCGAGTCGTAGGGGAAGTAGTGGTTCATGTGTCGTAGAGGAAGTATTCGTTCTCGGACGTCGTGGAAGTAGTCGTTCACGTTTCGTAGATGTTCGGGGTCTTCGGACTTGCCAGACTCGGTTCTTGCAACGGTAGTGGAACTTGGCGTGTTCGTTCATGGTTCTTCATGCATCGTGGTACTTGCCGTAGGGGTACTTGGCGGTATCGATCTGTAGTGGAACTTGCCGGTCTTGAGGGTCCAAAACACAGCAACACAAGGGCACACGAGACAACAGCAGCAACAAGGCCAAGGTGGTCGATCACCTGCGCGTCGAGGCCAAACAAGGAGGGGGTTGCACGTGGGACGGAGAGGCGGCGTTGGGCGACGAGGAGGAGGCCGCAGGTGGGGGAGAAGGACGGCGACGGCGGCTCCTGGACCGAGGCTGCTTGAGGGGCTCCTCCCTTCGGGTGAGCTCACGCGGCGCTGGCTGTGGTCGCCGGCGACGACCGGGCGCGGAGGAGGCCGGACAGAGCAGTTGGCGACGACGACGGACGATGTAGAGGCGAGGCGAGGGAGCTGCTGCGGTAGGCAGTTGGAGAGGCGCGAGGAGAAGATGTGAGGGATGGCCTGGCGCTGGCGAGCTTGATCGGCGAGGGCAGCACCTCTGGCGCGGACGGCGGGGCGGAGATGAGGCGCGAGCGCGGTCCTGTTGGCGGCGCTGGACGGGCTCCAAGGCGCGGGGAAGAAGGAAGCCGAGCAGAGGCGACGGCGGGGCCATGGAGGCGCTCGGCGGCGGGGCCGACGAGGAGCGAGTGGGAGTTGGGATCGAGGGACAGGAGGCTGGGGATCGGGCTGCGGAAGCGACGGCGCTGGGGAAAAAGAGCGAGGGAGAGATGGGGAGGATCGAGCGAGCCTCGCTGTGCTAGGGTTAGGAGGGAAACGGGTTGCGGTAGATGGGCTTGGCCTAGGGAGGCCAATGGGCCGGCTAGGCCGCAGGCGGTCTTAAGCAGGCTGCAGGGAGCCCTTTCCCTTTACTTTAAAAGAGAAGAAGGTTCAAACACCCCGATGAAGAAAGGAAAAGGAAAGGGTGTTATATGAAGAATAAGAAGGAAGTAAAAAAATATACTTGAACTCCTAGATTTATGCACAATTTTAATAAACTAGTTTGGACATTTTAAGGATATAAAAATAATTCAAGTTTGAATTAAATTCAAACTTGAGCCATTTTTGAACCCAACCAAAACAAGTCTAAAGGAACTAAAAATTGGCAATGATGTAGAAGGCATGGTTGAGAATTGATAGGAAAAGAATGAACATTAAATTGGTGCAGGAAAAAGAATGCTACAATTTAAATGGACTAACGAAGAAGGAGAAGAAGGTGATCAAGAAAGGTTGTGGGAAAATTATGCAAGTGTGTGATGGTTGCTTCCATCAGTGGAATATTTTTATAATAGCTCCATAAATATTAGGAGGATATATATATGTTATAAATAGAAGTCATCCTTCCCTCGATTTAAATGGACCGAAGGTCCACACGACTTATTTGGTTGAGTTGCAGAATTAAAGTCATGATGGCATGATGACATGATGCAAAGCAAAATAAATAACACAAGCACAAAAGAAACACACGGGAGAACCCGGAACATCTGGAATCTTCTGGGACGTCGGTCTTCGGGCGTCACAACTCTCCCACACTAACAGAGGATCTCGACTCGAGATCCTGGAGATGGCACCGGATAAAACGGAAAAAGGAAGAGGTAAAACAATGTTGCTTCTTTGACAGACGAGTGAAACCCCGAACCTTGATTGGTTGACCAAATTGAAAGAAGAATACAACGGAGATGAACGAATATGAAAACACTCCGTTGGGAAAGAGGAAGACGGAACATTATGAGAGCCTTGTAGGTTGAAAGACATGAAACAAGAGCTCAAGGATGACGAACAAAATTTCAAAACCACTCCGGTTAAAACAAGATGGAGAAGGAATAAGAACGGAATAATTTGGACAGCATTCCGACTGTAAATGGAAGGAATTAACATGAGCTTGAGGAGATGGTATGATACTTGATGAAATCGACAACACAGTGCCTCTGAAACAATTGAAAGAATGGCACAAGGAGTAAGAAAGATTTCCGATAGCACTCCGGCTGAAAAGAGAAGCAAAACTAGATAAGATGACGGAACTTGAATGGAGGACACACCACTCTCGATGAATGGATAAGCAAAAGAAAGGATATGCTCTTGACAAAAAGAGATGATGGAACGAAGATATCAATATTACATTACCTCCAGAACAAAAGAATAGATGCTAGATCGTTAGGAAGAAATAAAGTAGAGCAAATGATAACTTCTGCCACCAATGAATTTAGAAAAAACATCCTTACAAAGAAGGGTTGAACGGAGTTGTTGGAAGAATCATCAAGCAAAAGATATGCCTCTCGTGGGCTTATGGAAAACATCTCAAGTTATGAGGTGACAACCAGCCACTAACGAAAACATCTGATTGGATTGAGATCAATAAGGATACGAAAAACTTATTTCACCGGAATGATAAATGAAGAACTTGGGTCATTTATAAGCACCATAATTAGCAACAATCCTTAGGGAAAGCTTTTAGGTGAAATACAACCCAAGATAACTCCAAGAAATAAAATGAGGGGTTGAAAGGATCTCCTAAAGAAAAGAAATGATGGTTTTAAATATCTCATTCTTGATAACTCGTGAATCATAATTCATGAAGGAATTGTCAAGAATGACATAACACCATCTGAAAAGATAAGGTAGAAAGGATTGCAATTGGAAAGCATGATGAAGAATGCTTGAGCTCCAACAGGAATCTTGATGAAGACTTCAAGGATGAATTAAATGATGATGAACCACCATGAGAACTCCGATAATGAAAGCATGAGAAGTGAAAGATGAAAAGAATAAGATTCAAGGCCTGCGATGAATTAGATGGAGCTTTGAAATGATAATTGAAATAACTTGGAGCTCCGGAAAACAAGATGAACAACTTAGAACCAAGGATATGATATGATGAACAAGCTCTGGAAAAAAGAGATTAATCACTTCGAGGAAATAAGAATAAGATTTACTGTATGCTTACCCTTCATCAAATTAAATTGATGACAAGCAACGGATTTGGCCTACTACTTATTCTCGTCGGAAAGAATTAAAGGTAGATCTCGCACAAACTTGAGAGAGTATTCAACGAAACACCGGTATGATTTCAGAAAGAACGAATTAATTGATATGATGACAAAGGGAAATGAATGTTGAACGAACCACCGTAAAAAAAATCGAAACCGAGTGATGATAGAGAACAAACCACCATGAAGAATTAGAAATGAACGAAGATACATGAGGCAATCTTAGATACAAAAGAATGAATGGACCACGAGCAGAGTAAAGAATACTTGAATGATGCACCGGAAGAATATGGAGACGAACGGAGAGGCATCGATGAAGAATATTTGGAGGACGAAGTTGAAAACTGAGAACGATGAATCTTCTGAAATGATGGCCTTCGGAGGATCACAATGGAAAGAATTCATGAAATGCTTCGGATGGGTATAAAAAGAATTCCTCACAAACGGAACAATAATGAGGATGGCATTAAGCTAGAACCACGAATCTTCAAGAGAACGGGCCAAGATTTAAGAGGAACTCTTCTCCGGTCTTCAAATATTGAGAATGACAAGGAGAAACACCTTGAAGAATTGCGAGATACTCCGGAAGAATAAAAAGATGGAAGGTTTAACCAAACATGAAAAGAATTTGAAAACGATCTGGGAGAAGGCATATGACTGATGGAATCCATACTTACGTCACACTTTGAAAAGAATGTGAGTATAACTCCAGAAAAATTAGAAGAGTCAAGTAAGATCCTGGAAAAGACATGTGGGTTAGGGCCCACTAAAGAAATCACCGTTGAAAAAGATTGCTTAAGAGATATTGCACCGGTTGAATTAAATTGCTTGAATGAGATAACAATCTCAAAATAGCTTGAATGGATTAATAATGGAAACGTGAATCTTCTGAGATATCTTCAACACCCCGGATATGAATAAAGAGATGAATGAATAAGAGAGCTTTCGGATAAAAAAATTCAACATGGGAAAACATGTTAAACAAAAAGGAAGAGATATGATCATGACCGAAGCTTGAATTTATTCCACCGGAGAAGAAACGAGAATGGAGAATGAAAAACTTGAAGCTCTTGAGCATCTTCACGATAAATCACCGGATAAGAACATTGAAGGAAATGAATGAAGAAATGTCACATGAATAAAATGGATACTTGATTAAGAATTCTTGCTCCGAGAAGAAGAAGGGTGGGAGGGTGGGGAAACAAAGACAACTTGGGATGAATGAAGCAGACAAATCATCAGATTTCTCAACGGCATACGTATGGAATAACTTGAAGAGAAGGCACACCGGTTGAAAAAGGATTAACATGAAAATCTCGATGGTCAAGAAGAATTAGCACTCCCATAGAAATATGAGAACACCGATTAGGAAGGTATGGAATCAACATTTGACATCGAAGCAACTCGAATACCAGAATCAAAACGAAACAAAGGATAGATATGTTGCAACATAATCTTCACAATATCATTCGAACAGAGAATTGAACGAATGAATTCCCTAGGTACATCAACTTGTCGAGAAGCCACTTGGGAGAACAAAAGGTAAAGAAAAACAACAAGGAGCAGATAGAACAAATACAAGATAGAAGCTTCGTTCCGCATATTCGTGCTGAAAGCTCATGGAACATGTTACAAAAGGGTTTTGCAATCCCCGGATCAGCATAGCCAAGGACCCTTTAAGATGCAACTCCCGATCGGAACAACGCCCATAAAACCTCTTCACTAAATGTTGAACCCCGAACTTCATATCATGCACTCGTTGGAAGAATGCCTACGAACTACTAGATGAACCCACCTATTAATTTCCGAAAGTTCCCAGTTATGCAATCAGGTGTTGGGGATATAGGGGAAGCACCGCGCACTCAACTCTAATCCTACATCCAGCTGTATACATCCTTCAACACATAACCAGTTATTTCCGGAAACCGTTTACCTCGGACCTTCGAAACGCATCTGCTATACAAGCTATGGCAATACTCCCGAACTACCTCCCCAGTACTAGGTGACGTCGGGGTTATCTTGCCACTAACCGCATAGGAGAGTTTTCGATGTCGGCCGTCTTAAGTATTCCAGAACTGCTGCGATATATTTGTGACGACAACACCTCGGAGCTCAACTCCCCGGGACACTGCCACAACCCCTAAATGACAGGAGGCATCGAGAACAATGTTCTCGTCACAAAGACATCGAAACAATCCAAACAATACCCGCGTGATCCTAAAAAAAACTTTTGGTGAATTTTGAGAGTAGAAGAGACAAGTAATCGTCAAGATCCCTCACCAGAGTGAAAAAGGAAGAGGAGTAAAAGAAATCCTACTCTCCGATATATATATATAGGACTCAAAACATTTTCATGTGTGTGCCTAGACTCAACCGTCAACGATTCGATCAATCAGTGGGGGCTCCTAGGTCGGAGAAGGCTCTGAATACCAACTTATAATGCCCAGGATGGGACTATACCTCCTACGTGTCGAGGCACGACTTAAAGGTATAAGCCCATTCTAGAATGATCTCAAGTTTGGTATCTTTGCACGACTCATGTAAAAATAGGGATGAAATTGCAAAAGGATAGTTGGCTTATACTCGCCACGTCACACAATACATTACATAAGCAAATCATCATCCAAATAACATCACAACCCGACTACGGAACAAGATCCAAAAGAAAGATACCAAAACATAGGCCACAGGTCCGAATCGCCCCTAGTAGAAACCACTACTGATCGTCGAAACACGTCACATACATACGGCCACTCTCTTCATCGAACTCTCGGTGGAGTTCTGATCCATCTCCTGCATCATTCTCGGCTGAACCTGCATCTGGTGTTGTAGTAACTGTGAGCCACGAGGACTCAGCAATCCCATAACCATGGGTATCAAGACTAGCAAAGCTTTATGGGTAGGAGGAGGTAAAGTGGTGAGGTTGCAGCAGCAGCTATGCAATATATGGTGGCTACCTTACGAGTACAAGAGTAAGATGAGCATCTACGCAAGCGGTCGCACACTAGTAATGATCGCTAAAGCTCCTGAACTACCTACGAGTCAAACATAACCCCATCGTGTTCTCTTCTCAAAGTGAAAAGAGACAGTCACGGTTACTCACACAGTTGTGTGTTTTACTTCGGATCCTCTATCAAGTTTTCTACAACCGGACATTAACAAATTCCAATCTGCCACATAACCGCGGGCACGGCTTTCGAAAGATCATAACCCTGCAGGGGTGTCCCAACTTAGCCCATCACAAGCTCTCACGATCAGCTGAAGTAATAATAATTATTACCCCTTATCTTAGGGAAATCCGATCAGGCTCGGCATCCCGGTGCACAAGACATTTCGACAATGGTAAAACAAGTCCAGCAAGACCTCCCGGCGTGCCGACACCCTGATAGTAGCCGCGCGTAACTCGTCTCAGGCCACAACCGGATAGGTGAGCCTACGGGAGCCAATCCTCGAGTTTCCCCGTGGTGGCCCCGCAGTCTCCCCATTTGGGACCAACACCATCAGCACTGGCCCCCCTGCTATGTAGAAAAGGGTACCCGGGGACGCGACCCCCTATGCAATTTAATTAATTAATTAAATTGTTATTATGAGGCAAATTAAAACCAATGTTCGGCCTTGTTGGAGGAGTTTTATTCAAAGAAGAAGTGTCAAGGGGTCCCCATATACCCAACCGTGTAAGGAACGCAAAATCAAGGAACATAATGTCAGTTTATCGGCGCCTAAGGTGGCATGAGTGGAACAAAACACCGAGCAAAAGGCCAAGCCTTCCACCCATGCCCAGTATATAGGTGTGTTATTATATATATAACATATTGTGATATTCCAACAACAAGTTCCCTCCTGGAACGAACTTCATCTTCACCTTCAACTAACAACACTATAAGAGGGGCTGAGCAAGCGGGTAACATAGCCAAACAATGGTTTTGCTAGGAAGGTTTCAAAGGTTAGAGGCTTCATGGCAACAAGGAGAGGGGCTGACAATAAAGATGGGTAGCGCGACATATAACGATAGCATCGAGACACTAAGCATGGCAATGATAGTAAAGGTATCCAAGGTGATGGTCATCTTGCCTGAGATCCCGCAAGGAAGAAGAACGGATCCATGAAGAAGACGAAGAAGAAGCCTTGAAGAAGAACCATGGTAGACGAACAAATCCTCCAAGTATGATGCAAAACAAGTCTACGTATGATGCACAGCAAGTCCATACAGGAAGCAAACCATGGCAAGGTAGGAAGCACAGAAAAACAACACAAGTCTATATGATGCAATACATGGCAAGGTATGATGCATGACAAGTCTATACAGGAAGCAATACATGGCAAGGTAGGAAGCACTCAAAAACAACACAAGTCAACAAGTTTAAAATGAGGCCAGAAACTACAACAACAATTCCGGAAAAATTCCCATATGCATGTTTAGCAATTTTAAGCAAACAACAATTCACACATTTTAATGTTGTTAACATGATGCGGATGACATGATCAAGTTTGATGCAATTTTAGCAAAAGTGAACAAGAAGAGATATGAAGTATTTGTCACCGTGGTGGAACGAAAGGGGCCACGGTGGCGAATCCTAAAATGATGCCTTGCAACATACCGGTACCGGTAGCTCGTCGAGAGACCGGTGCAAAAGAAAGGTGGCGTGAGCGAGTCGAACAAGATGGAAGGTGGGGTGATACCGTCACCGGGTTCCCACGGGTTGCCGCCAAGGAAAACGAGGGCACAACGGACACGATGCAAACATCCGATACATCTCATACAACACAACAAGCATTCGTTCACCACATCGGCGTTCGACTCGGGGTATACTTTGGAGCGTGTTTTTTAGGGGTTCGAGTCGTAGGGGAAGTAGTGGTTCATGTGTCGTAGAGGAAGTAGTCGTTCTCGGACGTCGTGGAAGTAGTCGTTCACGTTTCGTAGATGTTCGGGGTCTTCGGACTTGCCGGACTCGGTTCTTGCGACGGTAGTGGAACTTGGCGTGTTCGTTCATGGTTCTTCATGCGTCGTGGTACTTGCCGTAGGGGTACTTGGCGGTCTCGATCCGTAGTGGAACTTGCCGTAGGGGTACTTGGCGGTCTCGATCCGTAGTGGAACTTGCCGGTCTTGAGGGTCCAAAACACAGCAACACAAGGGCACATGAGACAACAGCAGCAACAAGGCCAAGGTGGATGATCACCTACGCGTCGAGGCCAAACAAGGAGGGGGTTGCACGAGGGACGGAGAGGCGGTGTTGGGCGACGAGGAGGAGGCCGCAGGTGGGGGAGAAGGACGGCGACGGCGGCTCCTGGACCGAGGCTGCTCGAGGGGCTCCTCCCTTCGGGTGAGCTCACGCGGCGGTGGCTGTGGTCGCCGACGACGACCGGGTGCGGAGGAGGCCGGACAGAGCAGTTGGCGACGACGACGGACAATGTAGAGGCGAGGCGAAGGAGCTGCTGCGGTAGGCGGTTGGAGAGGCGCGAGGAGAAGAGGTGGGGGACGGCCTGGCGCTGGCGAGCTTGATCGGCAACGGCAGCACCTCTGGCATGGACGGTGGGGCGGAGATGAGGCACGGGCGCGGCCCTGTTGGCGGCGCTGGACGGGCTCCAAGGCGCGGGGAAGAAGGAAGCCGAGCAGAGGCGACGGCGGGGCCATGGAGGCGCTCGGCGGCGGGGCTGACAAGGAGCGAGTGGGAGTTGGGATCGAGGGACAGGAGGCTGGGGATCAGGTTGCGAAAGCGACGGCGCTGGGGAAAAAGAGCGAGGGAGAGATGGGGAGGATCGAGCGAGGCTCGCTGTGCTAGGGTTAGGAGGGAAACGGGCTGCGGTAGATGGGCTTGGCCTAGGGATGCCGATGGGCCGGCTAGGCCGCAGGCGGCCTTAAGCAGGCTGCAGGGAGCCCTTTCCCTTTACTTTAAAAGAGAAGAAGGTTCAAACACCCCGATGAAGAAAGGAAAAGGACAGGGTGTTATATGAAGAATAAGAAGGAAGTAAAAAAATATACTTGAACTCCTAGATTTATGCACAGTTTTAATAAACTAGTTTGGACATTTTTAAGGATATAAAAATAATTCAAGTTTGAATTAAATTCAAACTTGAGCCATTTTTTAACCCAACCAAAACAAGTCCAAAGGAACTAAAAATTGGCAATGATGTAGAAGGCATGGCTGAGAATTGATAGGAAAAGAATGAACATTAAATTGGTGCAGGAAAAAGAATGCCACAATTTAAATGGACTAACGAAGAAGGAGAAGAAGGTGATCAAGCAAGGCTGTGGGAGTCAAAACTTGGAGTGAAATAGACATGGGAAAAATTATGCAAGTGTGTGATGGTTGCTTCCAACAATGGAATATTTTTATAATAGCTCCATACATATTAGGAGGATATATATATGTTATAAAGAGAAGTCATCCTTCCCTCGATTTAAATGGACCGAAGGTCCACACGACTTATTTGATTGAGTTGCAGAATTAAAGTCATGATGGCATGATGAGATGATGCAAAGCAAAATAAATAACACAAGCACAAAAGAAACACACGGGAGAACCCGGAACATCTGGAATCTTCTGGGACGTCGGTCTTCGGGCGTCTCATCTCAGACTTGTGTTTCATCAAGTAGACATACACATATCTACTTAAGTCGTCTGTGAGGGTGAGAACATAGCGATGGCCTCTGCGAGCTTCAACACTCATTGGACCGCACACATCGGTATGTATGATTTCCAATAAGTTGGTCGCTCGCTCCATTGTTCCGGAGAACGGAGTCTTGGTCATCATGCCCAAGAGGCATGGTTCGCACGTGTCAAATGATTCATAATCAAGAGACTCCAAAAGTCCATCTGCATGGAGCTTCTTCATACGTTTGACACCAATATGACCAAGGCGGCAATACCACAAGTATGTGGGACTATCATTATCAACCTTACATCTTTTGGCATTCACACTATGAATATGTGTAACATCACGTTCGAGATTCATTAATAATAAACCATTTACCAGCGGGGCATGACCATAAAACATTTCTCTCATATAAATAGAACAACCAGTATTCTTGGATTTAAATGAGTAGCCATCTCGCATTAAACGAGATCCAGATACAATGTTCATGCTCAAAGCTGGTACTAAATAACAATTATTAAGGTTTAAAACTAATCCCGAAGGCAGATGTAGAGGTAGCGTGTCGACGACGATCACATCGACCTTGGAACCATTCCCGACGCGCATCGTCACCTTGTCCTTCGCCAGTCTCCGCTTATTCCGCAGCTCCTACTTTGAGTTACAAATGTGAGCAACTGCACCGGTATCAAATACCCAGGAGCTACTACGAGCGCTCGTAAGGTACACATCAATAACATGTATATCACATATACCTTTGACGTTGCCGGCCTTCTTGTCTGCTAAGTATTTGGGGCAGTTCCGCTTCCAATGACCCGTTCCCTTGCAATAAAAGCACTCAGTCTTAGGCTTGGGTCCATTCTTTGGCTTCTTCACGGCAACAGGCTTACCGGGCGCGGCAACTCCTTTGCCGTCCTTCTTGAAGTTCTTCTTACCCTTGCCTTTCTTGAACTTAGTGGTTTTATTCACCATCAACACTTGATGCTCTTTCTTGATCTCCACCTCCGCTGATTTCAACATTGAATACACCTCGGGAATGGACTTCTCCATCCCTTGCATATTGAAGTTCATCACGAAGCTCTTGTAGCTAGGTGGGAGCGACTGAAGGATTCTGTCAACGACCGCTTCGTCTGGGAGAGTAATTCCCAACCGAGACAAGCGATTGTGCAACCCAGACAATTTGAGTATGTGCTCGCTGACAGAACTATTCTCCTCCATCTTACAACTATAGAATGCGTCAGAGACGTCATATCTCTCGACTTGGGTATGAGCTTGGAAAACCATTTTCAGCTCTTGGAACATCTCATATGCTCCGTGGTGCTCAAAACGCTTTTGGAGCCCCGATTCTAAGATGTAAAGCATGCTGCACTGAACCAGGGAGTAATCATCACAACGTGACTGCCAAGCGTTCATAATGTCTTGGTTTTCCGGGGCGGGAGCGTCACCTAGCGGTGCTTCAAGGACATATGTTTTCTTGGGAGCTATGAGGATGATCCTCAGGTTACGGACCCAATCCGTATAGTTGCTACCATCGTCTTTCAGTTTGGTTTTATCTAGGAACGCGTTGAAGTTGAGGGTGACATGAGCGTGGGCCATTGGATCTACAAGACATATTGTAAAGAATTTAGACTAAGTTCATGACAATTAAGTTCATCTAAACAATTTAATGAACTCCCACTCAGATAGACATCTCTCTAGTCATTTAAGTGATACATGATCCGAATCGACTAGGCCGTGTCCGATCATCACGTGAGACGGACTAGTCATCAACGGTGAACATCTTTATGTTGATCGTATCTTCTATACGACTCATGTTCGACCTTTCGGTCTTCCGTGTTCCGAGGCCATGTCTGTACATGCTAGGCTCGTCAAGTGAACCCTAAGTGTATTGCGTGTGTAAATCTGGCTTACACCCGTTGTATGCGAATGTTAGAGCCTATCACACCCGATCATCACGTGGTGCTTCGGAACAACGAACCTTAGCAATGGTGCACAGTTAGGGGGAACAAAATTCTTGAAATTTTAGTGAGAGATCATCTTATTTACTACCGTCGTTCTAAGCAAATAAGATGTAATAAACATGATAAAAATCACATGCAATCAAATAGTAACATGATATGGCCAATACCATTTTGCTCCTTTGATCTTCATCTTCGGGGCTCCATGATCATTATCGTCACCGGCATGACACCATGATCTCCATCATCATGATCTCCATCATCGTGTCTTCATAAAGTTGTCTCGCCAAACATTACTTCTACTACTATGGCTAACGATTAGCAATAAAGTAAAGTAATTACATGGCGTTTATTCAGCGACACGCAGGTCATACAATAAAATAAGACAACTCCTATAGCTCCTGCCGGTTGTCATACTCATCGACATGCAAGTTGTGATTCCTATTACATGAACATGATCAATCTCATACATCACATATATCATTCATCACATCCTTTTGGCCATATCACATCACACGTCATATGCTGCAAGAACAAGTTAGACGTCCTCTAATTGTTGTTGCAAGTTTTACGTGGCTGCTATTGGTTTCTAGCAAGAACGTTTCTTACCTACGCCAAAACCACAACGTGATATGCCAATTTCTATTTACCCTTCATAAGGACCCTTTTCATCGAATCCGATCCGACTAAAGTGGGAGAGACAGACACCCGCTAGCCACCTTATGCAACTAGTGCATGTCAGTCGGTGGAACCTGTCTCACGTAAGCGTACGTGTAAGGTCGGTCCGGGCCGCTTCATCCCACGATGCCGCCGAATCAAGATAAGACTAGTAGCGGCAAGAGAATTGAACAAATTGTTGGGGATCGTAGCAGAAAATCAAAAAATTTCCTACGCATCACCAAGATCTATCTATGGAGTAATCTAGCAACGAGGGAGAAGGGAGTGCATCTACATACCCTTGTAGATCGTGATGCGGAAGCGTTACAAGAACACGGATGAAGGAGTCGTACTCGTAGCGATTCAGATCGCGGTTGATTCCGATCTAAGCTCCGAACAACGGCGCCTCTGCGTTCAACACACGTGCAGCCCGATGACGTCTCCCACGCCTTGATCCAGCAAGGAGAGAGGGAGAGGTTGGGGAAGACTCCATCCAACAGCAGCACGACGGCGTGGTGGTGGTGGAGGAGCGCGGGACTCCAGCAGGGCTTCGCCAAGCACTGCGAGAGACGAGGAGGGAGAGAGGTAGGGCTGCGCCAAGCGAGAGAGGTCAAACCGTGTTATGGGCAGCCCCAAACCTCACATATTGAGAAACAGTAAAACTGAGCCACCTATGCCCCTCCACAGCGATTTGGCTCTCTAAATCGTCCGATTAGCTCATTCAACGTTGTAGATTGCCCCGTCATTTCACTGGGCATGCCCGACAGCCTCTTTACCGCTCCACCTCAAGCGTCCCCGTCGGCCCAACTCTAAACGGGCTGCTGCTCCGATGAACGACTTGGAGGCCCTCTAATGCACTGACGCTGTGTAGCGTGCGATCATGAATCGACGCTTGATGTCGGCGCAGAGGCAGGGGAGCACGGGAGGGCAGCATACCTCTCCAGGTGATGGTGGCGGCGGCGGCCTCCTCACACCACCGCACACCTTCCCTAAAACATATACCCGACCACCATACACCTTCCCTGAGCAGCAGCAGACCACCGCATCCTCTACCTCCTCTTGTCCTCCACCCTCCATCACTGTTCAAACAACATCGACCCCCCGATGGCAGGAAGAAGATGCCTCATGGTTTTCCGGTAGCTTCCTTTGATGCTAAGGTGCTCGCTGAAGGGGAAGAAAAATAAGCGATGAAGAATATACGGTTTGCAGACGCCGCTGGAACCCTTTGGCTATTAGCCCCTCCCACCACTTCCATTTGAGGCTCGGATCCAATTCTTGCAATCGGATCCAAAGGGATCTCTCTGGCGACGGCGATGTATTTCCGGTGAGCGACATCCAGTCTCTCCAGTGTGCTCACTTCAGGAGACAAACACATGAGGTACGAGCTTGTACCTCCTCTGAACTTGAGTCAGACGAGTGTTTTTCGGGTGGTCACTACACCATGAGGAGATACAGACTAGAGTGTTCTCTCTGATTGGGTGATTGTATTTTCTTTACTGATTCTTACGGGTCACACAATTCTTATATGCCCGTCTATTGCTGCCAGGCCTCAGCAGTCAGCATATTATGTGCTTTTCTTAATTCTGAATTTCTAATTCTATTTGGATTGGATGCAATGAGTCATATTCAAAGACATCCTCGCATTCATTAGAACTGAAGTAGTATATACCCATGATTCAAACACCAGTACCCGTAAAGCACCTGCTAATGGTAAAAATTATTGGCAAATGGGTATGTAGTGTTAGTGTTAGTTCAATGGATCGGCCAATCTAACCTGACCTTGAATTTGCAAATATGTTCTATCAGAAGAAAGGATCACATTTCTATATATTCATCCCTTGGGTGTTCAGATGCAGGTAGACACAAAATCATTGGTGTTTTACTGCTTCAGAGTGTTAGAACTGAACTTGAAGTTACGTATTCAAGCAGAGTTCTTGCTTAATTAAGTAATCTTTCTTCTATCAAAATATCAAACATTCTTTCTCTATGGCTGTGGACTTGAAGCAATGTATCTCGAACCATTCAAAATATACAATTCATTTTAAATTCCCAAATATCATTCAGATATTTCTACCATTATTTTTAGAATGGACGGGCGCGGCAACGCGCGCCTTAATGGTCTAGTATATAGGGGAAGGGAGGGGCTGTGCCCCCTTTAGGGTTTCCCACCCCTAGGGGTGCGGCCACCCCAGATCCCATCTAAGGGTGGCGGTCAGAGGGGGAGAGGGAGAGGGGGGCGCACCAGATTGGGCCCTAGGGCCCATCTGCCCTAGTGTTTGCCCCCTTCCCATCTATGATGCGCCTTGGGCCCTGGTGGGGGGCGCACCAGCCCACCTGGGGCTGGTCCCCTCCCACACTTGGCCCACGCAGCCCTCTGGGGTCGGTGGCCCCACCCGGTGGTCCCGGTACGCTACCGATAGCGCCCGAAACTTTTCGGTGACCAAAACGGGACTTCCCATATATGAATCTTTACCTCCGGACCATTCCGTAACTCCTCGTGACGTCCGGGATCTCATCCGGGACTCCTAACAACATTTGGTAACCGCGTACATACTTTCCCTATAACCCTAGCGTCATCGAACCTTAAGTGTGTAGACCCTACGGGTTCGGGAACCATGTAGACATGGCCGAGACAACTCTCCGGTCAATAACCAACAGCGGGATCTGGATACCCATGTTGGCTCCCACATGCTCCACGATGATCTCATCGGATGAACCACGATGTCAAGGATTCAATCAATCCCGTATACAATTCCCTTTGTCTATCAGTATAGTACTTGCCCGAGATTCGATCATCAGTATCCCGATACCTTGTTCAATCTCATTATCGGCAAGTCTCTTTACTCGTTCCGTAACACATCATCCTGTGATCAACTCCTTGATCACACTGTGCACATTATGATGATGTCCTACCGAGTGGGCCCAGAGATACCTCTCCGTCATACGGAGTGACAAATCCCAGTCTCGATTCGTGCCAACCCAACAGACACTTTCGGAGATACCTGTAGTGCACCTTTATAGCCACCCAGTTACGTTGTGACGTTTGGTACACCCAAAGCATTCCTACGGTATCCGGGAGTTACACAATCTCATGGTCTAAGGAAAAGATACTTGACATTTAGAAAAACTTTAGCATACGAACTACACGATCTGTGCTTCTCCTAATGATGTGATCCCGTTATCAACGACATCCAATGTCCATGGTCAGGAAACCGTGACCATCTGTTGATCAACGAGCTAGTCAACTAGAGGCTTACTAGGGACATGGTGTTTGTCTATCTATCCACACATGTATCTGAGTTTCCTATCAATACAATTCTAGCATGGATAATAAACAATTAGCATGAACAAGGAAATATAATAATAACCAATTTATTATTGCCTCTAGGGCATATTTCCAATAGTCTCCCACTTGCACTAGAGTCAATAATCTAGTTCACATCGCCATGTGATTAACACTCACAGGTCACATCGCCATGTGACCAACATCCAAAGAGTTTACTAGAGTCAATAATCTAGTTCACATCAATATGTGATTAACACTCAATGAGTTCTGGGTTTGATCATGTTATGCTTGTGAGAGAGGTTGTAGTCAACGGGTCTGCAACATTCAGATCCCTATGTACTTCGCAAAACTTTATGTCATATCATAGATGCTGCTACCACTTTCCACTTGGAGCTATTCCAAACTGTTGCTCCATTATACGTATCCGGTATCTCTACTTAGAGTTATCCGGATAGGTGTTAAGCTTGCATCGACGTAACTCTTTACGTCGAACTCTTTATCACCTCCATAATCGAGAAACATTTCCTTATTCCTCTAAGGATAATTTTGACCGCTATCTGGTGATCTACTCCTGGATCACCTTTTGTACCTCTTGCCAGACATGTGGTAAGGCACACATCAGGTGCGGTACTCAGCATGGCATACCGTATAGAGCCTATGACAAAAGCATAGGGGACGACCTTCGTCCTTCCTCTTTCATCTGCAGTGGTCAAGCTTTGAGTCTTACTCAACTTCACACCTTACAACTCAGGTAAGAACTCCTTCTTTGACTGATCTATTTTGAACTCCTTCAAAATCATGTCAAAGGTGTGTGTTCCTTTTGAAAGTATCATTAGGCGTCTTGATCTATCTCTATAGATCTTGATGCCCAATTATGTAAGCAGCTTTATCCAGGTCTTCCTTCGAAAAACTCCTTTCAAACAACCCTTTACGCTTTCCAGAAATTCTACATCATATCGGATCAACAATATGCCATTCACATATACTTATCAGAAATGTTGTAGTGCTCCCACTCACTTTATTGTAAATACAAGTTTCTAACAAACTTTGTATACCCAAAAACTTTGATCACTCCATCAAAGCGTATATTCCGACTCCGAGATGCTTGCTCCAGTCCATGGAAGGATCGCTGGAGCTAGCATGCCTTTTAGCATCCTTAGGATCGACAAAACTTTTCTGATTGTATCACATACAACCTTTCCTTACAAAAACTGGTAAGGAAACTTGTTTTGTCATCCATCTGCCAGATTTCATAAATGTAGCTAATGCTAACATGATTCCGACGGACTTAAGTATCGCTACGGGTGAGAAAATCTCATCGTAGTCAACTCCTTGAACTTGTGAAAAACTCTTTGCCACAAGTCGAGCTTCATAGACGGTGACATTACCGTCCATGTCCGTCTTCTTCTTAAAGATCCATTTATCTCAATGGCTTGCCAATCATCGGGCAAGTCCACCAAAATCCATACTTTGTTTTGATACATGGATCCTATGTCGGATTTATGGGCTTCTAACCATTTGTCGGAATACGGGCCCACCATCGCTTCTCCATAGTTCGTAGGTTCATTGTTGTCCAATAACATGACCTCTAAGACAGGATCACCGTACCACTCAGGAGTAGTACATATCCTTGTCGACCTACGAGGTTCGATAGCAACTTGATCCGAAGCTTCATGATCACTATCATTAGTTTCCTCTTCAACAGTCGTAGGTTCCACAGAAACATCTTTCTGTGTTGCACTACTCTCCGGTTGAAGTGAGGGTTCGACAACCTCATCAAGTTCTATCTTCCTCCCACTCAAATCTTTCGAGAGAAACTCCTTCTCGAGAAAGGACCCATTCTTAGCGACAAACATTTTTGCCCTTGGATCTGAGATAGAAGGTATACCAAACTATTACCTTTGGGTATCCTATCAAGATGTATTTGTCCGCTTTGGGTTCGAGCTTTTTTCGGCTGAAGCCATAAGCATCGCAACCCCAAACATTAAGAAAACGACAACTTTGGTTTCTTGCCAAACCATAGGGCGTCGTCTCAACGGACTTAGATAGTGCCCTATCTAAAGTGAATGCATCTGTCTTTAGTGCATAACCTCAAAATAATAGCGGTAGATCGGTAAGAGACATCATAGATCACACCATATCTCATAAGGTTCGATTACGACGTCCGAACACACCATTACGCTGTGGTGTTACAGGTGGCTTCAACTGCGAAACAATTCCACAATGTCTTAAGTGATTGCCAAACTCATAATTCATAAAATCTCCCCTTTGATCAGATCATAGGAACATGATCTTCTTGTTATGATGATTCTTAACTTCACTCTGAAATTGCTTGAACTTTTCAAACGTTTCAGACTTTTGCTTCATTAAGTAAATATACCCATATCTACTCAAATCGTCAGTGAAGATGAGAAAATAACGATATCCACCACACGCCTTAATTCTCATTGGATCACACACATCAGCATGTATGATTTCCAACAAGTCACTTTCCCGTTTCATTGTACCTGAACACGGGATCTTAGTCATCCTGCCCATGAGGCATGGCTCGCATGTGTCAAGCGATTCAAAATCAAGTGACTCCAAACATCCATCAGCATGGAGTTTCTTCATGCATTTTATGCCAAAATGACCTAAGCGGCAGTGCCACAAGAAAGTGGTACTATCATTATTAACTCTACATCTTTTGGCATTAATATTATCATGTGTATTACTATGATCGAGATTCAATAAACCATTGGGTGCATGACCATAAAGGTATTATTCATGTAAACAAAATAACCATTATTCTCTAACTTAAATGAATAACCGTATTGCAATGAACATGATCTAATCATATTCATGCTCAACGTAGACACCTGATAACATTTATCTAGGTTCAACACTAATCCCGAAAGTAGAGGGAGCGTGCGATGGTGATCTTATCAACCTTGGAAACACTTCCAACACACATCGTCACCTCGCCCTTAGCTAGTCTCCGTTCAGTCCGTAGCTTTTGCTTCAAGTCACTAATAATAGCAACTGAACCACTATTCAATACCCAGGTGCTACAAGGAGTACTAGTAAGGTACACATCAATAACACGTATATCAAACATACTTTGTTGAAGTTGCCAGCTTTCTTATCTACCATGTATTTGGGGTAGTTCCGCTACCATGTGACGTTCCCCTTACAATAGAAGCACTTAGTCTCAAGGTTTGGGTTCAACCTTGGGTTCCTTCATTAGTGCGACAACTGGTTTGCCATTCATGAAGTTTCCCTTCTTGCCCTTGCCCTTTTGAAACAAGTGGTCTTGTTAAACCATCAACACTTGATGCCCCTTCTTGATTTCTACTTTTGCGGTCTTAAGAGCCGCTAATAGCTCCGGGATCATCTCCATCCTTTGCATGTCATAGTTCATCACGAAGTTCTAGTAGCTTGGTGATACTTTCTAGAGAATTCCGTCAACCACTATCTCATCTGGAAGATTAACTCCCACTTGGTTCAAGTGATTTTAGCACCCGGACATTCTGAGCACATGCTCACTAGTTGAGCTATTCTCCTCCATCTTTTTGGCAAAAGAACTTGTCAGAGGTCTCATACCTCTCAACACGGGCATGAGCCTGAAATCCCAATTTCAGCTCTTAGAACATCTCATATGTTCTATGACGTTCAAAACGTCATTGGAATCCCAATTCTAAGCCGTAAAGTATGGTGCACTAAACTATCAAGTAGTCATCAGGACGTGTCTGTCAGGTGTTCACAACATCCACAGACAACGTTGCAGGGGTTTGCACATCGAGCGGTGCATCAAAGACGTAAGCTTTCTGTGCACCAGTGAGGACACTCCTCGGACTACGGACCCAGTCCGCATCATTGCTTACAATATCTTTCAACTTAGTCTTTCTCTAGGATCGTATTAAACAGGGAGCTACAACGCAGTTATTGCTCTACAACATAATTTGCGAAGACAACTTAGACTATTGTTCATGACAATTAAGTTCATCTAATGAACTCCCACTCAGATAGACATCTCTCTAGTCATCTAAGTGACACATGATCCGAATCAACTAGGCCGTGTTCGATCATCACGTGAGACAGACTAGTCATCAACGGTGAACATCTTCATGTTGATCGTATCTTCTATACGACTCATGTTCGACCTTTCGGTCTTCCGTGTTTCGAGGCCATGTCTGTACATGCTAGGCTCGTCAAGTCAACCCTAAGTGTATCGCGTGTGTAAATCTGGCTTACACCCGTTGTATGTGAACATTAGAACCTATCACACCCGATCATCACGTGGTGCTTCGGAACAACGAACCTTAGCAACGGTGCACAGTTAGGGGGAACACAATTCTTGAAATTTTAGTGAGAGATCATCTTATTCACTACCGTCGTTCTAAGCAAATAAGATGTAAAACATGATAAACATCACATGCAATCAAATAGTGACATGATATGGCCAATATCATCTTGCTCCTTTGATCTTCATCTTCGGGGCTCTATGATCATCATCGTCACTGGCATGACACCATGATCTCCATCATCATGATCTCCATCATCGTGTCTTCATGAAGTCGTCTCGCCAAACATTACTTCTACTACTATGACTAACGTTTAGCAATAAAGTAAAGTAATTACATGGCGTTATTTAGTGACACGCAGGTCATACAATAAATAAGACAACTCCTATGGCTCCTGCTGGTTGTCATTCTCATCGACATGCAAGTCGTGATTCCTATTACAAGAACATGATCAATCTCATACATCACATATATATCATTCATCACATCCTTTTGGCCATATCACATCACACGGCACATGCTGCAAGAACAAGTTAGACGTCCTCTAATTGTTGTTGCAAGTTTTATGTGGCTGCTATAGGTTTCTAGCAAGAACGTTTCTTACCTACGCCAAAACCACAACGTGATATGCCAATTTATATTTACCCTTCATAAGGACCCTTTTCATCGAATCCGATCCGACTAAAGTGGGAGAGACAGACACCCGCTAGCCACCTTATGCAACTAGTGCATGTCAGTCGGTGGAACCTGTCTCACGTAAGAGTACGTGTAAGGTCGGTCCGGGCCGCTTCATCCCACGATGCCGCCGAATCAAGATAAGACTAGTAACGGCAAGAGAATTGACATGATCTACGCCCACAACTACTTTGTGTTCTACTCGTGCAAGATACTACGCATAGACCTAGCTCATGATGCCACTGTTGGGAATCGTAGCAGAAAATCAAAAAATTTCCTACGCATCACCAAGATCTATATGTAGTAATCTAGCAACGAGGGAGAGGGGAGTGCATCTACATACCCTTGTAGATCGTGATGCGGAAGCGTTACAAGAACGCGGATGAAGGAGTCGTACTCGTAGCGATTCAGATCGCGGTTGATTCCGATCTAAGCTCCGAACAACGGCGCCTCCGCGTTCAACACACGTGCCGCCCGATGACGTCTCCCACACCTTGATCCAGCAAGGAGAGAGGGAGAGGTTGGGGAAGACTCCATCCAACAGCAGCACGACGGCGTGGTGGTGGTGGAGGAGCGCGGGACTCCATCAGGGCTTCGCCAAGCACTGCGAGAGACGAGGCGGGAGAGAGGTAGGGCTGCACCAAGCGAGAGAGGTCAAACCGTGTTATGGGCAGCCCCAAACCTCACATATATATAGGGGGAAGGGAGGGGCTGCGCCCCCTTTAGGGTTTCCCACCCCTAGGGGTGCGGCCACCCCAGATCCCATCTAAGGGTGGCGGCCAGAGGGGGAGAGGGAGAGGGGGGCGCACCAGATTGGGCCCTAGGGCCCATCTGCCCTAGGGTTTGCCCCCTTCCCCTCTATGATGCGCCTTGGGCCCTGGTGGGGGGGCGCACCAGCCCACCTGGGGCTGGCCCCCTCCCACACTTGGCCCACGCAGCCCTCTGGGGCCGATGGCCCCACCCGGTGGACCCCCGTAACCCTCCCGGTGGTCCCGGTACGCTACCGATAGCGCCCGAAACTTTTCCGGTGACCAAAACGGGACTTCCCATATATGAATCTTTACCTCCGGACCATTCCAGAACTCCTCGTGACGTCCGAGATCTCATCCGGGACTCCGAACAACATTCGGTAACCGCGTACATACTTTCCCTATAACCCTAGCGTCATCGAACCTTAAGTGTGTAGACCCTACAGGTTCGGGAACCATGTAGACATGACCGAGACAACTCTCCGGCCAATAACCAACAGCGGGATTTGGATACCCATGTTGGCTCCCACATGCTCCACGATGATCTCATCGGATGAACCACGATGTCAAGGATTCAATCAATCCCGTATACAATTCCCTTTGTCTATCGGTATAGTACTTGCCCGATATTCATATATCGTCACCGGCTGCGCCCCCTTTAGGGTTTCCCACCCCTAGGGGTGCGGCCACCCCAGATCCCATCTAAGGGTGGCGGCCAGAGGGGGAGAGGGAGAGGGGGGCGCACCAGATTGGGCCCTAGGGCCCATCTGCCCTAGGGTTTGCCCCCTTCCCCTCTATGATGCGCCTTGGGCCCTGGTGGGGGGCGCACCAGCCCACCTGGGGCTGGTCCCCTCCCACACTTGGCCCACGCAGCCCTCTGGGGCCGGTGGCCCCACCCGGTGGTCCCGGTACGCTACCGATAGCGCCCGGAACTTTCCGGTGACCAAAACGGGACTTCCCATATATGAATCTTTACCTCCGGACCATTCCGTAACTCCTCGTGACGTCCGGGATCTCATCCGGGACTCCTAACAACATTCGGTAACCGTGTACATACTTTTCCTATAACCCTAGCGTCATCGAACCTTAAGTGTGTAGACCCTACGGGTTCGGGAACCATGTAGACATGACCGAGACAACTCTCCGGCCAATAACCAACAGCGGGATCTGGATACCCATGTTGGCTCCCACATGCTCCACGATGATCTCATCGGATGAACCACGATGTCAAGGATTCAATCAATCCCGTATACAATTCCCTTTGTCTATCAGTATAGTACTTGCCCGAGATTCGATCATCGGTATCCCGATACCTTGTTCAATCTCATTATCGGCAAGTCTCTTTACTCGTTCCGTAACACATCATCCTGTGATCAACTCCTTGATCACAATGTGCACATTATGATGATGTCCTACCGAGTGGGCCCAGAGATACCTCTCCGTCATACGGAGTGACAAATCCCAGTCTCGATTCGTGCCAACCCAACCGACACTTTCAGAGATACCTGTAGTGCACCTTTATAGCCACCCAGTTACGTTGTGACGTTTGGTACACCCAAAGCATTCCTACGGTATCCGGGAGTTGCACAATCTCATGGTCTAAGGAAAAGATACTTGACATTTAGAAAAGCTTTAGCATACGAACTACACGATCTGTGCTAGGCTTAGGATTGGGTCTTGTCCATCACATCATTCTCCTAATGATGTGATCCCGTTATCAACGACATCCAATGTCCATGGTCAGGAAACCGTGACCATCTGTTGATCAACGAGCTAGTCAACTAGAGGCTTACTAGGGACATGGTGTTTGTCTATGTATCCACACATGTATCTGAGTTTCCTATCAATACAATTCTAGCATGGATGATAAAAAATTATCATGAACAAGGAAATATAATAATAACCAATTTATTATTGCCTATAGGGCATATTTCCAACACAAATCTACGCCCACAACTGCTTTGTGTTCTACTCGTGCAAGATACTACACATAGACCTAGCTCATGATGCCACTGTTGGGGAACGTAGCAGAAATCAAAAAAATTCTACGCTTCACCAAGATCAATCTATTGAGTCATCTAGCAATGAGGGAGAGGGGAGTGCATATACATACCCTTGTAGATCGCGAGCGGAAGCATTCAAGAGAACGTGGATGATGGAGTCGTACTCGTCGTGATCCAAATCACCGATGATCCTAGCGCCGAACGGACGGCACCTCCGCGTTCAACACACATACGGAGCAGCGACGCCTCCTCCTTCTTGATCCAGCAAGGGGGGGGGGGAAGGTTGATGAAGATCCAGCAGCACGACGGCGTGGTGGTGGATGCAGCGGGATTCCTGCAGGGCTTCGCCAAGCGCCGCGGGAGGAGGAACGGGTGTCACGGGAGGGAGAGGGAGGCGCCAGGGGATAGGGTGCGGCTGCCCTCCCTCCCCCCACTATATATAGGGGCCCTGGGGGGCGCCGACCCTAGGAGATCCAATCTCCTAGGGGGCGGCGGCCAGGGGGGGAAACTTACCCCCCAAGCCAGGTGGGGCGCCCCCACCCCTAGGGTTCCCAACCCTAGGCGCAGGGGAGGCCCATGGGGGGCGCACCAGCCCACTATGGGCTGGTCCCCTTCCCACTTCAGCCCATGGGCCCCCCAGGATAGGTGGCCCCACCCGGTGGACCCCCGGGACCCTTCCGGTGGTCCCGGTACAATACCGATGACCCCCGAAATTCTCCCGGTGGCCGAAAATGGACTTCCTGTATACAATTCTTTACCTCTGGACCATTCCGGAACTCCTCGTGACGTCCAGGATCTCATCCGGGACTCCGAACAACTTTCGGGTTACCACATACTTATATCTCTACAACCCTAGCGTCACCGAACCTTAAGTGTGTAGACCCTACGGGTTCGGGAGACACGTAGACATGACCGAGACGACAATCGGGTCAATAACCAACAGCGGGATCTGGATACCCATGTTGGTTCCTACATGCTCCTCGATGATTTCATCGGATGAACCACGATGTCAAGGATTCAATCAATCCCGTATACAATTCCCTTTGTCTATCGGTATAGTACTTGCCCGAGATTCGATCGTCGGTATACCGATACCTTGTTCAATCTCGTCATGGCAAGTCTCTTTACTCGTTCCGTAATACATCATCCCGTGACCAATACCTTAGTCACATTGAGCTCATTATGATGATGTCTCACCGAGTGGGCCCTGAGATACCTCTCCGTCATACGGAGTGACAAATCCCAGTCTCGGTTCGTGCCAACCCAACAGATGCTTTCAGAGATACCCGTAGTGTACCTTTATAGCCACCCAGTTACGTTGTGACGTTTGGCACACCCAAAGTATTCCTACGGTATTCGGGAGTTGCACAACCTCATGGTCTAAGGAAAATATACTTGACACTGGAAAAGCTTTAGCATTACGAACTACACGATCTTGTGCTAGGCTTAGGATTGGGTCTTGTCCATCACATCATTCTCCTAATGATGTGATCCTGTTATCAATGACATCCAATGTCCATGGTGAGGAAACAGTGACCATTTGTTGATCAACGAGCTAGTAACTAGAGGCTTACCAGGGACACGTTGTGGTCTATGTATTCACACATGTATCACTGTTTCCGAATAATACAATTAAAGCATGAATAACATACAATTATCATGAACAAGGAAATATAATAATAACCATTTTATTATTGCCTCTAGGGCATATTTCCAACAATAACTACCTATTGGGACTCCCCAATAAAACTTCTCTGGTTATTGCGGATAAATCTTCCCCAATACCTAACCCGACCTATAGGTCCCACTTGACGGTGGCACGGTGAATGACATCGATGTACGTGGAGACCATTCGTGACGGGCAACGCCGGTGACGCGGCAGGTGCCGGCGGCGACAGTCGCCGAGGATCTATGGTGCTGCGGTGGGTGGTGGCGGAGGTCCTGGCGATTGGTGGTTGCAACGGTTGACGGTGGCGGCGATGACATGGAGGATGGTGGTGGCGGTTGTCGCCGGCGATGGTCGGTCCGACTGACATGTCGCCTGTTGGGGATTGGATTGGGAGAACCCAACACCCCTCCATTTAAGGGAAGATGGGCTTTTTCATCACCGATAATTTATTGGTGAAAGGAAAACCGTCGGAGCATTTTTTTTCCTCAAGTGATAAGTGCTACACGTTAGGTGTGTGGCATTCGAGCCGTGCCATTTTTCGATGTCTATTCCAGTCACGCAAGGATGGCAAATTCCAGTGACACACAAATAAGTTTCTGTAAAACATAAATTAAAGCACGGAAATTGACATACTTGCCAATTAAAGTTGTCATCCCCAACTAAATTTGTCATCGAAAATGTTTGGAGTTGCCATGTGCTCGTACAGTGACACTTATCAGGTTTTTCTCCCAACTCTGCCAATATGAGGAATTTGTTTGGGAAAGGGGTTATCGGAGATGCTCTGATTAGCAATTGCGATTTTTCTAGTAGTCATCTTGTGGTGAGAGCAAGTATAATAGGATGACGTAGGCGGGATGTAAGACATAAAATAGTACTCACTCCGTCCCAAAATTCTTGTCTTGGATTTGTCTAAATACAGATGTATCAGGTCACGTTTTAGTATTAGATACATCCGTATCTAGAATAATCTAAGACAAGAATTTTGGACGCAAGGAGTATATTTGTGCTGAGTTGGAAGAGAGACAAGAGGAGAGAGAAGAAGCGGGTACTAACTAACAGCCAGCTATAACATGTGTTCCTAGGCACTTTGTGAGAGTTGAGGATGTGCCATGTATCAGTAAAGTAGTACTCCCTCCGTCCGAAAATACTTGTCATCAAAATGGACAAAAAATGGGTGTATCTAGAACCAAAATACATCTAGATACATTTTTCTTTTATTCATTTTGATGACAAGTATTTTTGGACGGAGGGAGTACTTATTTACATCTAACTATTATACTTGCCGGCTATAAACTTGACTATAGATGACGTGTTAACTTCATATAGCCAGGTTACAAGGCACGTAAGCACCGACCATGCAAGACGGAAAAGATAGGGAAAAAAAACTTCATATAGCCGGCTTTCCTGAGGTTTTTAGTGCTTGGTGCTACAGTTTGAGTCGCGGTGTGAGGGCGCTACGAGTTTCACCGCAACCGGACTCGTACAGGTCAGTTCCGGGTGTGCGGGCGGCCACCGCCTCGTCCAATGGCCGCGCTTTACCTCCCGGTGAACCCAAATCCGACGCCCAACCCCACCTCGTCCCTCCGCCAGCCGCGGCCTTCCACATCCGGCGAGCTCCACTTCCGTCCCCGCCCAGTGCCCCGTCGTGCTCGCGCTCGAACCCATCTCCCCTCCGCGTTCGGGAGGCGACCGCCCGCGGCGGCTGCGGCCGAGCGCGGAGGGAAGGACTACTACGCCACGCTGAACGTCCGCCGCGACGCCACCCTGAAGGAGGTCAAGAGCGCCTACCGCACCCTCGCGCGCAAGGTACTGCTCTCTCGTTTCCTTCCTCTTCCATGCCCCTCTGCTCTCGGCTGCTGCTGCCATTCTGTTACATCCAGTACAGTTTGCCTGTCTGTAATTATATGAGTGTATAGACTAGAAGCAAGAGAGGTAATGTAGCATGATCAAGCCACTTGCATAATTCCCCCGTGCCAACCTGGGGAATTATCAGCATGTGAATCTACTTTGATCTTGTATTGAAAATGAGGTGACATTTCAGAAAGCTGGGTCGTGGCACAGTACTGCAAAACATGAGCATTTTTCTGATTTGTTGGGATTTGGCCTGGTCAAAAAGTACTCTCTCGTAAAGATTAGTAGTAGAGAGGACATAATTAGTTAGTAATAATTCACTGGTGACGAACTAGGCGAGTGTCCAGCGTTGTGGATATAGTAATAATTCACTGGTGACGAACTAGGCGAGTGTCCAGCGTTGTGGATAAGGCAGGTGTAAATTAAGCCTCACACGACAACTACATCAACAATGCACCATCAATGAAGTAATATGATAGAGATGTACTACCCTTCACGGGATTCTGCAAAGCTATACTAATAATTTGCAACTTATTTTTTTGGTCTCGTCCTAATTTTCAAATACATTCAGTTTTGTTAGAAGGAATGCTTGTAGCAAGATACTGGGTTTTAGCAATTTGTAAGATGATAATCCTGCATACTTGTGCCTCTTTGTGCTGAAGATTACCGAGCTATACATATGTAGTACAGTTTACAAAGTTAATCCCAATCGTGCATTTTTGGGTGTTTTCTTCAGGTAGACCCTACTCGCATTTTATCACATGGGGTGTTGATTTCCAAGATTCCACCCATGTATAGGTGGTGCTGGAGCTACAGACCATGAAGAAAACACTTTCTTGGTTTGTTTTGTATTTCAGTACCACCCGGATATGAACAAGAGCCCTGGGGCGGAAGAAAACTTTAAGGAGATAAGTGCTGCATATGAGGTATTGTCTGCTCTCTGGTCTCTGCTGAAGTGCTAGGGATATGCTGAGTGTTAGACTAGTTACTACCTCCGTCCTGGTTTATTGGTCCCCATTGTATTCTGTGCGAAATTTTGATCGTAAATTTAACGAACAAAATGTTCATGCATGTTACAAAAAATTATATCATTGAAAACTACATTCAAATACAAATCCAACGATATATTTTTTGTTGACATGCATGAATATTTTGTTAGTTAAATTTACGGTCAAAATTTGACACAGAATACAATGGGGACCAATAAACCAGGACGGAGGTAGTATTAGTAAAGTGACCCAATTTTTTCCAGCGTGCTGCACTTTATGTGCACTGTAGTCCGATGAAGTTATATTCTCTGCATCCTGGAGATATGCTATACTGGAATAGCTGCAGCAATTTCATGAAGCCACTTAAAGAACCTTTTACTTACAATGCTATGTTTTCTGCGTCTCTGTTGTTTTCGTTTACTGTGCAGATGTACTATTATTTTCTTTTTTATTTTCCTTTCTCTGCTATAGATGAAACTTGATCTAATGAGGGCCAGGTTTAAACTATTCCTAACCTTTAGTTTGTGCGTGTACCCTTGCTAGTTACTACACTGCTAATCCACTGTGTCAAGGGGTTAATACTTAACAATGACCCTGGTACTTACTGGTGCCTTGGTTATCAACAACATCATTGAATCCAAATCTTAGTAATATACTATATTATAGTTGTGCTGTAATCAAAGAGTCTTAGATGACCACATACTTCCAAACTGTGATGTTTGATAATGTTATCAGATGACTACGCTTTTATGTGATTCACTTATGCTGTAGCCTCTTTTAGGTTCTGTCAGACAAAGAGAAAAGATCTTTGTATGATCGGTTTGGAGAAACAGGACTTCATGCAGATTATGGAGGTGGAGATTTCAGTGCACATGGGGTATTTACTTATTCAAAACCCAAGTGATGGTTTTGCTTTCAATCAGCTATTTTCCTAATTTAGGGTGCAAATTTATTTTCTACTACCAGATGTTGTTTTCTCTTGCTAATTATATTCTTCAACTTACACCAACAATTGTTGTCTAAATTGGATTTCATGTTTAACAATTACTCCCTCCGTTCCTAAATATAAGTCTTTTTAGAGATTTCAATATGGACTACATACGGAGCAAAATGAGTGAATCTACACTCTAAAATATGTCTATACACATCCGCATATAGTCTATATTGAAATCTCTAAAAGGACTTATATTTAGGAACAGAGGGAGTAATGAATAGCAGTTTGATAGTGAAAGGATCGATATGGTTGACTAGAGGGGGGGTGAATAGGCAACTAACAATTTTTAGCTTTTCTTAACCAATTAAAATAAGGCGATAAAATAAGTTGTCTAGATAAACTACTAAGAAGACAACTAATGACAATAAGCCCAACAACTACACAAGCATGCTATAGGAATTAAGCAAGTAAAGCATGCAAGAGTAAAGGTAAGAAATAACCACAAGTAGAACCGAAGGAGACGAGGATGTGTTTCCGAAGTTCCTTCCCTTTGAGGGGAAGTACGTCTCCGTTGGAGCGGTGTGGAGGCACAATGCTCCCCAAGAAGCCACTAGGGCCACCGTAATCTCCTCACGCCCTCACACGATGCAAGGTGCCGTGATTCCACTAGTGGTGCCCTTGAAGGCGGCAACCGAACCTTTACAAACAAGGTTGGGGCAATCTCCACAACTTGGAGGCTCCCAACAAACCACGAAGCTTCACCACAATGGAATATGGCTTCGAGGTGACCTCAACCGGCTAGGGTGCTCAAACACCCAAGAGTAACAAGATCCGCAAGGGATTAGTGGGGAGAATCAAATATCTCTTGGTGGAAGTGTAGATCGATGCCTCCTCAAGCAATCCCGAGCAAATCAACAAGTTTGATTGGCTAGGGAGAGAGATCGGGCGGAAATGGAGCTTTTGGAGCAACAATGGAGTAGTGGGGGAAGAGGTAAGTCTCCTTGGAGAAGAAGACCCCCTATATATAGTGGGGGGACAAATCCAACCGTTATATGAGGTTTCAGCCCGCAGAGAGCGGTAGTACCGCAACTTACGAGCGGTACTACCGCAGGCTGAGCGGTACTACCGCATGGGAAGCGGTACTACCGCCAAGGCAAAAATATCGAGACCTGATATAGCCACGGATGAAATAAATTACATCCGTGGCTACATCCGCAGGGGAAAACGGAAGTAGCAAAATGCGACACGGTACTACCGCTTAAGCTAAGCGGTACTACCGCTTAAGCTAAACGGTACTACCGTGCGGTATGCGGAAGTAAAAAATTACTTCCGCATCCACTTCTTATACTTAGACTCCAGTGCCAGGCCCAGATACACAGTACTACCGCATGGGGACGCGGTACTACCGCGGGAGCGGTACTACCGTGTCGGCAAGCGGTACTACCGTGTACCTGTGCGGTACTACCGCTTGGCAAAGCGGTACTACCGCATGCTTGGCAGAAGATCAGTACAGAAGCCACAGAATTGCCACAACGAAAGAAAGACCGGTTGGACCTCCAGAGAAGCAAGGAAAGGAAGTGAAGGAGAAGGATGTGTACGTGTTGATTCTACCCAAACCTTTCCGACGCGGACCCCCTCTTAATAGTACGGCTTTCCTATTACTCAATGCCACCTACAGGGAGCAAAAAGAAAACACCGTCCTTCATGGGATCCGAGGGGCAATCAATCGTCTTGTGCCATAAGAGAGATATACCTGTATGAGCTTACAACACACGATTAGTCCGCAAGAGTATTGTCATCAATCACCAAAACCATTAGGGAGAAAAGTGCCCTTACAATCTCCCCCTTTTTGGTGTATTGATGACAACACGAGATTTGCACAGAGAAGAAATAATAGAGACATCAAAATAAGCCCTAGAGTATAGGTGAGCTCCCCCTGTATGTATGCCTACATATGATTGTGCTTTGGACTGCACTGCACACATACAGGGTATGGCGTTCCTCTATAATCTACACATGCGATACTCTCTAAAACATTTAACTGCATAGGATAAGCATAAGGACATGATAATAAGTTTAACGATACGAGGGCATATGTCTTACACCATATGATTGTCTCACACAAACACGCACAATAAAACCAAGTTCAACGAAAAGAAACACACACACAAGACGGCACAAGACGGCAAATGCAAATCACTCTCCCCCTTTGTCATCGAGACACCACAAAGGGAAAGAGAGGAAACGAAGAAGGGTGGCAGCCCGGGAGAAGCTCAGTCGTCATACTCGTCATCAAATCCCTGCTGCTGCTCGTCCTGATAGTCCTCATCAGATCCCTGCTGCTCTGGCTGATACTCATCATCAGAATCTGTCCACTGATATCCCTGGCGAGCCATCCAGGTAGCCTCTGGAGTGATGTTGTCCTCCGATCCATTTGAGACCGCTTCACCATACAGGGACAGAATCTTCTTGTCCCGCTGACGTGTCTTCTTGTCAGTCACATGGGCACGGTATTGCCCCTGAGCCTGCATGCAGAAGAGAGCCTTCATCTTCTGCTGGAGCTTCTTGGCCCATGACGGCTTCTCTACGGTAGAGGAAGAAGATGGGCAAATCTGCCTGAGCGGACATCGGCAGGCTCCTCCATAGGCTCATCCTCAGTGCCCATCTGGGCAGCAGCAGCCTGAGCGCGAGTAGTGGTGTTGGCCCAACGAGTCTTGACGCGAAGCTTGATAGGATCATGGCGGTAGCAGTCGGCCACCAACTCCTCCTCTGGATACAATTTCGCCCAAGTCTTGGAGATGAGCAGATATAAGAAAGGACCATAGATAGGTACCTTGCGAGTGTAGATAGCAAACCGAAGCTCATTCCACATGATGTGAGAAATGTCCAGAGGAGTAGCCTGAGCGGAGCGAGCCTCTTGACAAATCAGAAGCATATCCACCAGATAGGCGTGAACCTTGTCCTTGTCGCCAACACGAGGGAACAGCGTGTTGCGAAAAATCCGATACATAATGTCCAGGAAGGGATTCAGCACATAGGTTGTTTTGCCACTAGCAAGGGTCTTTGCTTCATAGAAAGGAAGAAGTCTGCCCTTGTTGGCTGCTTCAGGATTGGCGTGAGGCCGAAAACCAATAGGGTTGTGGAGACCCTCATCTGGAAGCTGAAGAAGATCCATGAACTCCTTCCACGTGGCGGTCATCTTGTGACCATGAGTCATCCAAGTCATGGGACGATCTTCCTTGGCCTGAAAGTTGACAGAGGCATAGAACTGTGCAATGAGCTCAGGATCAAAATCGTTCTGGAAAGTCATGATATGTTCCAGACCCAGCTGCTCGATCAGGTCAAGGGCTTCTGCAAAATACGCCCTGTTGGTATCCTTCCTCATGTGCTCCACATCGATCCAGTGAGCATCAACATACAGATTTGCCTTGGTCTTGAGCACCTCATGATAGATGCGATACTGTTGCTTGGTCCAGAAGACATCATCACCAGGGAAGTGCTCACGAGGTTCCCCATATGGGTTGATCTTCCGTCTAGCCATGAACTCACCAGCAGGCATTTCCTCCATAGACATGGATGATTCCTTGCGCTTGTTGGCTGAGGTCTTGTACCGGCGCTGAGGATTGGGGTTGGAGCCCTCTGGCACATCGCTCGGGGTACGCATGCGCTTGGACCCGGTGTCACGAACGGGGTTGGTGCGACGACCCGCAAAACCTGAGCCACCACCTAAAAATACAAACACAAGACCACAGCAAAACAAACGCGAGAAGAATCAATGCCAGAGCCTCGAAAGACACAAGAAACCAAAGGAAATAGAAAAGAGAACATGCCACGAAGCTAGTGTTAGCCAAACGGTAGTACTGCTGACCCAACGGAAGTAAAAAAAAAGTACCGGAGGGCAAGCGGTAGTACCGCGTGGTACATGCGGTAGTACCGCATGCCTTACGGTAGTAGGATTTTACTTCCGCCCAAAGGGGCGGAACTAAAAAATTAGTGCTGCATGCGGAGCGGTAGTACCGCGTAAGGACGCGGTAGTACCGCTCGGCATGCAGTACTAAAATTTTACTTCCGCCCGAGGGGGCGGAACTAAAATATTAGTGCTGCATGCGGAGCGGTAGTACCGCGTAAGGACGCGGTAGTACCGCTCGGCATGCAGTACTAAAATTTTACTTCCGCCCGAGGGGGCGGAACTAAAATATTAGTGCTGCATGCGGAGCGGTAGTACCGCGTAAGGACGCGGTAGTACCGCTCGGCATGCAGTACTAAAATTTTACTTCCGCCCGAGGGGGCGGAACTAAAATATTAGTGCTGCATGCGGAGCGGTAGTACCGCGTAAGGACGCGGTAGTACCGCTCGGCATGCAGTACTAAAATTTTACTTCCGCCCGAGGGGGCGGAACTAAAATATTAGTGCTGCATACGGAGCGGTAGTACCGCATAAGGACGCGGTAGTACCGCTCGGCATGCAGTACTAAAATTTTACTTCCGTTCGAGCGGTAGTACCGCTAAGTACAGCGGTAGTACCGCTAAGGTCAGATCGGATCTGGTTTACACCGTGCGGTAGTACCGCGGTTCTCCAGCGGTAGTACCGCACGGAACAGATCTGGGAAGATAAACAATACGAAACTACCAACACGATCTACAAACGGTACTACGGCTGATCAGTAACTTCGTGGCAACAACTCTAAGCATATTTCCGGATCACACAAACACTCTCCCACAACCTAAGCATCCATGGATAAGATCATGAAGAGCACAAGAACGCACTAAGCAACTCCCCTAACCCTAAAAACTTAGGCAAGGCAAAAAGAAGAAGGGAAACGGGGAAAAACCTGCATCCATGGCAAGAGGACGTGGTGGGGAACGATCCCACCGGTCGGAAAGAGAAACGAGTGGGCGAGGAAGGAGATCCGGCGAGGTCCTCCGGCGGCGTTCTTGAGAGAGAGATACAGGGACGACGTGGGGGTTAGGAGTGAATGGGTATGGGGGAGATGGAACTCCCCCTGCCTGCTTATAACCCCCACGCGTTTTGATACGTGCGGTAGTACCGCGGTCATCGCGGTAGTACCGCTTGCGCGGTAGTACCGCTCGCCAAGCGGTAGTACCGCTTTACCAGCGGCAGTAAGAAGTTACTGCCGTGCTGGTCGAGCGGTAGTACCGTAACCCCATCTGCGGTAGTACCGTAAGCTTGCACGGTAGTACCGCTCCTCCAAGAACAAACACGGCTGATAAGAGGCTTTAAGCAAAGAAAAAAGGAGAAACAAAAATGCACGCACACGCAAAGTGAACCAACACACTCCTCAGAGGAGGGCGGTGGCCGAGGCCACCTATGTTTGAGTATATAGATATGGCACCGCGAAGAATTATCCTTGAGCCCATGATCCAAAACTCGACTTGAAACATTTAAACCACAAATGTATGGCAAATGATAAAGACTTGGTTAGTTTATGCATAATGGGGGGAGGAACAGTTCATTGAGAGAACAATACTCCCCCTATGTCCATGCCTACATCTAGACAAGATAGCTATATTGAGTGTGAGGGGTGTGTGTGCACAGACTCAAACCACATTGCTCAAATCGATGATATTTAGCTCATGCCTTAACTCGCGAAATCTAGCTTCATCCAATGGCTTCGTGAAGATATCTGCAAGGTTATCATGAGTGTTGACGTAGTGAAGCTCGATCTCTCCTTGCCTTATGTGATCCCGGATGAAATGATACCTAATCTCAATATGCTTCGTCTTGAAGTGAAGCACCGGGTTGAGAGAAATCTTGATGGCACTCTCATTGTCACACCAAAGAGGCACTTTGTCACAAATGACACCGTAATCCTTCAAAGTTTGCCTCATCCATAAGAGTTGAGCACAGCAACTGCCAGCGGCCACATATTCTGCTTCAGTGGACGAGAGAGATACACAACTTTGCTTTTTGGAAGACCAACTAACAAGAGAGCAACCAAGAAATTGGCACCCTCCCGAGGTGGACTTCCTATCCACTTTGTCTCCCGCCCAGTCAAAATCAGAAAAACCAACAAGGTTGAAGTTCGCTCCTCTTGGGTACCATAAGCCAAAGTTTGGGGTATGAGCCAAATATCGAAAGATTCGCTTGACAGCCACAAAGTGACTTTCCTTAGGTGAGGCTTGAAACCGTGCACAAATTCCCACACTCAACATAATATCCGGTCTAGATGCACAAAGATAAAGCAAGGATCCAATCATAGAGCGATATACCTTTTGATCCACGGCTTTACCATTGGGATCAATGTCAAGTTGGCACTTGGTTGGCATCGGAGTAGTAGCCGGCTTGACATCACTAAGGTTGAACCTTTTGAGCATGTCTTGAGTATACTTGGATTGTTTGATGAAGATGCCTTCTCTTCGTTGTTTGATCTCAAATCCAAGGAAGTACTTCAACTCTCCCATCATGGACATCTCAAAGTGAGTGGTCATGAGTGCGGCGAACTCATCATTGAAAGCTTTGTTAGGAGAACCAAAGATAATATCATCAACATATAGTTGGCATACAAACAACTCCCCTTTGACCTTCTTAGTAAAAAGAGTGGGGTCGATTTTCCCAATTTCAAACCCACGATCTTGTAACAACTCGGTAAGGTGCTCATACCACGCTCGTGGGGCTTGTTTAAGGCCATAGAGTGCCTTATCAAGTTGATAAACATGATTGGGGAACTTAGGATCCTCGAACCCCGGGGGTTGTTTAACATATACCAACTCGTTAATGGGACCATTAAGAAAAGCACTTTTCACATCCATTTGTTGCAATTTAAAGTTATGGTGTGAAGCATAGGCAAGCAACAAACGAATAGATTCAAGACGAGCAACAGGGGCAAAGGTTTCACCGTAGTCGATCCCCTCGACTTGGGAGTAGCCTTGAGCCACCAGACGTGCCTTGTTGCGGATGACAATACCATGGGCATCTTGCTTGTTCTTAAAGATCCATTTGGTTCCAATGACATTATGGTTCTCCGTTGGTCTTGGCACCAGACGCCACACTTTGTTGCGCTCGAAGTTATTAAGTTCTTCATGCATGGCATTGAGCCAGTCGGGGTCTTCGAGAGCCTCATAGACCTTCTTAGGTTCAACAAAAGAGACAAAAGCTTGATGAGCACAATAATTTGCTAATTGTCTACGAGTGCTTACCCCCCTTTTGATGCTTCCTAGAATATTCTCCATGTGAAGTTCTCTGGAAGCAAGCCTGGAGGCAACTTTTGCAGCACGACGCTCCAATTGCTCTTCAAGAGATAACTGAGGAGCACTGAGTTGGTCATCTTGAGCGACGTCAGGAGCTAGATCTTGATCTTGAGCTTCCTCTTGACCTTGATCTTGCTCGGAGGAGAGAACTTGGCCTTGTGCATCATTTGGTGGATCACCACCATCTTGTGATTGATCTCGCACTTGGCCTTGTTCATCCGGTTGAGGGCCTTCATTTTGTTCTTCGGAAGTGTGTTGGTCTTGAGTTGGTGATGGTTCCACTTGAGTGAAACATTGTCCTTCTCCTTCGGCCACAAGGGGTTCCTCAACGGGTAGGATGTATCCAATACCCATTCTTCTTATGGCTTGAGGAGGAATTTCATCACACCCGAACACCCGGAAGTACTTGAGATTGGGCTTGTTACCGGTAAGAATCTCATACGGAGTTTTGTTCAAGCCTTTGCGAAGATAGAGACGATTTGATGCATGGCAAGCGGTGTTGATGGCTTCGGCCCAGAAGTTGTATGGAGAGTTGAATTCAGCCATCATGGTTCTTGCAGCATCTATTAAGGTTCGGTTCTTTCTCTCCGCAACACCATTTTGCTGAGGGGTATAAGGGGCGGCATATTGATGTTTGATCCCCTCATCACCAAGAAACTCATCCAAGGTGTAGTTCTTGAACTCGGTGCCATTGTCACTTCTAATCATCAAAATCTTTGCTTCATGTTGTCGTTGAGCTTCATTTGCAAAGTTGATGACGGTTTGTTGGGTCTCACTCTTCTTCTTGAAGAAGTATACCCAGGTGTATCTTGAGTAATCATCCACAATCACCAAGCAATATTTTCTACCCCCAAGACTATCAAAAGTGGGAGGCCCAAAGAGATCCATGTGGAGGAGCTCTAGAGGTCTCTTTGAATAGATGATAGTCGTGGGAGGGTGAGCCTTCTCATGTAATTTTCCTTCAATGCATGCCCTGCAAGCACGATCTTTGGCAAAGCTAACATTTGTTAGTCCTCGGACATGGTCCCCCTTGAGAAGACTTTGCAAAGATCTCATATTGACGTGGGCCAAACGGCGATGCCAAAGCCATCCCACATCAACTTTAGCCATTAGGCATGTCGCAACCTTAGTGGGTTGCTTCGAGAAGTTAACCACATAAAGGCCGTTCTCGACATGCCCAACGTAGGCTACTTTAAGAGTCTTGCTCCACAAGAGGGCCACAGAATCAATATCAAAGAATGTAGCAAAGCCCATGAGTGCAAGCTGGCGGACAGAAAGTAAATTGTATGCAAGGGACTCGACAAGCATGACTTTCTCGATCGTGAGATCATGAGAGACAACCACCTTGCCAAGTCCCAATACCTTAGAAGATGAAGCATCACCCCATTCGACGTTGGTAGCCATAGAAGAACCGAGATGCACGTCCACCACCAAGTCTTTGCTTCCGGTCATATGATTTGTGGCTCCGCTATCGAGCAACCATGATCCCCCACCGGAAGCAAACCCCTACAATAGATCAATGCTTGGATTTAGGTACCCATTTGGTAATGGGTCCTTTGAGGTTAGTGACAAGGGTCTTAGGAACCCAAATGGACCATTCAATGTACTCATAAGAAGAACCAACAAATTTAGCAAACACATGGCCATCACTAGCACGGCATAAAACATATGACGGATTAAAATCGCCGGCCATGTTTGAGGGTGTGGTGGAGTTTTTCTTGACCCCACCACTTTTCTTCTTGGTAGAGGTTCCCTCTCCTTCTTTCACAAAGGATTGTCGGAGAGGGGGTGGTTGCTTTGTCTTGTCATTCTTCTTCTTCTTGGGCTTAGGAGCAAACCCAATTCCTTCCTTTGCCACAACTTCCTTTTGATTGCTCAAAAGGGCGTTGAGGTTCTTCTCACCTTGTATGCAAGTCACAAGGCCTTTCTCAAGTTGCTTCTTCAACTCGGCATTCTCTTCAATAAGATGCACATGCTCACAACATGGGTTAGTAGCATTTGCATTATCAATTAAAACCATGCGAGGAAAGATAGCCTTTTCCTTGGTTAGCGAAACTTGGAGTTGATCATGAGACTCCTTGAGAGAAGCATGCATTCCTTTCAAGGCCTTGTGAGCCTTGTCAAGTATGTCAAACTCCTCCTTGAGTTTAGCATGATCAACCGCAAGTTTTGCCTTCTCTGAGTTAAGGACACGAGAGACAACTAGAGCATGATCAAGATCTTTCTTTAATTTAGCATGATCAACGTTGTGTGACTCCTCAAGAGTCAAACGAAGACCACGCTCCTCCTCTAGAGCGTTAGAGAGATCCGATATCTCATCGGCATAGTCTCGACTATGCCCTTCCATTTTAGTGATGGTTTCCTCGTGAGCCTCAATAATGTCATTTGCCTCACCGAGTTGTTCCAAGAGAGCAACCACATGCTTCTTGGATTTGCCCTTGAGATTCTTTATGAACACATCAAATTCATTTTCTCCCTCCTTACTACCCTCACCCTCATCAATACAATTAATTAATGAGGGGTTAGAAGAGATGGTAGAGTTGATGATCGGAGTTACCTTGTTGGTGGCCTTGGCCATAAGACACTTGGCGGTGATGTTTTCGTTTGGTGAGTTGAATAGAGATGAGTGCGGAGTGGAAGCAATTGCAATTGTGGCCATAGTGGTCACCTCATCCTCTTCATCATTGTCATCATCCTCCACATATTCTTCTTGAGCCACCAACACTTTCGGAGGAGTCTTTTTGATGAAGTTGTTCTTGTTGGGATAGGACTTTGACTTGTCCTTCCGAATAAGCTTGCCTCCAAAGTCTTCTCTCTTCTCATATGGGCAATCCGCAACGAAGTGGCTTACATTTCCACAGTTGAAGCATGTCCTTACTCGTTGCTTCCCTTTGTTCCCACTGGAGTTGTTCCTGTTGAAGTTGGACCTTGAATTCTTCTTGCCCCAGAATTGCCTAGAAGCAAGAGCCATGTGCTCGTGATAGGCATATTTGGTGTCCTCGGGGCAGCACTCATCATCATCTTCAACTTCCTCCTCTTCCACACAAGCCTTGGCCTTCAGGGCAAGATTAGGCTTCTTGGATCGTTGAGCTCTTAGGACCGCATTGTCGGCGGTAACGTCAAGGATCCTCATGGCAACAAATTCATCCAACACTTCATTTGAGGATAAAGTGTGGAAGTCTGGTCTCTGACGAATCACAGAAGACATGGCCTTGTGATAGGGCATCATGGCCTTCAGGAACTTGCGCTTGATCCAATTGTCATCCGTGTCCTTACTGCCATGGTCTCGAAGAGATACTGCAAGAATAGTTAATCTTCGATAAAGTTCACGAGGATCTTCATCCTCGATCATTGCAAACTCATCAGCTTCATCTTGCACTACTTCATAGTTGGAGCGTTGAATGCTTGTGCTTCCCTTGTACATTGTGCCAACATGTTCCCATGCTTCCTTGGCCACAGTGAATGGACGAAGATGAGCAATGTCTTCAGGAGGGATTGAGTCTTGAAGAATGCAGAGTGCGGACTCGTTGAACTGATGATCGGCAGTTTCTCTTGGAGTCATGTTGTCAGGATCATACGGATAAAAACCTTGCTCAATGATTCTCCAGAGGTTAGTGGAACAATGATTAATATGACGTTTGAAACGAAACACCCAAGTAGCAAAATCAGTATTTTTAACAAACTTAGGTGGGGGCCCAACGGAATTTAAATGCGGTGTGGGGACGGGTCCTCCATAGTGAGTAGGCGGAGGAGATTGGGCAAATTTCCCACTACCATGCTTAGTGACCGGGGCTTGCTCACTACTAGCTTCTCCCTTGTCGGGATTAGCCTCTGACACGTTGGTAGCGGGACGACCCACTTCCAACGGTGAGGTGGATAATTTAAGCCCCTCAAACATTTCTTTAAACATGCCCTTGACCTCGCTCGCTAGTGATTCTTTCAATGTGGTTAAGGCCACATTGAACTCCTCACGAGTGACGGAGGCTCCCCCATCTACTGTAGGCAAGGACGGATTTCCATCGGAATGGTCCTCCGTCTCGACTACGTTGTCAACCATACTCTTTGGACGGTAAAGTCCTTAAAAAGAGACGAGGCTCTGATACCAATTGAAAGGATCGATATGGTTGACTAGAGGGGGGGTGAATAGGCAACTAACAATTTTTAGCTTTTCTTAACCAATTAAAATAAGGCGATAAAATAAGTTGTCTAGATAAACTACTAAGAAGACAACTAATGACAATAAGCCCAACAACTACACAAGCATGCTATAGGAATTAAGCAAGTAAAGCATGCAAGAGTAAAGGTAAGAAATAACCACAAGTAGAACCGAAGGAGACGAGGATGTGTTTCCGAAGTTCCTTCCCTTTGAGGGGAAGTACGTCTCCGTTGGAGCGGTGTGGAGGCACAATGCTCCCCAAGAAGCCACTAGGGCCACCGTAATCTCCTCACGCCCTCACACGATGCAAGGTGCCGTGATTCCACTAGTGGTGCCCTTGAAGGCGGCAACCGAACCTTTACAAACAAGGTTGGGGCAATCTCCACAACTTGGAGGCTCCCAACAAACCACGAAGCTTCACCACAATGGAATATGGCTTCGAGGTGACCTCAACCGGCTAGGGTGCTCAAACACCCAAGAGTAACAAGATCCGCAAGGGATTAGTGGGGAGAATCAAATATCTCTTGGTGGAAGTGTAGATCGATGCCTCCTCAAGCAATCCCGAGCAAATCAACAAGTTTGATTGGCTAGGGAGAGAGATCGGGCGGAAATGGAGCTTTTGGAGCAACAATGGAGTAGTGGGGGAAGAGGTAAGTCTCCTTGGAGAAGAAGACCCCCTATATATAGTGGGGGGACAAATCCAACCGTTATATGAGGTTTCAGCCCGCAGAGAGCGGTAGTACCGCAACTTACGAGCGGTACTACCGCAGGCTGAGCGGTACTACCGCATGGGAAGCGGTACTACCGCCAAGGCAAAAATATCGAGACCTGATATAGCCGCGGATGAAATAAATTACATCCGTGGCTACATCCGCAGGGGAAAACGGAAGTAGCAAAATGCGACACGGTACTACCGCTTAAGCTAAGCGGTACTACCGCTTAAGATAAACGGTACTACCGTGCGGTATGCGGAAGTAAAAAATTACTTCCGCATCCACTTCTTATACTTAGACTCCAGTGCCAGGCCCAGATACACAGTACTACCGCATGGGGACGCGGTACTACCGCGGGAGCGGTACTACCGTGTCGGCAAGCGGTACTACCGTGTACCTGTGCGGTACTACCGCTTGGCAAAGCGGTACTACCGCATGCTTGGCAGAAGATCAGTACAGAAGCCACAGAATTGCCACAACGAAAGAAAGACCGGTTGGACCTCCAGAGAAGCAAGGAAAGGAAGTGAAGGAGAAGGATGTGTACGTGTTGATTCTACCCAAACCTTTCCGACGCGGACCCCCTCTTAATAGTACGGCTTTCCTATTACTCAATGCCACCTACAGGGAGCAAAAAGAAAACACCGTCCTTCATGGGATCCGAGGGGCAATCAATCGTCTTGTGCCATAAGAGAGATATACCTGTATGAGCTTACAGCACACGATTAGTCCGCAAGAGTATTGTCATCAATCACCAAAACCATTAGGGAGAAAAGTGCCCTTACAGATAGGCTCGATCATGAAATTATTCTGGGCTGAATTGTAAAAATGTTTCTCACTTTACCCTCCCTGTACATTCTATATTCTATTATGCACATTGGCATGTGATTCTCATTTTTTCTGAAAGACTAGCGAACTCTACTGTTCACTCCGATCCATATAAAAGTTGTACTAAATCAGCGACAATTAATATGGATTAGAGGGAGTATAATAATTGCGTTAACAGCTGAAGTAAACAAACCACAGAGTTTTTTTTTGACATAGAACTGTAGAGGAGGCACTGAAAGTATATATACTATTAATAATGAAAAGGGCTAACAGGATATGTACAATACTAGTATTTTACAAGAGGCCCGTGGAAAGAATATACAGATAAACGCCAAGTAAAAACCTAACTGAAAAATCAAGCTAGAGAATCTATCCAACAGAGTACAAAGCTAACCATAGTATGCAATGCAATGAAGAAAAAGCAACAGCAACAGCATGCGATTCTCATTTATGCGTGATTATCTTGCAAATAGCTGTTTGTTGTGTGCATCCTACCACTTCACATGGAAGGTCTCAATCGAATAAAATTAATGTAACATGGTCTTCGGCCTTTTGTTTTCTTTTGCAGGTTGATCCATATGAACTCTTCAATGCATTCTTTGGTAGTTCTAACAAGTTCTTTGGAGATAGCATGGGTCCAGGGCGATTTCATTACAGTTCAAATGTCAACGATAACAGGGGACTTGATATTCGGTAAATAATTTCAGTCTCCCATTAGAGCAGGAAAATTAATTCTTGAATAGCTGTTTACGCCCTTTTATCTGTATTACAGCTATGATCTTCTCCTTCCTTTTGAAGAATCAATTCTTGGAGGCAAACGGGAGATCAGTGTTTCTCGACATGAAACATGTGGCGCTTGCCATGGATCCGGAGCTAAATCTAGCAATAGCATAACAGAATGTACACAATGCAGAGGTCAAGGCAGGTCGATGAAATCTCAGAGGACCCCTTTTGGTATAGTATCTCAGGTGACCTAGACATTCTGCTGGAACGTTGTGTTTCCTGTCATTGTGTAACTTGTGTTTCAGACTGGCTTACTGAGTTTACTACATGGCTTTTGCAAATTTAGTGCACCTTTATTAGAGCCTACGATATACAAATTGTCTGTTAAATGAAGTTTGTCTCTCTAGAATTTTGTTTTTCTGTTGGGCCACTAGGTTACTGTTCATGAATGTGGGAGTTACTGTTGGACTCTGTGTATTATTTCATTGAATATGGGAGAAGAGATATCTATTGTTGAAAACCGCCGTATATCAAGTGTTAGATTCTGCTCGGTTAACTAGCCTGGGATACTCTTGTCCTCTGGACATGCATAAACTCTTATTAGTGTATGAACAACAAAATCTTACATGCAATATTTTTTTAAATGTTTGATATGTCATAATCCATTTTTCGGTGCACTTACCGCATAATTTAGTCTGTTTATCACTGTTTACTATTGCTCGTGGCTGGCATGCTTAGCAAAGTCCTCTCTTTCCTGAAGTTCAGAATTATACGCTTTATTTAGTATCTTTTGATGCATGACACTTCAAATTAGTACATCTTGCTGTTACATTCTGCAGATATCTTCTTGCTTAAATTGTGGTGGCAGTGGGAAGATAATTACTGAACATTGCACAAGCTGTTATGGTTCAGGCAAAGTCCAAGTTGAACGAAGTATAAAAGTAGACATACCGGGAGGTATTGAGGATGGCTCAGCCATTCGACTTACCGGAGGAGGTAGTGTTGATAAGCAAAGGCAAGCACTGGTAAATTAATACATAATTATGTAAATTCATGAACCCCTTATGTAGTTTTCCGCATGTTTAATTTAAACATGTTACTTGTAAAAGCTATACCTAGGCTGTCCATACTCAAATTTCTATCAATTGTCAAGGTCCTTATACTTGTCAATTTGTATAATTTAAGTAGAGTAATACAGTCTGAATGTAACATTACTCGCGTTTCAGTTAAGTACTTAAGTTCATTAGGGTCCAGTTACTAGGAAAAAAAATATTATTATTTATTATTGTTATCCATTTCTATCTTATCATGCAGGGGTGTAAGTGGTGACTTGTATATATTTGTTCGTGTTGAAGAAAAACAAGGCATCCACAGAGAAGGTCTCAATCTGTGCTCGGATGTCACGATTGATTACACTGATGCAATTTTAGGAACAACGGTGAAGGTGAGCTGTCAAAACTCAAAACTCGAAACCTTTTTTGACACGTAATCGTTGTCCTCAAGTTAGATCACACAAAACTTACATGTTGTCTTATAACTGAAGTATATCCTTTGTTAATTCCATCACGCTGCTAACATTCTTGTTTTGTGCTAGAAAAATTCCCACTTACTCCCTCCGTCCTTTGAAGAGTGTACTTCCAACTTTGTTGGAAAGTCAAACATTTTTATGTTTGACCGTATTTATACAATAATACACCAACATTTATGCCATCAAATTAGTAGCATTAGATTCATGATAAAATATATTTTCATCATATACCTATTTGATTTCACAAACATTGATGTACTTTTGCACAAACTCGGTCAAACTTTGAGATAGTTTGACCCTCCAACAAAGTTAGAAGTACACTCTTTGAAGGACGGAGGGAGTAAGCTTAATCGAGAAAGCAATCTTGTTATTTCAGGTTGAGACAATAGAGGGATTGAAGGATCTTTATATTCCTCCTGGAACTCAGCCTGGGGAGAAGTTGAAGTTTGCGCAACTGGGAGCTCCGGACATTAAGAGGCCTAACCATAGAGGCGATCATAACTTTGTGATAAGGGTGAAGATCCCGAGGAATATCAGGTGTGAATTGCCAGTGTTTTCTAACAGCATGCGAGCTGCTGACTTGTGTTTACTCTCTGATGAGTTGATATCTTATTAAACTTTAGCTATTACCAAAACCGTCACTTAAATATTAATTTCCAAAAAAATTAAGAACTAGGAGTGTTAGGAAAGCAACTTATGTTTCCATGAGGCCATAGGCCGATATATATATACATGTACAGGTGGAACATATGCAGAAAACCCCTTATACAACGGGATAAATACAAAGGGGTACATGACTTATATTATAACTCTAACACCCCCCCTCAAACTCATGGTGGAGGAACAACACTGAGTTTGGAGAGATAGAAGCCATGTTGTGCTCTAGTCTGGGCCTTCGTTAGGAAATCCGCCAACTGTAACTCAGAAGGCACATACTGAAGAGCAATAACCTGATCCTGCACAGCAGCACGCACATAGAAAGCATCAACACCAATATGCTTGGTGAGCTCATGTTTCACCGGATCGCGTGCAATGCTGATAGCACCTGTACTGTCAGATAAGAGCTGAGTCGGTGTAGTGACAGAAACACCAAAATCCTGAAGTAACCACTGCAACCAAGTCACCTCTGCCGTCAAAAGAGCCATTGCTCGCAACTCAGCCTCTGCACTCGAACGGGAAACTGCAAGCTGTTTCTTCGTCTTCCAGGCAATGAGAGAACCACCAAGAAAAACACAGTAAGCAGAAAGTGAACGGCGATCCGAAGGATCACTAGCCCACGTAGCATCCGAATAGGCCTGAAGCTGTAAAGAACTGGAGCTAGGAAAGAAGAGACGGTGAGAGATCGTGCCTCGAAGATATCGAAGAACACGAAGAAGATGACTATAGTGAACCGAGGTGGGAGCAGAGACAAACTGACTCAGAATATGAACCGGATAAGAGATGTCCGGACGAGTGACAGCTAGATAGACAAGACTGCCGACGAGATGACGATATCGCGTCGGGTCGGGGAGAGGATCACCATCAGTAGCACGGAGGTGAACATTGAGCTCCATAGGAGTCTCAACAGTGTGCTCGTCAGTAAGAGCAGCACGAGCAAGAAGATCCTGGATATACTTTTCCTGGGATATAAAAAAGCCGTCAGAGGTAGAAGAGACTTCAATCCCAAGGAAGTAGCGAAGAGATCCAAGATCAGACATAAGGAACTGCTCACTAAGACGGGCCTTTACAAAGGCAATATACTCGGGGTCATCCCCCGTGATGACCATGTCATCAACATAGAGTAGAAGAAGAGTCCGACCACGAGAAGAAAGGTGAATAAACAACGCTGGATCATGAGCACTTGCTGAAAAACCAGCAGCAGTGATCACAGAGGCAAAACGCTCAAACCAGGCACGGGGGGCTTGCTTAAGGCCATAGAGAGAGCGACGAAGACGACATACCATGCCATCAGGAACAGAATACCCAGGTGGTGGCTGCATGTACACTTCCTCACGCAGCTCACCATTAAGAAAGGCATTCTTAACATCAAGCTGAGATATAGACCAGTGGCGTGCAGAGGCAACTGCAAGAAGTGTACGAACTGTGGTCATATGGGCCACAGGAGCAAAAGTCTCATCATAATCACGACCATGCTCCTGCTGAAAACCACGAGCCACAAGACGAGCTTTGTGACGCTCAAGAGAACCATCGGAGCGAGTCTTAACCTTGTAGACCCACTTACAAGTAATCGGACGGACTCCGGGAGGAAGAGAAACAAGATCCCAGGTACCAGTGCGTTCAAGAGCAGCTATCTCCTCTGCCATCGCAAACTGCCATTCAGGATGAACAACAGCCTGACGGTAAGAAGTCGGCTCAAGAACAGCAGCACCAGCGGTGGGAAATCCAAAGCGATCAACAGGCGGACGAGGACGAGAACGCAAACCATAAGTAGGCTGAGAGGAGGATGACGACTCATCCACAGAGGCATCAACAGGCCGGAGACGACGAGTGTAATGCTGAGGAAAGGATGGAATAATAGAAGGAGGAATTGCCAAGGTAGAATCGGGGGGTGACGACGAAGAAGTCACCGGAGATGAAGGTGGGGAATCCGGTGACATGTGAGGAGAGGAGACCGGAGAGGAAGTCACCGGAGATGAAGGTGGAGAAGACATGCTAGGCGAGGAGACCGGGGAAGATGGTGGCTGAAAATCAACTAGAGATGAAGGAGAGGAAGTGGAGCGGAGAGGTGCAGACTCGACAGATGTGATAGGAGAGTCAGGAAAAGTGAGGAAAGAGATATCCTGCACTGAAAAAGTCGAGGAGGAGGATGGGCGTGGGTAGAAGGGACGAGACTCATCAAAAGTCACGTCTCGAGAGATACGCATCCGACGACCGATAGGATCCCAACAGCGATAGCCCTTATGCTCATCACTGTAGCCTAGGAAGACACACTCAACAGACTGAGCGGTCAGTTTGGTGCGTTCGCGAGGGGCAAGAAGAACATAGCAAACACAACCAAACGAGCGAAGCATCGAATAATCGGGAGAACGATCCAAAAGTCGCTCGAAAGGAACACCACCCTATAGAGCAGCGGAAGGCTGTATATTGATAAGATAGGTGGATGTGGAGACGGCCTCAGCCCAAAAATGAGGCGGGAGAGATGCAGCAATCATCAATGCACGAGCCGTCTCAAGAAGATGGCGATGCTTTCGCTCAGCCACACCATTCTGAGCATGAGCACCAGGACAAGAGAACTGAGAGAGAGTCCCTTGCTCAGCAAGAACACCACGCAACATTTTAGAGATATACTCGCCAGCGGAGTCAGCACGAAAAACACGAATGGGAGAAGAAAACTGAGTGTGAACCATGACAGCAAAATGCTTATAAATAGACAACACCTCACTACGAGAAGTCATGAAATAAAGCCATGTGTATCGAGAGAAATCATCTATGAAAATAATATAGTATTTATGACCACCTTTTGAAGCAAAAGGGGCCGGACCCCATACATCAGAATGGACTAAATCGAAAGGACGCTTAGACACTGACTCACTATGTGGATATGGTAACTGAATTTGCTTGCCAAGACGGCAACCCTGACACTCTAAAGAGACATCTCCTGAGACAGACCCCAGAAGACCTCGACGAACTAAAGAAGACAACCGAGAACCACAGAGATGACCAAGTCGATGATGCCACTGCTGGAAAGAACCAGTAACGGAGGCGACAGAAGCGGAAGAACTGGCGATGGTGGTGGCAGCGGAAGGAACACGAAGCCAGTCCAACTCCCAAAGACCCTGAGAATCACGGCGCCGAGGGCCAGCCCCAACCAGTGTGTGCGTGCGACGGTCCTGGACAGAACAAGAGTCAGCATCAAGGATGACGCGACAACCAGAATCAGTAAGTTGACCAGCAGAAAACAGATTCATGGTAAGTCGAGGAACATGAGCAACATCAGGAACAGAATAAGAAGGAGTGGAAAGATTGCCTCTACTAGCAACAGAAAGTGGAGTACCATCAGCAGTGAAGACATGAACAGGAGAATCTAGCAGTCGAAGAGAGGATAAAGTGGAAGAATGAGAAGACATATGAAAAGAAGCTCCAGAATCCAGAACCCATGGGGATGTACCTGACTGTGTAGAGGGCGGTTGGTCAACACGGGAAGCATCAGTCACAGAACCAGCAGTACCCGTCGAGGAAGAACCTGAAGCCGCAAGCAGACGCTTAAGTCTTAGAATATCCTGCTCAGTCAAAGCAATGGCTGAAGCTGTCGAGGTAGATGACGAAGGCCCTGAAGATGATGGTCGTGCCTTGCGCAAGTGTTTCTTCTTCTTGTAGCAATGGGACTCAATATGACCATCAGTGTTGCAGTAGTCACAATGTGGACGGGGGCGACCTGAGCATCAGAAGGAGTGGGCAAAAGTGGCGGAGCACTGGAGCGAAACGGGGTCGGTGCAGCAGGTGGCGTGGAAGAAGACCGAGCAGCGAACACAGAGGGAACCTCCAGCAAACCAGCACCACGTAAGCGAGTCTCCTCAGCACGAATCTCAGAAAGAGCCTCCATGAGAGAAATACGGCCACGAGCAAACAACTGAGCACGCCGGGGCTCAAACTCCTTACGAAGCCTAGACAGGAACTCGTAGACACGATGAAACTCCAAGTTGGCCTGAACAGCCTGGCAACAGGGACAAGTACGACAACCAGCAGTGCGGAGAGAATCAAGCTGACGCCAGATAGCAGAACTCTGTGCATAGAAGTCATCAACAGTAGAGTCACCCTGCTGAAGAGCATGCTCCTGACGAACCACAGAAAGGTACAGGGCATCACCAGAGGGCTCATAGCGCTGACGAAGACGGGTCCACATCTCAAAGACAGTAGGAAGACCCAGAAACTCAGAAGCAAACTGGGGCAGAACACTCGCAGTGAGAACAGCTGCAGCTTTAGCATCATCATCAAGCCACTGGGTGTAAACAGACAGAGCATCACGATACGTCTGAAGAGCCTCCTCATAAGCCAAAACCCTCTCATCAAAAACACGATCAGCAGTCTCAGCAGCGAGTTTAGCCGCATCCTTGGCGGCCTGATTAGCATCCGCAGGAAGAACCGGTGGAGTCGGCGGAACAGGAGCCACCGGAGGAACCGGACGTGGCGGACAGCAGACCTCGCCAGAAAGAACACCCCAGAGACGGATGCCACGCATGTGAATGCGCATGAAGCCAATGAACTCAGTGTAGTTAGTACCATCAAAGATCACCGGACAGCGAGGAACAGCAATATAGCCTGATGTAGCAGACATTTTTTTTTTTGGAAAGAAGCGGCTGGCGACGAAGAAGCAGAACGGGCTCACGGGCGCACGAGCAAGGGGCTTCGAGATCGAGCCTGCCGACTGACAGCTAGCGCCTGGAGGAAAGCGACCTCAGCGACAGAAGCGACCCAGGCGACCCAGAGCTGACGATGGCGACGGGCGACAGGAATCGACGAGCGACAGATGCGATCCAGGCGTTCCAGGCGGCCCAGAGCAGGCGATCGCGACAGGCGACAGGAATCGACCGTGGCCCGTAGCGGCCCAGCGTACAGCCGATAGCGAATCGGGCGACGGCCTCTGTTGGCGACGGGAGAAGCGACCACGGCGGATGCGGAGGCTTCGACCGAGCGAGCGGGCCAGCGGAGCGCTGCGACGACTTGATGCAGGAGAGATCGAGCGGGCGAGCGTGGGCCGCGACGGGGGCTGCGATGGTTGGAGGCTTCGACCGAGCGAGCGGGCCTTTAGAGCTGGCGAGCGGAAATCGAGCCGGATCCTGCTATCGATGGGAACCGAACGAAGGACGGCGTCGGGAGACCAGGAACGATCCAGGCGCGACGGGAGGATCCTTCGAGATTGGATCTAGGAGCACGAGTTGCGCGTGCGAAAAAAAAAACCTAGAGCTCTAATACCATGTTAGGAAAGCAACTTATGTTTCCATGAGGCCATAGGCCGATATATATATACATGTACAGGTGGAACATATGCAGAAAACCCCTTATACAACGGGATAAATACAAAGGGGTACATGACTTATATTATAACTCTAACAAGGAGTACCTGATTTCTTGTTCAAAAGGTGAACCAAATTGGACATGCTTGATTGCAGGGCTCAACAGACAACAACCATCACATGACAGTTCTTATATTTCATCTGACCTTCCCTGTCCTCCTTTGTTGTTTGCTCTTTGCTCTTTGTTGGCATTACCGGTTGGAAACTGTATGCCTGCTGCTACTCATAGTGATCCTTCAGGGAGTCTGGACGGAAAATCAGTAGCATTGCTTGTTAGTTTTTCTATTGTTAACACCATAGTCACTTTTGTTGTGTTACTTTCTCATTGTGTTTAGTATTTATGCAGTGACCAGGCACGTTCACTTGTTGAAGATCTTGCCGCACTAAAGGGAACTCAGGGCATTTCAGTTCCTAGTGATGGTACATCGTACTGTTTCTGAGTTAATTGTAGTTAGCATCTTTTTGCTGCCTAACCTTTTGGCTTAATCAGAAAATATAGATCAAGGAAACTTGAGAGATGAAAGCCATCATTCTTCATCAAGGAAGAAAACATCATTGTGGGGGTCTGTCAGGAATCTGTTCAGGTATATTCATTAGCTTTTATTGCAACAAAATGCAACAGTGGGTCTGTCGTATTGATACGTTGATAGTACAGTTACCGCCTTTACATTGTAGTGCCAAGCCAACTTGTGATTCTTGTAGCGCATAGCCAAAAGGACAGAAGCTTAGTATTTTGACTAATATAAGCATCCTCTAGTTCTGTAGAACTATAGGTCATTTTTGTTCAAATTTAACAGTGGCATTCATACCATGCCAGGGGTGATGAAGGGGATCAGAGATTTGCTTCAATCAGTGCACAACCTGTTATTCCACGGTGGACTTATCAACACGGAGTTCATCGTGCTGCCCCATTGTTAGGAGGATGCTTCATGATCGCAGCGCTCATCTTCGTGATGAGCAGAAGGGGCAAATTCAGGTTTTGCCTGATGGGGGATGATCGCACAACTAAACCTGAAGATGGGGAATGAAGTTCGGTAGCGCCAGTTTTGTGTTTGTGTGGGAAGCTAGGAAGAAGCAGGGGGCAGAGTAACATCAGTGAACATAGAACAACACATTTGTACTAGTAGTGCGACCGGACGCAGACGTTTGGTTCCTGGGTATATCTACACCCTATATGATTTTATTTATTAATTCAACAAAACGTCAAAAAATTCTGAAAATATTTTTGAAATAAACTTGACCTTCCATTACTTGCGAGAAAAATTTCAGAAAAAGAAAATCCTCCATTGACTTCTTTTAAAAAAGACAATTTTTTAGCTAAATTAGTGTGAATAGTGACCTATAATAGCAAATATTTTTGTCTTTTTTTGCCCTGAAGTCAACGTTGTTGTTGTTTTTTGAAAATTTATATACTAGTGCGAAATAAAGTGAAGTTTATTCTAAATAAATTTCTAAACTAGTTTGACTTTTTGTTTAGTTATTAAAAAAATCTCCATATAAAGTGTATATACAACCAGGTTTCAAAGTGTATTTCCCTAGTGCGACTAACGACGACTAGACTACTCATGGCTTTAACAGTTACAATATGTGATGGAAAATACCCACAATTTTAAAGAAGCTGTTGACTCAAGAATGAAACATGTTACACGCAAAAGAGATTGAAATATGTCTATCAAAATTGTTTGAAGAAGCTGGCGACAAATGCGGTGGAAGTTTTTAAAACATGTTTCAAATATTTCAAAGAGATTGAAATATGGTACTAGCAGCATTTTGCAATGCGTTCCGCTTGATTGGTTGGACACCACACGGGGCAGAGACAGACACCGCCGCATTCGTCTCACCGGCCGCTACTGCTGCCGACGGATCCATCAGCCGCCATGCGTCCGCGTCCAGCGCTCCACCGGATTCAGCGGCGGCGGATCCCCGCCGCCTGCAGCTGCCTCCTGCTCCTCCTCGCTCTCCTCATCTCCCCCGCCGCGGCCGCCAAGTCCTCTGGCCGCCCCATCACCGTACGTCTCCGCGCCCGACCTCTCCCCACGCTTCTCCCTGCCATCATCCACCCGTCTCACCCTGCAATTCCGTGCTGCAGGACAAGGAGATCCGTGAGAACAAGGCCGCCTGCTACACCGACGTCGAGAAGTATGCTGCTCGCGCTCGATGGGGATGCATCTGATATTTGTTTGTTTCTGACGGCTGTTTCTCTTTGCTCCGCGCAGCGGGCTGTGGGGATTCGCGTGCAGGTCCTCCACCACGGAGAAGGAGAACTGCGTGCTGCGCTGCCTCTCGCCGGAGTGCTACAACCTCATATACGGCGGCGACCCGGTGAGTGGAGGCACGGTGTGGAGGGCTGCTTTTGTGATGTTTGCTTTGATTTCTGACGGGGGATTTTTTTCACTGTGTGTGTGGCAGCTTGAGGAAGGGGAGCTAGACTATGTCCGGAGCCATGAGTACAAGTACTGCATGCACAAGTAAGACAACAGGAAATATACGAAATATGTAGCTTTGATTTTTCTGGATTTACACTGAATTGTACTGTATCTACCCAGCATCGTAAAGGATTGCATTGTTTTGCTCTCTGTTTAGGAGAGGGTGGAAAAGGAGCAAAATAATGTTTGGAGTAACGTCTCCTGTCAGATGGGATATTTAGGAGTGTCAGAACAATGCCCATAGACAAGTAGGGTTCTTAGCAATTTTCACCACATAACAATTTTGTATAACTATATCTTTTCATGTACTCCAGTTCCTTATGAAGGACAGTCTTAGGTATATGTTTAGCGTCTAGTGATTAGGCTTGATGTATTTATCGTGGAACAGTTAGTTATGGTTTGTGTTAAAAGCCTGACCCTGTCATAACATGATAGCCAAATGGATAATTCAGTGAGGGAGATTACGTTGCACCCATCTCATATCGTTTACTGCATGCTGTCTGTTTAAGTGATAATTGAGCAAGGGAGATTACATTGCGCCAAATAACGCTCACAAACAACAAGCACAGCAGCACTCAGGACATTTTATTCCTACCAAGCAAATCATTATGTTAGTCTGCTCAAGTGTCATCACCCTCATTCCCAACCTCAATGATATGCAGTGGAATAAAGGTTCAGTCCTTATGTATTCTACTCAGCTGTCTCTTGGATTCTACGGTCTACATTACTGTGTGTTTAATTTTATCAACTCACAACTCAACTCATCCTAATGTGGGCTAGTATAACTGTTCATCAATGGTAACCTGCTGGGTCCATTGGGTTTCTAATTGTTGTTATCTCGCAGTTTTACTGTTAGATAATAACGAGAAATAAACGAGACACGAGAGACATGGATTTAACGTGGAAATCCTTGCGGGAGAAAACCACGGACGCACGAAGGCACAATCAATATGAGGAGGAGTATTACAAGCACGAGACGACAGACCGTCTTAGGTGCGACTACATGGGGTATATATGAGGGCAATACATAAGAGTCCTTGGAGGACAAGTAAACGAGTTGTACTCGTACGCGTCGGTACCAATGCAAAGGCCCACACCGTATGTACTACGTCTAGTCCAATACGGTATAATTTGGATCACAATTTGACAATCTCCACCTTGAGCCAAATTCCCTCCAGTAGTCGAAATAAAGTAAATAACTCCATCCAAATCAGCATAAACACCTTGTGCGTCAAAGTCCATAGGACTAGTGAGAAATACTAGCTAAGCCTGAGCAAAACTCAAACTTATTGGTCGGAATTGGCTTTGTCATCATATCAGCAGGATTATCATGAGTACTTATCTTGCATACCTTCAAATCACCTTCAGCAACAACATCTCGAATATAGTGATATCTGACATCAATGTGCTTCATTCTCTCATGATACATTGGATTCTTTGTAAGATATATAGCACTTTGACTGTCACTAAATACGGTAGGGCAAGATAAATCTTCACAAAGCTCAGTGTACAAACCTCTCAACCAGATAGCTTCTTTGCATGCCTCATAAATAGCCATATACTCGGCATCAGTAGTGGAGCAAGCCACAATAGACTGCGAAGTTGCTCTCCAACTCACAACACAACCACCAATGGTAAAAACATAACCTGTGAGCGATCTTCTCTTATCCAAATCACCAGCAAAATCTGAATCAACAAAACCAACAAGTTCATCTCCAGTTTTCCCAATTGTAAATAAGCATTAGAAGTACCTCGCAGGTATCTGAAAATCCACTGAACTGCTTTCCAGTGCTCTTTTCCAGTATTAGCCATGTATCTACTAACAACACTCAATGCATATGATAAATCCGGACGGGAACAAACCATGGCATACATAAGTGAACCAACTGCACTCGAATAGGGAACTCTAGACATGTACTCAATATTTGCATCTGACTTAGGACATAAAGCTGATGATAATTTGAAGTGTGCAGCTAACGGAGTACTTACTGGCTTGGCATTATGCATATTGAAACGACGAAGAACCTTATCAATATATCCCTTCTGACTTGGATATACTTTTCCAGATGGTCTATCCCTGGATATTTCCATGCCAAGAATTTTCTTTGCCGCACCCAAATCCTTCATCTCAAATTCATTACTCAATTGCTTCTTTAGTTCATTAATATCTGACATACTCTTTGCAGCAATAAGCATATCATCAACATAAAGGAGCAAACAAATAGTTGAACCTTTGACAGTTTTCAAATAAACACAACTATCATAATTAGACCTTTTGAAACCTCGAGAGAGCATAAAGGTGTCAAATCTCTTGTACCACTGTCTAGGGGATTGCTTCAATCCATAAAGAGATTTCTTTAACTTGCAGACAAGCTTTTCTTTTCCAGGAATAACAAAACCTTCAGGTTGTTCCATATAAATATCCTCTTCTAATTCTCCATGTAAGAATGCAGTTTTAACATCCAATTGTTCAAGCTCAAAATCATGCATGTCAACAATACCGAGTAAAGTGCGAATAGAGCTATGCTTCACAACAGGAGAAAAGACTTCGTTATAGTCAATACCTGGAATCTGGCTATAACCTTTAGCAACTAACCTTGCTTTATATCTTGTCTCAGCATTAGGAGAAACACCTTCTTTCCTCTTGAAAACCCACTTGCAACGAATAGGTTTCTTCTCTCTAGGTAATCTTACTAAATCCCAAGTGCCATTCTTTTCAAGTGATTCCATCTCATCATGCATAGCGGTCATCCACTTATTACTATCACCAGAAATAATAGCCTCGGAATATGAAGAAGGCTCAACATTACCTTCAATTTCCTCTGCAACAGATAAAGCAAAAGAAACAATATTGCACTCTTTAATTAACCTTTTAGGTTTATCAATACCCCGCCTAACTCCGTCACGTGCAAGATTCCAACCGGGTGGAACAATAGGCTGATTTGGAGTGGGAGTGACATGTTCATCATCAACGACGGGTTCATCATGTGCATCAACATTTTCATTACCAGATGTATCACCTGAATCAATAACATGCTCCACCTGAACAGTAGGATGCTGAATAATAACCTGTTGTTCACTCTCAACAGGAACATTATTAGATGGAACATCATGTAACATAGCAGATTCATTAAAGATAACATTTCTGCTAATAACAACCTTCTGGGTTTCAGGATTCTACAGTTTAAAACCTTTAACACCAGACTTATAACCAAGAAAGATGCACTTAACAGCCCTAGGCTCCAATTTTCCATTATCAACATGAGCATAAGCAGTGCAACCAAAAACTCTCAACTGTGAATAATCAGCAGGTAAACCAGACCATACCTCAATTGGAGTTTTCTTATTAAGAGCAATAGATGGTGAACGGTTAATGAGATAACAAGCAGTGGAAGCAGCCTCAGCCCAAAAACGCTTATGCAAACCTACATTGGACAACATGCAACGGGCTCTGGAAATAATGGTCCTGTTCATACGTTCAGCAACACCGTTTTGTTGAGGAGTATAAGGAACGGTGTGATGTCTGACAATGCCTTCAGACTTGTAATAATTTGCAAATTGCTTAGAACAGAATTTCATACCATTATCAGTGCGAAGTATTTTTACCTTCTTTTCAGTTTGTCTTTCAATCATAATCTTCCACTTCTTAAATGCTGAGAATGCTTGCCATTTATGCTTCAAGAAATAAGGCCAAACTTTTCTCGAGTAATCATCAATAATAGTTAGCATGTAACTAGCACCACCTAATGACTTCTTGCGAGATGGTCCCCATAAATCAGAATGCACATAATCAAGAATACCTTCAGTTGTATGAGTCGAAGTATTGAACTTCACCCTCTTGTGCTTGCCGAAGATACAATGCTCACAAAATTTCAATTTATCAGTTTCGTATCCTTTAAGAAGACCTCTCTTATTTAACTCTGCTAAATCAAGTTCACTCATATGTCCAAGACGCATATGCCAAAGGTTAGCAGCATCACAATCAGAATTCTTTGAAATAACTGGAGTAGCATTACCTGAAACGGTAGAACCTCGAAGGTAATAAAGACCATTGGTCGAACTTAAGTCACCTTTCATCACAATAAGGGAACCTCTGGTGACCTTCAAAACACTATCTCCACCTGAATACTTGTACCCCTTTGCATCAAGGGCACACACAGAGATAAGATTTCTCTTCATCTTCGGAATATACCGAACATCTGTCAAAGTTCTGATTGTGCCATCAAACATCTTGATTCGAACGGAACCTATGCCTTCAATCTTGCATGGTGAATTATCAAAACCCAAAACGGAACCAGCAGCAGTAGTGGAATCAAAAGTAGTAAACCAATCTCTATGCGGGCACATATGAAAAGTACATGCAGTATCAAGTACCCACTCATCATTGGTCTCAGCACATCCAGCAATAACGACAAGAGCATCATCGGAACTATCATCACGAGCAACGTTAGCAGAATTTTCACCTTGTTTGTTACCTTTTCTCTTTTCTTTGTTCTGCAACTTGAAACACTCAGAGATGTCATGCCCGTCTCTCTTGCAATATCTGCAATACTTCTTGTCTCTGGATTGCGACCGGCCCCTGTGGCTGCTCTTACTTTTGCCTATGTTTCCATTATTGGAGTTCTTCTCCTTTGTCCTGCCACGAACAAATAATCCCTCGGCCTGGGATGAACTCAAATCATCATGAGACACCATTAATTTCATCTTCTCCTTAGAGTTCAAAGCTTCATAAACTTCATTAAGTGTGAGAGTATCACGACTGTATAATATGGTGTCTCTAAAATTGGTATAAGAACTTGGCAGTGAACAAAGTAACATTAAAGCAGTATCTTCCTCTTCATACTTAACCTCCATTGCAGCTAGATCGGATATGATCTCTTTAAATTCTGAAATATGATTCAAAACATTACCTCCCTCGGGTAACCTGTGCAGGAATAATTTTTGCTTCAGATGCATCTTGCTGGTCAGATCTTTTGTCATGCAAATCCCTTCCAGCTTTAACCATAGAACGGCGGCAGTTTTCTCGCTCAAAACTTCCTGCAAAATATTATTATGCAAATGGAGTTGAATTTGTGACAAAGCCTTACGATCCCTTCTTTTCTCCTCATCAGTCCAGTCCTGAATCCTTTGCTTCCCAAAACTATCGAGTGCATCATCATAGTCGGCCTGTGCCAACAACGCCCGCATCTTAACTTGCCATAGGGTAAATCTTGTGTCACGGTCCAGCAACGGAAGATCGTACTTCATGGATGCCATGAGTCGAACAAATCTGTGTACACAAGTAGTGCAAGCTGGTAGAAAAATTCTTGACAGAATTTAATATGCGGATCAAATAAAGCAGAGTAATAACACCTGGTAGTAGTTCGGATGTGGACGTAGCAATCGACGGCAATAGTACTAGTTCTGCCAAGTAGTACTAGTACTCCTGTAGACTCCACGTGAACAGTACCCAAATAGTAGCAGCAGCAACGCAATCCACTTCAAGCGAAGAAAAGCGCTAGGGGCTGCCTCGGGACTTGGAGCGCGTACGTGGAGGCGTTGAGCAGCTGCGGCAAATCCTCTCGCGATTTGATGAGTCCAATCGGCGAAACAGGCTCAGTCTCGGTAGCAGCAGAAATTGATATGCACTCGGATCAACGGACCGCCAGACGCGTGAGGCGGCGCACACGGGAACCCTAATCCTCTCGTCTCAAATCTCGTATACGAACCTCAGCTCTGTATACCACTTGAGAAATAAACGAGACACGAGAGACACAGATTTAACGTGGAAACCCTTGCGGGAGAAAACCACGGACGCACGAAGGCGCAATCACTATGAGGAGGAGTATTACAAGCATGAGACGACAGACCGTCTTAGGTGCGACTACATGGGGTATATATGAGGGCAATACATAAGAGTCCTTGGAGGACAAGTAAACGAGTTGTACTCGTACGCGTCGGTACCAATGCAAAGGCCCACACCGTATGTACTACGTCTAGTCCAATACGGTATAATTTGGATCACAATTTAACATTTACTTCTCCAGAACAAAAGAAAACATTAGTTACTGGTGCCCCTCACATTGTAAATACCTGTAATTCCCAGAATATCACTTTGATTACCATGATCATTTGTTATTTACTGAGAAATTACATCCAGAAAAAGAAAACAGGAATCACTTTATTTCGGACTGAGGTATTTTGGATAATTTACATTAGAGTTTACATGCTGCTTCTTTTAGTTCAGTTTGTTGTATAGGTCTGAAAAAATAATCTCATTGCATCATTTTTTACTAGTTGACCATTGACTCCCTGGCATTTAGTTTTTTTTTTCTCAAATACGCACAGCATGTGTATCATATATTGAAGATAGAAGATGGGTAAAATGCCCAATCCACCGTGGATGCTACATTCAAACTTTCACACCCACATTCGCCACTCCACTCCACCTAATATAGAAGTTGGCATTTTAGTTTGGTTAGCTGCTCTTGATCCGTCGCCCCAACTTGTGTTTTTTGTTTCTGTTTTTTTCAGGGTATCCCTTGGAGAAAGCTTGGATGGTGTGAAGGGTTCCTTCAGCTATTCATGAAGGATTTATACTTTCTGCCAATGGAGTGAACAGAGAAACATTCTCCAAGTCTGCTGTAAACAGTAAACTGTAACGTTTCCTAACATATGGTGTATCTTTATGTTGCATTACGCAGTAGGTATATTTGTATGAAATTCTTAGTCACCAATCCAACATATATCTTTCCAGTGTTTTCATTTCATGCTGGAAAATTTAGCATCTAACAGTAGCTCTTATCCGGGAAAATTGTGTCAAGTTATTTCTGTGTTTCCACTGTCATGCCTCTCTAATAGACATCCGAAGATAACGAAACAAGTTAGATATGCAAATATAATAAGGTACTATAGGGAAACCATATTTAAGATTCATTGAGATCACTGTTAGTGTTAGATGATAGACAACAGAATCGAAGCTTCAGTTGACACAAACAACATTTTACAAAGGAAAGGGTTCAACAAGAAAGAAGCACCCGGAACAACAATCTCCTGAAGTTCATGTCAACATTCAGGTTTTACTGCCAATGAGTGACTAAAAAGGGGTCAGCAAATACATCACTTCGGGTTTGTTTGGTTTCTAGCCACACTTTCCCACACATTGCCACACCTCACATTAGGTGGGTGTTTGATTCTAAGCCACACCTTATGCAATATTCTTTTTGTGAAAAATAACCATGTCATACATGCAAAAAGTGTGGCAAGATTTCGCGACCGACAGCCCCTTGCATTTTCAGACAATAAGTGCTCAGTCAAGAGGAGAGGCTCATGATAATTGTTGCCACTAATGAAAAGCTTGGGAGGCATATTTGACAATCATGCAAACATGCTTTCAGAATCAGTACGAGGCACATCTCTCAGTCCAGAGAAGTAGCTGAGTCAAAAGCTTCAATATTCTGCCGATTAATTTTTTCTGTTTAACTCTGCGATTGTGACAAGTGGGAAAACCCATTCGGCTGGTCCACTCTTTGGAAATAGCATTGCTGCCATCATGTAGGATCAGTCAACTTCACAAAGAGGTGCCTCAGCCTCATTATATGTCGGCAATATTTTGCTCTCGGTTGACTTCAGGTGCAGAGTTGCCCAGTTGGGTTGCCTCTACATTGATGGATCTTGGAAGGTGTTTAACTCCTCGGAGATGGTGTGAAGCTGAACGATTCCGCCATGGTTGCTGGTATTGTGTCAATGTCAATGGATGAGTCCTGCGGGCCCGATTCAGCAAATATTTGAGTATGAAAATAATCACGGGCTCCATTTTGAGTTTGCGAAGTTATGTTGGTTTCGGTGGAATTCAAAGGCATGAATGAAAGGCATGTGCTTGAGTTCATCAGCGGACTATAAGCGTCAGATATCATCTCTCTGACCAGTTTCAGTTGCTGCATCTCCCGGGACAAACCTCCCTTGGTAGAAAAGGAGAGAACCACGTCGTATGCAACATTGTTCAGCTTCGAGATGGCAACTGCAACATCTATCTCATCGCTGTCAACAAGCTCCAGCATTTTTTACGACCAGTTCATCATGGTAAGTAAGTAGGTAAACCATCTTCACCATCCTGCAGCATACGTTGTCTTTCTGAATTTTGGTACGAAGCCCAGTATGGTAAGCAGGTGCGTCTGCAACAGCCTCTACTGTTATTTGTCCTTTTCGGAATTCAATACAAAATCATCTGATTTACTCCATAGCTTCACATTTTTTAAGGGTTGTTGTTTTCTTTTGAAGGATTGTCATTTACAGAAAGCTGTTTCTAAGATGGTTTGGTCATTTTTCTGACATTAAAAACTAGTATCATTGTCGCCCCTTTGGTTGCTGACTTGCTCTACATCTATTATTATTTTTGTCTCCTCCTCGATGTCTTTCAGCCGTGTCTGTAGCTATTCCATGGAATCCATTGCAGTCTGGGTTCTTCCTCCCTCAGGCATTATTATTAGCACCATGTTGAAATTGTTTCAGCTTCAACCAACCTGCATGCATATAGTAGTAGGAGTAGTACAATCTGGAAGGAAGAAAGGTTAGTAGAAATGGAAGAAACGAAACCGAAAGTCCCTAGTAAAACCTATCAAGTTTTTTACTTTTAGTTAGTAAAACCCAGCCAGTTTTTTTTTTTTTTTTGGGAACT